>CM033794.1:40690002-40758640 GCA_019656835.1 Rhododendron ovatum
GAGTGTGTTGGCCTAGATTTGAAAGATTTTGCCAGAGATTCGAAAAAGCGGTGTTGATCGATGGATTGATTGATAGAGAGAGAGAGAGAGAGAGAGAGAGAGAGAGTCAGACGCCAATAGAACCAAGGTTTTTTTTTATATGCTTTCGACAAAATTTGATTTGGGTAAAAAGAACCAATGGCATTTTTGTAATATATTTGTAAGAGTGTGGGTATTTTCTTAAGAGAGTTGGAAAATACACATCAGCCCTTAGATCAAATGAATCTCAATCTTCCTTTCAACTTGTGTTTGTGTGATCCTCACACCTTTGTATTTTATTAGGTAGATATCTTGAGATCTCGGAATTCTTCTTCTTGTAAAAGATTGGACGACCAGACTATACCGTGGGCAGACCATGTCAATTTGTTCAATCGGAGATCTTGACAAAATTACCTTTAAGGATAGAAAAATGCATGTTAATTTCCATTAAGAATAAATTCAGTTTTTATTACAATAAAGCTATAGGGACCGATGGTCTCCATATCCGAAACTAAACCGACGGCCGCGCTGGGCGAGCTCCGGCCACCAGACAGCCGAATCCGAGCAGTCCGAAAATTCTATAAAAAAAAAAACGAGGTGGCCTACGCAGGAATCAACTGGCATCTTGATGTGTGTAGGGTGTTTGATCCAAACACCCTATTTGTCGTTGATTCCCGCGGGGGCCCCCTCATTTTTTTTTATAGAATTTTTGGACGGCTAGGATTGGCCGTCCAGTGGCCGGAGCTAGCCCGACGCGACCGTCGGTACAATTTCGGTATGCTATCCGTCGGTATTGATAGCACTACTCATTTTTATATACCTCTAAGGACGATCGCATTATGAAGATTATCTTTTTACCCTTTATAATAAATACATTTCACAGTTTATTATTTTTTTATTATAAGATAGGGTAGGATATCATAGGATTTAGACATTTTCATAAGATTTTAGGATGCACTTTCATATTATGGGGTTTTAGTGATTTAAGCACTTTCACAGGATTTAGGGTTTTAGACACTTTCATAGTGTATGTACCCTAGGGTTTAGGTTTAGGTTTAGGTTTAGGTTTAAGCATTTTCATAGGATTTAGGGTTTTAGGCACCTTCATAGCGTACCATAGGGTTTAGGTTTAGACATGTTTTGTGGTTTAGACACTTTAATAGAGGACAATTTTTAAAAAATATTCCAGAAATACTTAACGGTGCATTTTCATTTTTTTTCTGAACCTACACTAAAGATCCTTAGGCCTATTGGTGAATGGTGAAAGACATGAGGTTGAATTTGAAAACTCGATTATGTTTGGGCCCGGTTGGTAAAGTTTATCCCCCCGCCAATAAGCTTCTTTTGACGTTTTTGGATAATGCAAGAAATACAGTACACTATAGTCTGTGGGGTGGTGTTCAATTAAGATGCTCCTGTTTCTCAATACTTTTTTGAACTTGGATTGTATTGGGTGAGCTCCCCTTTCACCTTGATCTGCAAAAAGAACAATCGATTAGTGCCTAGCCGGTCAAAGATGGCCGGAAGGCACTCCGATGATTAAAGGTGCTTTTCCGCTATATTATTGAAATACATGTTAATAGCAATAATCAAGTTTTTTCAGCTAAATGATTGAGTGGTATTTTAGTGGAAAAATGATGATCATTGATGTATTTTGATAATTAATACCCGTTAATGATATTTTTAACATTAACAAATATTCTCAGCATGCCCTTGACAGATATTAATTATCAAAACACGTCATGGACCATTATTTTCCCTTTTTTTAAATGACAAGATAAAGGCCCAATTGCTTAACAAAAAAAGAAGAAGATAAGGGCCCAAACAGCATAGGGCTCATCCTGCCAAAGTTTCTTAATTTGGATAAGCATGGCGAATTTGGTTTTAATTGAGGTGGCCATTCACTCAAGAATAAGAAGGAGAAGAGCCATTTTTACAAGGGGAGAGAGAGAGAGAGAGAGAGAGAGAGAGAGAGAGAGAGAGAGAGTCAATCCTCACATCAAGACTGCAACATAAAAAATGTTTCATAGAGTGATGATTCGACTCACAGATGAATGCCAGAAAAGCAATGACGAGAATCCAATATAAGAGGAAGGCAATCATACTTGCCAGCCCGAAGGATGACTTATAGGTTCCAATAAAAAGATAGAATTTTTGTCAAATCAATTTTCAAGACGCCATTAACACAAATCAAGTTTCTAGGTCTGGAGTATTCAAACAAAATATAAACGTGTACCGGAACGTCACCTTTTAATTTGATATCAAAGCCATGCAACTGGATCGAGGCTTGTCTACTCTAGTTGTATGAAGTGCATGTGTATTCCAATCGTTAAAATTAGGTTCTTTAGTTGAGATGCACTCAAACTGATTCAGACATTCGATTATAAAGAACAAACCATGATAATTAGGTCACGCGATTTCATAATTTCATTGAATAGAACTGAGAATAAGAATTTTTCAGCTAGCGAGAGGGACAAATATAGGGCAAATTTAGGTGGGGTATGGTACACTTTGCTTTTTTTCCCAAAGTCGGTGCCTTTTTTATGCTTCATATGTATTGAAATCAAGAAAGTAAGAAAGTTACATACATGATGCAAACTTGCTGTGTCCCGGGGTGTTTGGATGCTTCATTTTCACCTTTTCCATTTCTCGTTTTTGAGTTTTAGGTGTTTGGTTGCTTGTTCCCAAAACCCATTTCTTCAAAATGCATTTACAGATTTTGAAAATGGAGAGCAAAAGCCAAAAAGTGCTCCGGAGGAGCCTTTTCTATTCCCATTTTCGGGCACCAGCCACGTGAAAAGACATCCCTACCCTCAATGTTTTGGGATAATTCCACAAAACCCTAATCAGTCTTGAATGTTATCCTCTCCTCCATTACTCACATCATCTTCCACCACACAAATGATGAGAGAGAGTCGAAGCTGCCGACTGAAAATCAGGGAGCACCACTAATGGAATCCCCTATTGACATTCACTGTTCGTTTTGGTCATATTTTCGAAAAAGCTCAAAAATTGATTTGCAGCACAAAGTCTTATTCGTCTCTCCGTGATGATCTCAGAACATAAATCGCAATCGCCGTCCGACCAAGGAATCCGCAGACTCCGCACGGCCGTTGAAGCACTGATTCTACTCAGATCTGCCGAGAACGAAACTGTTCAGAAATCAATTTTGAGCATTGGGTTTTGTGCACATCGAGGATACGATCTCATTGGTGCAAACGCCGTCATGTTCTGTTGCCGGAGGAAGTCGCACGCACGGTTTGAAATTTGCGCATGAGAACGTGGTGCCGTGGAAGGAAGAAAGGTTGAAAAAAAAACAATGACCAAAAAAGAAAAACAGTGAATCTTCTGTTTTGTTTCTTTACACCTAAAGAAGATATTGCAAAGTCCAGTCAGCATTCCATTATTAATAATCAAGGGCAACATAGTAAAAATTTAACCCATAATTCATTTTCATTTCATATCTCCTAAATACTATTCCTGCTGCAAAATATATTTTGTACATATTATCCAAATACTCTACCAAATTCAAAATACATTCTAACAATTAATCCAAAAAGCTAAAAGTTAAAAATGAAAAGCCTAAAAATAGACTCTCAAACTCCCCAGAATTTATTCCCATTAGTTCGACCTTTCGAATTCTACGGACCAATTATTTTTTGTGGAAAATTCCATCAGTGAAAGACAAGACATTGTTGATTGCTAGGGTTTATGAGAGAGAGAGACGTTGACTTTGGGGTTACAACTGCAAACGAGTCGAGTCGATCCAAACCGAGCTCAATTTTGAAACTAGCCTAGATCCAGCTTTTTTTATTGTCGAGATGTGTTCAAGCTCGATTCGTTACACAATGAATTTCTATAAGACGAGCCGAACTTCTATATAATTACAAGCCAAGCTTTTGTAAACAAGACAAGATACAAGTAATTAGAGTACAACTCGTTTATTAAACGAGCTTAAAATTTGAGCCCCAATCGTTTACGAATGAGCTAAGCAGAGCAGAGTCCATAACGAGCCGAAGTTTGAGCTGCTCGCGAACAACTCGGTCGTTTTCAACCCCTATTTAGGGTGAGATTTGGTGGATCCATTTTCATCATTTTCATTCATCTAAACGAGTGTTAAATTTCTCTATTTTCCCCTACTTTTCCATCATATCAACACAAGGATCAGTGGGAGTCTCGACATTTTTTGTTGGTTGTAACGATGTGTTTGTTAGCTTCATAAGGAGGGGATATGGCTTTGCCCCGAATATAGATATCCGGTTTCGCTATATCCCTCGTTTGTTTATCAATAGGAATCCGGACTATTTAATTCCCCTCCAACCTCCTTATTTTCCACCACCACCACCTCGAAATGGGAAACGTTGTAGTGCATCCGCCGTAGTACTACACCATGTAGTGCGGCCGATTCGGCCGTCCATCTCGGCACAAACGTTTTAAATTTAATCCGAGCTTCTATAAATTCGAACGGTTCATTGTTCGGATTAAAGTCGAGCAAAAAATGAAATAAAATAATAAATACATATCCCCTTCCCCATTACCAAAATACCCCTACCGGGCCAACGTTTTTCCTCCTGGAGCCCCTTTCTTTACGCTGTACTTTTAGGGCTCGTTAGAGCGAGAGAGAGAGAGAGAGAGAGAGAGAGAGAGAGGCGTTGAAGGAGCAGAAGACGATACGATACGATACAGAGAGAGATTATCCTCACCTGCGATCGTCTCCGGCGACTCTCCTGTAAGATAATCGTATCCCCAATTATTCAACATGATTTCCCCCTCTGTTTTTTCGGATCCGATCCTTGGGTTTCAGTATTCACTGTCATGGAGTTTATTATTAGCCAAACAAGGAACCAACTGAAAATTTCTCTGGAGTTGTTCAACTGTTTGTTCAATTTTTTGGTCAGTTACCTTGACCTTGTTCGCTTTAATATTCCAACTTGTTATGGGTTTTTTTGGATGTTAACAAGGACTGCAGGTTTCAGATATCTTCTCTATTTTTTTGTTATTCGGTGATGAACACAAGTCTACCGGAACATTTGGTGGATTTCTGTATCTCTAGTTCATTGAATCAGTTAATTTGAAAATCTTGTGTAAGGGGATGGTTCTTAATTCCAAAATTGAACTGAATCCTAATACTTCAGAATTGCACATGCACAGTATGTGTACGAAATGGCAAGATTGGACAAAATTCATAAAAGAAGGGAAGAAGAGGCTGAGGGTTTCGTAGCTATACAAACTTTCGTGGCAATGGTTACTTGTGCGTTTCGTCTATACCTCCTAATTGTGGACATTACTACGCGTATAGTAGGTGAGCGTCCGCGTATTCCTAGGAATCCAAATGCTTATCAACACCAAATCACTCATCTTAATAGGCTCGTTCGCGAAAGTGATCAAGACTGCCATGATAATTTGAGGGTATATAGGCATACATTCATGACATTGTGCGGTTTAATTCAGAGTGTCGGGTTAGGAGACTCTAAGAATGTTGTTGAAAAAGTTGCTATTTTTTGTGTGGATCCTATCACACCATACGAAGAATAGGCGTACCAAATTTGTCTTTTGGAGATCAGGAGAAACAATTAGCAAGCATTTCAATGCTGTACTTAGAGCTGTCTTGCGTCTTCACAATGTCCTCTTACAAAGGCCAGAACCTATAGATGGAATTGGTTTTAGGTACATGTACATTTCTGTGGTTATGTTTCATGTGGAAGTTTAAATTTTTGCAACTAATAACAAACTATCCTTTACCTTCATTCCTTTTTCTATAGAATTGTCTTTGGGCTTTAGACAGGACCTATGTGCCAGTTCACCACAGGCCCGTGGCTGATAAGGCACAATATAGGAATAGGAAAGGTGAATATGTGATAAATGTGTTAGGTGTTTGCACTACACAAGAAAAGCTCATCTACGTTTTACATGGTTGGGAAAGTTCATCTACGTTTTCTACTCTCTCTGTATTTTCCTCAACTCAGCGGCATAGATCCAACGAGTTTGGGAAACCCTTACCCCAGAAAATCAAATCGATTGCTCATTTCTCTTTTCTTCAGACTTCACCAGCCTTTAATTGCTACCAAGTATACTTTTTAAAACTTCTACATTTCTCAGTCTGTATGTTTTTGTTTTCGTATACAGCCACGTATTAATGATTTGATTCATCAGGTAGACTCTGTGTTGAAAAGATGTGCTATTCTTCTAAAAGTTTTGTGATTTTTATGTTTTGCTGGATTGAACAATGAACATCTTTGTTTGTCTCTGTATATGCTTGATTTCTGGTGGGATGTGGTTCAAAAATTTCTTAAATTGATGGGTCGGGGTCCCATTGAGATCGATGTTTTTGGCCAACTTGTTGCATTGCAAGTAGGATTTCCGAGAAAGCAAAAAAACATGAAGAAAACACGAAGATAAAGGATTACGAACACACCAAGGTACAAAGAGTAACAGAAAGAGGATTCTACTATTCTGTTTTCAAAATCCTCTTAATGGAAATTTTTTACAGTTCCTTTCAATAGTGATGCCAATACGCCACACACGATCCCTACTACTAAATGGAATCAAAGAAATACGGTTCAAATGGGAATGGGCTAGGATTTGTTGTGTAGCTTATTTTGAATACAATCATTAGCCTATGGTTTTAATTTGTCTTAGATTTCCATTATTTGTTTTCCACTTTATGATGTTCCATGGTCTTCTAGTGGATGTGGCTTCTTTTGCTAGGAGTTTGGAAAGTTTTGTACGTAATATGTGCCCTTGGGGACACCCCGACAGTTTCAGTTGCATTCTCCCAATAAAGTGACTGATTGCCTGTTTAAAAAAATGTGTCAATAGTATATTACTCTTCGTATCCTTCCCTTCCTATTCTCCTTAACAGTCAGTATGCCGAATTCATCTCGGGAGGGTTGTCTGGCACGTCTTCCGCCTATACTTGATATCTTTCTTTATATGCATCAGAGAAGTTAATTATATGTGATTTTACTTTGTAGGAAACATGATTAAGCTCTTTAAGGTGAAGGAGAAGCAGAGGGCTGAAAACCCAAATGGGGCAGCACCTGTCAAGAAGCAAAGCGCAGGGGAATTACGCCTTCACAGAGGTATACTGACATCTCGTTTATTAAAGAATTCCATGCCATCCGGAAGTTATTGGGAACAATTATGTGTAAATTTGATACTTTTTGCTGTAAATGTGAACAGAGTGATACCACATTAAAAAAAAAGAAGTATCTGATCTTATCCCCCTGATTCTGTCCGCATATTAACTGCAGAAGATTTGTGTGCTTTGTCCTGTAGATATGGGTGAACTGAACCTACCAAAAAGTTGTAGCATTTCGTTTCCGAATGGCAAAGATGACCTGATGAGCTTTGAGGTCACAATTCGACCAGACGAAGGATACTATCTGTAAGTAATCTTTTGCCAACCTGCTGTTTTCTTATCAGTATTTGCAATTATTCATAATATTCAACCTATTTTGGGAGTTAGCATTAGGCTTGGAGCCCAACATACACAAGGACAAACTGTAGCATTGTCTTTGGGATCGGTTAGAAATTCCTATACAACTTGGCCCAAAATTAAAGAATAGTAAATCCTCTTTTGCTAAACGAGTTACAGTTGTTTCAATGTTTTCTTCAGGGTGAATACTGAAGCTAATTTAATCGTTTTCCTTGAAGTTGAGTTTTCAACTAGGCACTTAGCAGCATAGGGCTGTCAGTTAAGAAATCAAGATGGTAAGCACCTGTGGAAGATTATTGTTGGCTTCCATACATGGTCAATCCTTTACCTCGATAAACCGGGAAAGGCTCTACAACCTGGTTAATATGCTTTTCCTTATTTCCATAAATAGCTGAAGATTTTCTATAGAGGGATTTGTCCACACAAGCATTGATTTGTGGAGTTTGATACAGACAGCCATTAGCTGCAAATTGGATGCAGTCTTTATCATGCTCATGAGCATTGTGTTTAGTGAATCTAATTGTAATGCTTAAGATTTTGGCCAATTCTCTACATACTAGACAGACTCAACTCATCTAAGTTAATATTATAAGCTTACTTTATTTTTTAGAGGTTTGCTTTGATGTTCAAAGTCCAGACCTACTTTTCTGCACAACTCCTTTTTATTGTTTTCCTTGTCTCTATGCTTAGATTTTTCTTTTGTTCTTTGAGAGGCATTAAACTACTATGTTTCTCGTGTTTCCTTGCTGTCTTGTTATTCTGGTTTTTTAACGTTTGGGTGGGACCTCGATAGTTAATGACGAGCATTTGATTCTTCTGACAGAGGTGGTACATTCATATTCACTTTCCAAGTTCCGCCTATGTACCCTCATGAGCCACCAAAGGTTAAGTGCAAGACTAAGGTAAACATTTGAATATTTGATCCTGTTTACCATAAACAAAGACTCTCTACAATGTTACTTAAATAGTGCCGTTAATGCATTTAGGTTTATCATCCTAACATCGACTTGGAAGGAAATGTCTGCCTTAACATTCTTAGAGAAGACTGGAAACCTGTCCTTAATATAAACACAATAATCTATGGACTATACCATCTCTTCACGGTAACTATATTCTCTTTTCCGAATAAGTTATTCCGACTTCATTGTCAGATTTTAATAACATTTTTGATGACCATCTATTGTATGAGCAGCAACCCAATCATGAAGATCCCCTCAATCATGATGCTGCTGCTGTATTGAGAGATAACCCAAAGATGTTTGAATCAAATGTCAGAAGGGCAATTTCCGGTGGTTATGTGGGACAGACACTCTTCCCCAGGTGCATGTAAGCAGCTACTTGTGCATTGAAATTCATTGCTCAAAGGTGCATAAATTGTAGATTGGGTTGGTGCTTTTGGCTTTTGCTTTCCCGTGTATTGTGTGGGAACTAAAAACCTTGGGAAAGCACAAAAATCTGGTCCAGTTTAAAGTGTTGTATTCTGGTGTAAACTGTGGTACGATTGTGTTATTGGTACGATTGTGTTATTTTCTCTTTGATGACTTTCTTCGTAAATTGAATATGTGAAAACACCGGGAGAATTGGCCTTATTGCTCGTGTCTATACACGTGGTTTTACTGCCCATTTTCATTTTTTTCTATGCATATCTGATCATATTCCAAGAGTGTGATATGGTTTCTTTAATAACCTCTAAGTCACAGCTGAATTTATAGTCCCCGCTCCTTTCGGGTTAAAACAGGGCGGGGAAGCAAATCCACCCCCACCCCATTTTCTTATCAGGTTGGGCAATACCAGCTCGGATCGACGCAGGGAGATTGGGGGTGGGCACGGGGTGGAGGAAATTGTCATCCGGGGGGGTTTGGTACGGATTTTCAAAGGGTTCTTGGTTATTCTCCTCTCTTTTTGTTTTTTGTTTTTTTCAGTGCAGAATTAAGTCAAAGGTCCTTTCTGTTCCTTTTGTCTTGCTTTCCTTTCTTACATGGCAATTATTTTGTTTTTTTCAATTTGAGAGGCACCTTTTCTCGACAACTCCAAGAAAATCAAAGTCTAAGCAAGTTAATGGTGGTGCTAGGTGATTCACAAGGTAGGAAAAATATGAGAGAGAGAGAGAGAGAGAGAGAGAGAGAGAGAGAGAGAGAGAGAGAGAGAGAACCATTAACGCCCAAAAAAACAAAATCTCGGAAGTAATTGAGGTGCCAAATGAATAGAGAGTCGAACATATTTCCTAGAACAATAACCTATACAACAGTCCATGTCTGTTATCTGCTTTCTTCTGCTACCAAACTATGATTCTGAAAATCAAAAGTTTTGTCCACCAGAATTTAATCTTGCATGGACAAGAAGCATCATTCTGCAATTACAGAGAAGCAAAAGAGTAAAAGTTTGCCGCTAGAGTGTAAAAGTTTGTGGCCATAGTGCAAAAGTTTGCGACCATGATGTAAAAATTTGCAGCTAGAGTGTAAAAGTTTGCGGCCGGAGTGCAAAAGTTTGCTGCCATAATGTAAGTTTGCGGCTAGAGTGCAAAAGTTTGCAACCACGGCATAAAAGTTTCCCAAGGTGGTAAGCAGCCTTCGTAATGGGTGTGCAAAAACGACGTGGATATCAACACCTTCCTCACCCCCCCCCCACCCCCCGCGGGTGCGTTGAAATGGAACACCAAGAAAGGAAGAGGAAGAAAAGGGCTAAAAGAATGAACTCTAGAAACCACCACGACAAAATAACAAAAAAGAAAAAAGAAGCCATGCTACTAGATCGAGGGTACGTTATCTACTCTAGTTGTATGAAGTGCGTATTCCAATCGCTAAAATTAGGTCGTGCAGCTGAGACGGACTCAAGCCGACTCAAACAACCGGTTATAAAGAACAAACCGTACGTTATAATTGGGTCACACGATTTATTTGATAGAATTTTTCAGCTTGCGAGAGGACAAATATTATAGGGCATGCAAATCTAGGTGGGGTAGCTAGGGTACACTTTGCTTTATCCCAAAGTCGGTGCCTTTTTAAAAGCCTCATATGTATGTGATGAAATCAAGAAAGTTACATATATACAGTAGTATACATGTTGGTAACTAGCAATGTCCCACTCCTCCCTCCCCCAGAATTTATTCTATTCCTCCCCCATTAGTTGAACCTTCCTCCGAATTCTGCGGATCAATTATTTTAGTTGTGGAATACCATCACTACTTTAACCAACTCGTCTTGTGGTCAAATATCGATAATGATTTGAAAATAGTGATGCCCTGCCTGATGATGATTTTCTTTTTCGGGTAATATTGCATGGTGTTTCGGGTCGGTTTGTGAGCATCTCGAGCTAACTCCTAAAATTTCTTCCACTTGTCGTTTCGTACGTTTACGCGTGATCGGATAAGGTGGCCCTAAGAGTTGATTCTTCTTGAAGATGAGAATATAAGAAGAAGCAAACCCCTAAACTCCGGACTAAGATCCGTAGGATGGTCATTTATATTCCAGAAAAACAAAGAAATCAACCATCATAGGATAGTGTCGCGTCTATCGATTTTGGAGACCTTTTAAAACTAATCTCCTTTGTGATTATAGGGTCTATATGCCTCCAAGTACATTTTTCTTAAACAAACATATAAAATAGAGAATATCGGATCAAAAAAAAAACATAATAGAGAATTCATCTGTATGTCCGTTTGTCTATCTCTCCATACAATGTGGCGTACACAGCACGGTGCTGTGTCCGTTCGGCGATCGAAACGGTACAGAGCTCATCTCAGGTGCCGTGATAAAATCTGGACCATTAATGGATCGCCGAACGGATGGCTCGAATGATGCACAGCACGGTGTTGTGCGCCATCCACACGGCACGCCCCTGGTCTTTCATATGGAAAAGTTTAAAAAAACATGAAAAATTCACCTCTTTTATTGTTTTATTCTTAATGCTTCAGTTTTAATCCAACTTCTTTGAATTTTTTTTTTTTTGAAACGGCAAAAATATTATTAGGAAAATTTGATAATGGATACATCAAGTGGGGGGGAGAGGGATCCAACCAAAAATTTGACAAAACACCTTAAGAGGGCCAAGCCCTACCACACCTGAGGACATAAGCCCGAGCTCCTAAGGGCTTACAAATGCCCAAATCAAACAAATATAATACAACTCAAAAAAAGGAGCAAAGGGCCTAAAAATGCCTAGATATACAATAATAGTCCACAAAAAGCCCAAACCCAGACACACAAACTGTGACGACCCGAACCTCGGGCCAATTTTTTTTTTTTTGAACAAAATTAAACATTTTATTGACTTATTTTTGTAGGTATAATTGATTTTGTTAATTGATAAATCTAAACTTAGACTTTCTAGGAAACCCTAGCCCTAATTCATAATCTTAAAAATCTAGTATAAGATTAGGTTGGATTTTGTTAGATATTATAAGATTTTGTTGAGATATGATAAGATTATATAAGATTATGTTTAGATATGATAAGATTATAATCTAGATTTGATTTGATCTAGATTCTAAGTTCACTAGTATAAATAAGCTCCCTTCCCTTCACCTACAACACACACCACACACCACCTAGTAAAATAGAGAAAGGAAGGAGAGAATAGAAGCAGAGAGAGAAATTGCGCAGGTGTAGTAGATAGAAATTAAGAGAGGGTAAATGGATTTAGTTGTCTTAATTAGCTTTTCTTTTATAAAATGTATTTGGCATCACATACATAGAATGGGGTCAATAGTCATAGCATTCGGGCAAAAGAAAAACGGTGGCCTTTTGGCCAAGATATATGGGTCTTGATAGCAAGAGGTGATCATGAAGTTCAACGGTGGCGATTTATTTGAGGTAATCCGAGGAGTATACGATATGCTTCTTACTTCCGGAATCCTTTTTTCACTCTCATCTTTGTACTCATTTTGATTATCTCGTAATATTTGTTCAATCCTGTGAATATTATTGAAAAGTGGAATAATTGGTATCGAATATGATATTGTTGGCTGAGTACTATAGAATTGTTTAGTACAGGAATCGAGTGAACTCATGCACCAATAGCCTATTCAATAGGTTGAGGATGACTCGGTGAGGAAGGTCTTGGGGGAGTGTCACTGGTTATGTACTGAGAAAGACATGGTATGAGGTCCCTTGTGATTGTTGTTTTGACTTGGTGGTCGATTATCGTTTATTGATTCCACTTATGAGCTTTGTTATTCTGTTGTATCGTATACTTCCCGGATAATTTCTTTTTCAGGTGTGGAGCCGGATTAGTGAAAATTGAATCGGAGCATATAAGGATTAATTTCGGAGAGGTCTTGGAAGAGTTGATAATTTTGGAGTATCTAGAAGATTATTTAAAAGGCGGCTTAAGTTTATTTTGGTGATGTAATATATTTATGGAGAAAATAGGGCCTAGAAGTGTTTGAAATACAGTGTATTTTGGAGTTTATTTTTAGAAAATAGCAGGGCGTTACACAAACCCTAAACCAATCACCACCACCTCCAAACCACAGACCAAGACCAGCTGAGCTGACCACCCCCACCAGCAAAACCCAACCAGACCGCCAAATCATATCCATTGGAAAACGAAGCCACCAGCCTGCTCCACCCCCGTTCTCTACAACGAAGGAACCCAGAAGACAGACGCCGAGAATCGAAATTTTCTTTTGAATTTTTTTAATTTAAACAACAAGAAATTAAATACCTACCCGATTAGAGGACTATGCCAAAGAAAACACCATTTTTTTTTTTTTTCAAATTTTGAATAGCCAATTGTAAACATCACGGAACCTTCTTTTTTTTCACTACATCAATCAAATGACGTATATATGCACCAACTAAATTAAGCCCAATAGTTCAAAACGGAGAAAAAATAAACTAACGGCCAAACTCCTCCTACACATAAGAATTAGACATCAAACAATAATCAATTATTGCATTTGAAAACATATATTTTATCCAATGACTCCTCATTAAAAAAAATGCATGAAGGTGAGCTAATTAGACTAGCTCGCCCCTAGTTAGTTGTAAACATCATGAAACTTACAAATATGTTATTTTTCATTAACACCATTGATCCTATCTTTTATCAAGGCCTTTTATTGAATCAATGAAAACAAGAAATAGCATATCTTTTTATCACAAATATGTTATTGTGAAATGAAAACGTTACATTAATAATTCAATACAAAGAAATCAACACATATATTTGGTATTTGGAAAGGGCAACGAAAGCATTACGCTTGCCTGAGAAATTTTTGCCCGTCGGCGATTCGAACCGTCCAAAATTTTGGATGGTCTGAATTTTAGAGAGAGAAAAAGAGAAGAGAGAGCGGTGGAGTGAGGGAAGGGGAGGGGAGGGGAGAGAGAAGGAGAGTGGTTGTACCCACTCGGCACCCAAAAACTTCTTGGTTGCTTGATATGGACGGTTAAAATCTATCTATCTATTTACATCTAAACTCTCTTTCCTAATTTTCTAAATTTTTTATTTGAGAGAGAGAGAGAGAGAGAGAGAGAGAGTTGGGTTGGGGGAGGGGGGGGAACATATAGGAAAAATTATCCTATGCCCATGGGATATCATCACATGGTACTCCGAATTTATTTTTCACACATATATCTCTTTCAGTGCATATAATAAGACCAATGCTAGCGTTCATCAAATATGGAGCCGAAGAAAATGTTAAACTATCTTTTTATCAACTAGCGTCGTGTCCATTCGAGACACGGGATTAAAAAAAAAGAACCAATGTACATAATATTTTTCATTCGATGTATTAAGCGGGCACAACGCTAGTTAAATGAGAAAGGAGATGTACAAAAAGCCAAACAAAAAGCAGAATCTAATACGAAACACTGGTCGGCTTGGGCGTAAAAGCCGGAACATATCTGAAACCTTATCTCCAACAAATGCCCATAACCCCTTTGCCACCTTCTACGCTCAATAATTGTTCAATTGTTGTTGATGATCCTACTCCTACATAAGAAGAATCAAATTCCCATCATCCCAAATCATTTGTGGGATCCACACGCCTAACCCCTTGATTCCAAGGTCTGACTAAGAGCATGTGCAACACCTCTTGTCTAACCCCTTGCTTGCCCTGGGCTAACCGGGAAAAAAAAAAAAATTGGGGGACAAAACAGTGTATATAATATGCATACGGATAATCTATAAAAAATAAGGCATAAATAACTCATTCTATGCACCACGCATCTTGCTAACATCATCATACTCTTGACCTTGCATATTGCAGATTGTAACGAATGAGGACATCGAATATCTATTTCTTAAGAGTTGATATAGTGATGTCTTTAACATGCATGCACAATATGAGAAAAAAACGCTCCTGTAAAAACCACCTTAATTAAAATCTGATTTAAGAACATGGAGCACCTGATGTTTCATGAAGTTTCTTAAGTCGATTTAACTGGATTTTCAGCTCTGAACAATTAACAAAAACTCAACCCTTGATGGTAGGAGAGGGAAAGAACGTTTGTTAACAGAGAGGTTGAGAGGACCGAGCCAAAATTGTAGTGAAAAAATTTAGTACGAACGACTTAACTGAAGCCAAAAAAAAAAAATTGTAGTGAAAAAATTTAGTGGAAATCTTATTGAACAATATTACACATTTTTCCATTTTCACTACTAACATTGTTTGTTTCACTTATCCTCCGATCCATAATTTTTTTTTATTTTTTTTTGCTCGACAAACGAAACTTTATATAGAACTCGAAAGGGTTACATCGAGGGAATACATCCTAGCTCGTAGAGCCTAGACGCACCAAAAGAAAATACAAACACATCCAACTAACAGTTGGATAACACACCTCAATCTAAGTTACAATTTTAGTTTTCGGATACCATCTAGAAAAACCTTAAACTCTTCCACCGTATAGACCTTGATGTCGAACTTGGCCTTCATCCACATTGCGACCCTAGTTTTAACTACATCTCCCACTTCCCAGGCCTGTTTTGCTGAGTTGTTGAAGATGTAATCATTCCTCACCAACCATAAGGACCAAAGCGTTGCATAGAAGCATGCTTCCCAAATATGTTTCTCCAAATTGGAAAATCCATTTGCAAACCACCAACTTGCTAAATCCGGAACGGAGACCGGGCACACCCATTTCATATTCCACCACTCTAAAATTATTGACCAAACACTCCAAGAGAAATGGCAATGGAGAAATAAATGTTGATTTGATTCAAGATGCATAGAGCAGAGAGGACACAAGGCTAAATGAATTTCATTTATCACATTTCTACTAAGAAGTTCTGACCTGGTAGTAGCTTTTTCCTTGACAGCCAACCAAGCAAAAATTTCCACCTTTGGAGGCTTAAGTTCTTCCAAATAGAACCCATAAATTTTTTTTATTTATTTTCATTTCTTTATTCCTCCAATTCCTTATCTCTCTCCATCTCTAAATTCACAACCCCAGCCGCTCCAAACTCTCCCTCTCGGCGTTGCAATTAATATGGGGCGACGGATATGATGGATTTTAGTAGTTTGTTGCCGACGATGGCGGAGCAGAGAGATGATGACAGCGACGAGGCTGGAGAGGTTCGGTAGAGGGTAATGAATATATCGGCGCAAGGAGGTCTGGCAAAAAAAAATAAAAAAATAAATAGAATTGAGAATGCATATAGTGCATATATAATTAACTAGGTAAAATTAGCGAGGTCTTGTGTCTCGGGAAATTTTAGAGAGCCCCTGTTGATGCTGCTGGTGGAGAGCATTTTAACTAGCCTGCTGCCCATACCCTAAGAGCATCCACACCAGCATCTTTAAATTTTGGACCAAATTAGAGAGCCAAAAGCTACTTTATTACTTTAGCTACCCATTTTAAAAATGATCACTGCATCAGACTCTTTATTCACACTCTCTTTTCAATTAAATATACAATTAAACTAATATGGAGCTTCTCCTGAAAAGGATTGGTAGTGCAAATAATTGGAGACTTTTGATAAAATAATATAATAATAGGAGGTGGGCCAAAAATAATAATATTATATGGAGTGACTAGTGAATAGTTACTCGGTTTACTAGACGAGGAACTATTCCTCTTGTATATTGCAGGGTTTTATAGCAAGTCTGGTGTAGGATACATTTTGGAGTTTTTTTGCATTTCTCTCGCCACTTTAATTTACAAGGGCCTTTAGCAAGCCTGATACAGATGCCCTAAAGCGCAGACGCAGATGAAATCAAACCATCATCCTATACATACGTTGAAATTTTTTGTTAGAAAACTATTACATCTTTTTCAGAAACATTAATTAACACCCGCCATTCAAAACGGTTTTGGTAAAACTAATACTAATTAACTTAATTCCCTCCTAAATATTTATAGAACAATTCACCCGGCCGATGATCATCATATGTAATTATCTATAGAAATATTCTGATTTTTAGTAATACTTTTTTGTCTTTTACTAAAGAAAATATGAATGCACCGGATTGTATATAACTATAAATATATGAATCTTAACAACAGCATACGTTGATCGTTCAAATTCTGTGTCCGCCGTCTTTCCTTTTCGCCTCTGAGTTTGCGGTCTACATGTATGTTACTACCTCTCTGTGATCATCGGCAGACAGGTGGGCGAAGAGGAGATCGAGAGTATCAACCATGGGAATCATGACATCAGTTGTGCGTTATTGCTTTTATCCACTGGGAAACCGGGGGGCGGGGGGAATAGGCCAGGGTGATGAAAAGAGAACCTTGGGTAATGCTACTTGGCATCATACTTTGTGCTTTTAATTGGTTAATTAATAATATTTGGATCAAGATAGTATGTTTGATTTTATTCTTTCCTTCTTACTTTAGTATTTTGAGGATTGGGTTCTTTTCATTAATTCAAGTAACCTAGCTACATCATCGGAGTTGTTCAGTTTTGTTTCCCAAAACCGGTTTTGGGAGCCAATATCCCTCTCTCTCTCTCTCTCTCTCTAATATTAGTGCTCAGTTAATAATTTTCACACATTATAGGCACACGATTTTGATAATTTCACCATACTTGTGTTTTAGTCGATTTTCAAAAATCATATATAGTAGTAATATCTACGGAATATGATCACTAACACAATCGTATAATGAGCCCATAAGAGTACCCAATTGGAAAAGTGATTATCAAGTGCTTTTTTGGAGCACAATCGCGTAATACTCTAGTATGTATCTTTATTCACCACATATATATGAGTTCGAGCCGACCAGCCAGACATTTTCACAGTGAAATCCACGTCAATACGTGGTGAAAAAGAATCCATGAACACTTAGGCGGTGCTTCAGGACGACCTAATAATGTTTCCGATTGAACTGTTGATTCCCAGTTTCACTTGGTGGAGAGGATCCGAGACGAGTCACTTGCTTTTAACTTAGAAAACAAACACTACTACTACTTGTCAGAGTCAATGTCGGTTCATTCACGTAACTAGGAAGCTTGTCAAGAATCATAGTACTAATATTTACGTATGATTTGATGTCACTGACCCAATCATATGATGGGCCGATAAGACCCAACTAATCGAGTGATTATTAAGTGCTCCGGAGCAAAATCACGTGATACTCATTTACCGAAAAAAAAGGAAAAAAAATTTCACTTGATGCTCTAGGATTTTTACTTTAACCTCATATTAGTGTGAACCGACGAGCAGTGGCGGGCGGGTTTACGAAGGACCTAGCAAATTTTCCATTTTTTTAAAATTATAGAACTTGAGTACTTTTAGCTTTCGAACAAAGTAGACCCCCTTTTTTGTTCCTTTCCAAAACCCCATGCTGGAACCACGCAGTAGCAGGCTAAAGTGGAGCTTCTCTGAATCTCGACCCAGCTGCAACGACCGGAGCTCGTTGAACGCCGGTCGCTTGACATCGGAGCTTAGACATCGTGGGTTCACTGATCCCTTTCTTTTTTCTCAAAACACGAAAGCTCGATCATCGTGGTCTATAAAACCATAATTATTTTGGGATCTCTTGTTCATCACAATGATAGTCATAGTCTTGTTGTATTTTTGATGGAAAGCTTATTACCTCTAATGTGGGATTATAATTAATATGGAGTATTGCTTTTGGCTAGTGTTTTCAATGAAGAAAATTCATATTGTCTCGTAGCATTTTTTTTTAACGGCGAAAAAAGATATTATATAAATAAAGAAGAACAATAATAAGAGAGCAAGCTATTCAAGCTCTAAGGATTGACAAGAAATCAATCCGAACAACGCCAACAGGGCCACTCCCAGAAGGATCCAACGAAACAGCAGCAAAGCCACAGGAATACACACTCACACATCCATGGACAAAGACACCCTCATCCCCCATTCAGGACAAGACACCCCCCATCCAATAACCAAAGCACACCCCACCAAGCCTCATCCCAAAAAACAAGCCACCCCAGATTAAGAGGCTTGGAGAGAGCTTTTAGGACCCCATGGATTATTCAACGCAGAAAGCATTTGAATTCCAAAAGCAAAGAAGCCAACCTGCAGCTTGAATGACAACAACTACCGAAAACTCAATGAATTAGAGAGCTAGGCCTGTCCTGCCACTTTGTCAAAATCTTCAGCTACCATATCTGCAAATTTGCTAACGACTTCATCCTCCTCACCATCATACCCCAATCCCATGACCTTATTGCAAGTTCAAATTGCTTGTGCTTCGTCCAGAATTATTCTATTTCTGTTAATAACTCCATCTGAAGAGATAGATGCAGACTTCGGGAGTTTGTGTTTCGTTGTGCCCCAATGCTAGCTCCTTATTCTTGGCTATGCCCATGCTGACGAGCCTGACATTTTTGTCATACGTGGGGCTAGTCCACACCAAACGTGTATGGTGGAAATTAAAGAATCCTACAAAATCATGTGACGTGATTAAGGATTGCGTTTTGATTTTTCCAATTGGACTTTTTGTTCCAGTTCACTTGATGGAGGGGAGACGAATCACTCGCTTTAACTTACGAACATCCATAACTATAAGGCTTGTCTAAACGGACCAAACAAGCTAATCCCACCCACCCCACAATATATATATCGGAACGGTTCAATGGACACATTAAAAAAACACCCAAAAATACATTCATAATCTCATTCTCATAGTTCCCGATCAAATTTTTATGATCCGAACCGTTCAATGTGTGCAGAATGTGATTTTAAGGGTGGCTGTGAGAAATTAACAAAAAAAATGACCGGGACAGGTTTGATTTAAGTAGTTTTTATTTGAACCGTTCAATAAAAAACCATTCGAAACTGTTCGGATCAAGCTCTTCCCAGTCATTTTTTTTGCTGATTTCTTGCGGGTACTCTTAAAATCACATTCTGAACACATTGAGCGGCTCGGATCATCAAAATTTGATCGGGAGCTATGGGGTGTTTTTTTAGGTGTTTTTTTAGGTGTCTCCGGAACCGCCCCGTATATATATATATATATATATATATATATATATATATATATCGAGACATGTTACTCTCCTCACATACATCAATTAAAAGTCCATTTAGTGAAAATAACTTGTCGAATATCCTAATTAGAGCATCTCCAATGGGAGATGTCAAGTATGACGTGGACGGTGTAACGGCTACTTTTGGCATCAACTCACCTTCTAACTCATCCGTCTTCACTCATGTCAAAGCTGATGTGGCTTTCGTATGAACCTCTCCCATGCCAAATTTTAAATAGTAACCGTTAGAAGGTAAAAAAACTATTATTATAAAGTTTAAAACCTCTCTGTACTACTTGTTTGAGTTTTTTTTTTTTTAAATAAATAAAATTTAGCATAAGGATTTGAGAGAATGTTTTAATGTCAAATTTGAAATGCCAAAATGCCACATAAGTCTTCAAAAAAAATTGACATCACCAATTTGACATCTCCTATTGGAAATGCTCTTAGAGTACTATAGACAAACTTTTTAAGAAAAATCCACCCCAATTAATTAATATTCTTAGATAGTCATATATGTTTGTTGATGTTCTCTAGTACTGTTGTCAAAGTCAATAACGGTCGCTTCACGTAATTAGGAAACTTGTCGACGAAGTTTTGGATAATCAAACATTTTAATGCTAGTTCAACAACTTTTTCTGGACTAAAATGAGTCAATGATCTTAACCCTATGATTCAAATATTTTTATTTTATAATCAGGTTTTCGGATTAATTTACGCGCAGCTTAACTAATTGTAGCGTAAGAATTCCACCGTCAACATTCACCTTGTTCTGTCATGACTCATGAAATTTTGTTTCTTCTGTTGGGAAGTTAAAATTTGTGCAGTGCATTGGTTTGGAACTTTTACTCTGTTTAATTGAGATTAATTAAGTCAGTCACCCTTATGTACCCTTAAATAAGAATTGATCATTATCTTGGATTATTGTTCATTGTGTTTCGTTTAGTTATTGCTGATTTTTGTATATCAACGTATTTTTCGTTTTGTGATTCTTTTTTTCCAATATTATACTCTATCCGTCTTTTTTTAAGTGTCTACGTTTGACTTTCACGCAGTTTTTAGGAGTCAACTTAATTACACCTCCGAAATATTACTTTTCATATTTACCCTTTATGGAGATATCATCATTACACTTTTACTCATCAACTTTTTAAAATGAAATCTACTTTTAGAGGCAAAACAGAAAATGTATCAACTTTTACAGACTAACTTTACAACAAGACACTTATTTAGGGACAGTCCAAAATAGAATACATGACACTTAAAAAGAGAAGAATGAAGTATACATTAGTAGGGGATTAGCGAAGAATTAATAAGTTAACAACCAAAGAAAATTCGACATCTCTCCACGGACTAGAATCCCAGACCTCCCCCTTGAAAGCCAAGGGGTACAACCAAATGGTCTAAAAACCACATCTATCAATGCACATTATCAATGTGTTGATAAGTATATTTGTTAGGTAAACCCAAAGATTGGCCTTGCGGTAAAGACCTAAGGTTCAACGAGTTTGTTCCCTTACAAGATTTTAATTTTGAAACTTGTTATAGATATGTGTCAATTTTTGGTGAACTAGTTCATATAGAGTTTTATTTCGACTTTAATTGAAATTTTCACAAATGAGTAGTGTGATTATTTTTTAAAATTAATTGAGATGTATGTAAGATGAGTCGTGCATCTGAGTTAAAAAAGAGAGAAGAATTTGAACTGTTATCATGCAATGATTATTTCGTCAAATCATAATCAATGTTGAAATTAGGACAGGAATATCAGAGTGATTTGTCGGTGGAAAAGCCGTACCATATATTGGGCATCACATCCCATCAATTTGCCCACATCCCATTAATTAAAGAGAAATGTTATGGACATATTAATGTGTCACATCCTAATCACATATCTTTAATATACATGTGTGAAAATACTCTATCAGTTTCAAAAAGTTTATGCTTTGTTTGGATTAAGATTTGGGAAAAAAAATTTCAACTCAAACAATATTTATTATCTCTATTTTCAATCATTACTCTCTATTCATTATCTTTGTCTCCAATCATTATTCTCATTTATTTCTCTATCTCTCTCCACTCAGGCCCCGTTTCGCAACGCGAAATAAGAACTTATTTTTTAAGAAGACAATTTCAAGCTCAAAAATAATAAGTTTAATAAAATCTAAAAATATGCAATATGAATCTTATTTGAAAGATCTCATTGAGATCTTTAATACGGTGCAAAAAAAAATTAAAAATTACATTATTTTTTAGTTTAAAATGTGAAATAAGTACTTATTTTTTAAGAAGGTGTTCTGAAACGGGCTCTCATTATCCTTACTTTCAATCATTATTTTCACAAAAAAATTCTTAAAAACTCATCCAAACACAACATTAGTCTATGAAATGTCCTACTCCCTCCATCTCATTTTTTTTTTACTTTTTTCGTTATCCAAGTCACTTTTTAAATACTTATATGTCTCGTTTGATAATATTTTTTATAATTTTAAATTTTTTGTATTATAGGCCTAATAAAAAACTATCAAACAAAATTTAAGTTGCATATTTTTTGAGATTTATATCGAAAGATATAAGCGGTTGAAAACTGACAAAAATATCAAAAAAATGACAGAATTTGAGAAGGAGGGAGTATTACTTTTTCTCTCCTTGACTATTCAAAATGGACAACAATTTGGGACATTCACAAAAGGAAAGGTGAACCAAAATTATGCGATGGAGGGAGAACTAAATAAATGCCACAATTTTCCCCTTATCATTGTTTACAGGTTTCGTTATTTATGTGATTGACGTTGAGGGTGTGCTTGTATTTTCTTGGTTTTTTGTGGGTGTGTTTTGTTTGCTTTGTTTCGTTGGGTCTGTTTTTTGATTTGCTAGATTTTCTTGTATTGGTTGTTGTGTGGAGTGATTTGTACTCATCTGTTTGTACTGTTTAATTGCTTTTTATATAAAAAAAATAATAATCATTATATCTCCATACTTACTTACACACTCAATTACACATCCACACTCATAATAGGGATAAAGCCCGCACACACTACACACTCAGTGTGTATGGGATCCATCCCTATTGTGAGTATGAGTATGTAAATGGGTGTGTAGATGAGTGTGGAGTTAGAATTTTCCAAAAAAAAAAAACCATATTCGTGTTGGACCTTGAACTTTTTGAACAATTCAACATCTAATCATCCATCCGTAGCCGTCACCCTAATCCATACGGGAGACGGAAAATTGTGTTAATTACGTACCTATTCTTCTTTGGTTAGTTTTGACTATTTTTCCTCTCATATCACCATTCTTTATGAGTGCCACTATTGGTACTGACCATGGTACGTACGTCGTCATGTGCGGTCCATCACGAGTTTGACACAAACGATTCATTAATAAATTTTAAAATATTTTTTCAAACAGACCTATCAGCTTAATTGAATATAAACAAGGCCCCATTCCAGAACAATAAATAATTATTTATTTTTTAAAAAGACAATTTCAAGCTCAAAAATCATGTGCTTACGCAAATAATTTTCTTTATCACTATGAATCTTGTTTAATAGATCTCATTGAGATCTTTAAGACGATGCAAAAAAATTGAAAAATTATTTTTCATTTACATTATTTTTGAGTTTAAAAATGTGAAATAAATACTTATTTTTTAAGAAGGTAAATTGATCCAATCTCCTAAGACATTTATCCCATGCATGCACATACACATACATACATGCATATATAAATACACACACATATATATAGGAGAGAGAGAGAGAGAGAGAGAGAGAGTAGCTTTACTTGGTCAACCTAAGGATCGACAAAGAGATATGGGCATACTAGTAGTTTTTCTCATAGTCCAAACTCAACAGTCTAGATTCGTTTTTCTCTACCGATCATGACCCCCTTTTATTTTCTAATCAACCAACCCCCCTCTCTACTCCATTCATAAATTTTATAGACTCAAATACCCTTCCACAAGTTCTCTTTTATATATATTCCCCTTTCGATCTCTGAGATCATCTCCTCCATTATTTTATTTCCACCCTCCTATATTTCAACAACTCTGGTCTCCTTATTCCACACCCTTCAAAAAATAGGTTAATCTCCACACACACAAAAAAAATGATTTCCCAGTATTTCTGCAACACTGGCCTCACTCTTGGCTCAACCTCTCTTGATCATCACAACCCCGATCACCACCATCTTCGGGATCAAGACAAAAGGAAATCGTCGTTGAGATTCGATCACGCGATCCCGTCTCTTACGCTGGGTTTGATCTCGTCGGAGGAAGAGAAACATCAGGCATCGAATTATTCAGTTCTTTTTCGCCGACAGGTCTCCCACTCGATTAGTGCGGCGTCGTCGTACTCCAACAACTCCAGTGTGAAGAGAGAGAGAGATGGTGTTGGGGAGGAGGCGGAGGTGGAGAGAGAAAGATGTTCCAAGGTGGGTGGTGATCATGATCAGGATCTTGAAGAGGGAAGTGTTGCAAGGAAGAAACTTAGACTTAGCAAAGAACAGTCTGTGGTGTTAGAAGACAGGTTCAAAGAACACAGTAGTCTCAATCCTGTATGTAGATACTCTCTCTCTCTCTCTCTCTCTCTCTCTCTCTCTCTCTCTCTCTCTCTGTTGAATTTTTTAAAAGATTTTTATAAGGATTATGGCTTTGGAGTATTGATCTTTTTTTTTTATTTTAAATATGGTTAGTATTTCTTTTTCTTGAATTATCAGAAGCAAAAGCAGACCTTGGCGAAGCAGCTGAATCTACAGCCGCGGCAAGTGGAAGTTTGGTTTCAAAACAGGAGAGCCAGGTAAAAATTCAAGTTTGGTTTCTTGAAAGTTTAATTTTTTTGGCCGATCAAAAAAAAAAAAGAAAAGGTTAACATCATACCAACTTGGAATCTACATCGTATGCTCTCTTTTTTTCTTTTCCCAAAATGTTACTGACTCGGACATCTTGATTATAAAAAAAAATTAAATCGATCTATAAAACAAAGTACTTTTGTGGCATATTTTTTTTGAATTTTTTGTACCAAATTAAGGATCTTAAATAGTCATTTAAATTTACACACGGAATTATGTATTTTTTGACATAAAAATTCCATGAGCTTTTGTAATGAACTAGTATTATTTTGAGAGGGAGGGAGTATCTCTCTCCCCGAGTGGAAATTTAGAATTTCAAACTATTTCAAAATATTTAACCTTCGTGAGATTCAAATTAACAACTTTTCTAAGTACAAGTTCCTTTCTTGCCATTCGGCCAAACCCTTAAGGTTAATTTGCATATAGAATTGATGATAGGCTCACAATGTTCCCCTTATTTCTAAATAAACGAGTAATTAATGCTTAAATGATCATATTTTTTATTGTGATCTTTAACGTGAAGAAAAATTATATTCTTGAGGAATTAATTATAAATTGCAGCTCAACCATTAGGAACTTAATTAGGTCGCTGACTAATACCCGTCAAAACTCTTGAAAAATTCGTTCTTTCCAATTTCCAAAGACCCTAGCTAATTGTCCAATGACTTGGCCCATTTTGGCTAAAAAATTCTAATGAATTTTTTTTTTGTTTTTATTTAAAAAAATTGCATTTATTAGTTTTTCGTCGATTTTTTGTAGATTATTCATTCATCATGACGAAAGAAATCTAAAAAGTAAACAGCTACGATCGAAACCTAATTTTTATTAATAAAGACGAAAATAAGCCAATATTTTTCGTCTTTATTAAAAAAAATTGGGTTTCGATCTTTATTTTTTATTTATTCTCTTTATTTTTGGATATCTCGATGTCTAGGACTAATTCTGAAGTTCTGAAGTTAACGACTAAACAAACCATCCATGGCCATAAGATTTAAAATGTTTGACTTCCGTAAAATTCGAACATGCGACATTATGGAGGATAAATACTTATTTGCTTTCCTACAATTAATTGTTCATATATAGTTCCTCAAATTTGTTTCCTTTTATCTTAACAGGACAAAGCTAAAGCAAACTGAGGTAGAGTGCGAGTTACTGAGGAAGTGTTGTGACTCACTAACAGATGAGAACAAAAGGCTGAGGAATGAAATACAAGAGCTGAAAGCACTCAAGAAAACCGCGCCGTTCTATATGCAACTGCCGGCGGCGGTAGCCACCCTCACCGTGTGCCCCTCCTGCGAGCGGGACGGCGGAGGTGGCGAAAACTCCTCCAAAAGCCTTTTTTCTATGAGCGCAAAGTCTCATTTTTACAATTCCTTCACCCATCCGTCTGCAGCTTGCTAGCAAGGTTTTAAATAGCTCACAGTCTATACGTACGTATATACGTAAATATGCCATGTATATTGCTTGTTACGTGTACAAATTTATCGACTAACGTTAGTCTACACGTGCTGTATATGTCTACATATCGCTCGTTTAAACACTACTTGGAGGCTAGAAACTTTAGTTCAAGCTAGCCTTCTATGTGTAGAACTAGTTGTATTATGCAATTTGTATTGTCCTCTCTCTCTCTCTCTCTCTCTCTCTCTCTCTCTCTGGTACAGCTATTGTTTGTACATCTTTACCAATAGTCCATGAAGCCATGAAGGGATTCTTTCCTTTCTTCTCTCTCTCTCTCTCTCTCTCTCTCTCTCTCTCTCTCTCTCTCTCTCTGGTACAGCTATTGTTTGTACATCTTTACCAATAGTCCATGAAGGGATTCTTTCCTTTCATATGTGTAATGTGTTTCTATTTATAATTTGGTGATGTTCCGGTTGGAAATTATTAAATACTTACTGGTTAGTGTACACGATGGGATCGAAGAGAAGGAAATCATTTGTGAAGGGGAAATTCTGTGTCCGTAGATTTATGTGCACAGATATATCTACGGCGAGTTTTCCCTAAATTTTTGATATTTTTGTTATGGAATACATACTTTTGTTCATCTTTTAAGTCTTTAAGATGGTATGCGCTCCCGTTCTCAATCATTGTTCATAGTTTGAGATGTGATTTAAAGACGTTTTCATGCTCGTACTTGAGCTCCCACTCACAAACGTACGCACACGCAAATTATGTGTCTTAATGCACTCCCGAAACTCCTTGACTCTTCAATTTATTCCTTACCTTCAAGTATTTTAACCATACACAGACAAAATGGGAGTTTATCCATGGGAGATTTCAGATATATTGATGGTTGGTGGCTACAAGTGGAGTGGGGTCCGATATCCTCTGTCCTAAAAATTTTTGTGCCTAGAGGTCGGCCATTAAGATTGTATAATTTTTTTTATGTTCTAAATTTAACGGGCAAAAAATCTCTCGACACAGAAACACAAAAATTTACAGCACAGAAGATTCTGCCTCGAACGGAGTAGACGGTGGGTGCTCTCTATTGGACAATTGACGGTCATATATAGTTGTGATATATTGGACACGTTACGGTCCTCACATTGGTTTTAAAAAATTGATT
Organism: Rhododendron ovatum; assembly: GCA_019656835.1. Taxonomy (NCBI): domain Eukaryota; kingdom Viridiplantae; phylum Streptophyta; class Magnoliopsida; order Ericales; family Ericaceae; genus Rhododendron; species Rhododendron ovatum. Next base: position 40,717,257 of record CM033794.1, read on the forward strand.
TAAAATTTTTGGATAAATCCCTTAAATTACATCATCATATCATGATAATAAAATGTTGAATATAATCATGGAAGATTACATTATACAAATAAACAAGCATATCTAACAATATAATATCTATCCTCTATTTACGTTTTGGTTGCTCATAACATGGGCATCGTTTTCCATGAAGATCTTGTGACGATCTAACTAATTAATCGTATAGTTTGTGGACATAATTTTTTCTAAGGTCCACGTTCAAAATAAGACCTCATTATATATAATTAATTAACCAAAAAAACCAAGGGTGGCAGCGCTCATGACTCACTCCCACAAGGTTTGGGTGACCAGAAGGTCACAGCTCGCAGCTTTGAGTCGTGCTAAACGACTTCCCTCTCGAACTTGGTTCTCCTACGAAGTTCGGCCATGGCCCACTAGCCCTTGGTATGGCCATAGTTGTTGTGGTTCTTTAATTGGTTCCTTTCGGGACCCGCCGTAGGTTTAGAGTCTCTTTGGTCACGTTCAGGAGAGGGTTGTTATGCCCTGCCCCCTCCTCCAACTTTTTTACTTAGAAAAACAAAAACAAAAACCTCGTTTAAATATACTCAAATAATGATGATGAAATGTTGAATATAATCATCAAAATCAGCGGTACACTAATAAACAAGGATACCTAACCACACCTCAATGTGTCACAAATCACACATCAATGACATCCCTCTCACATGCATGTATAAAAATTTTACAATAAATGCTAGGGACCCACATGTATGTAAGATGGATGTGATTAAGGTGTAACAAATTGATGTGCCCCTAACATCTCCATATAATATATCTCTTGAATTGACAAACTTGTTACTCATAATGTGGACATCGTTGTCTATGAACATCATACGATGACCTAATCGATCGAAACTCAGTTTATGGCCAGAGAATTTATCTTAGGTCTACGGTCTACCGTCCACGCTAATAATAACCCGTATAATAAGAAAATGTCATGTCTCTCTTTCCTTTCTTTTGCCTTTGTAATATGATCTTGTTTATATTCATGCCATGAAGCAAACTAATTGGTTGCAAATAGTAATTGGAAACTTACCAATCTCACAGATCCTTAAGTTAGCGAGAGCCTTTATTGAAATAAAAAAAAAAGGGAAAAAAACCAAAAAGGTCCTTGTAATTAAATGTTTGTGTCAACTTGGTCCCTGTAGTTGTAATTGGCTCAATTTATACTATGTACTTTCTATTTTGTTCCAATTTGGTCCAATTGCTAACTGTCGTTAGTCCGCCGTTAGTTCTTGTAAATAAAGACAAAAATAAGACAATAAAAAGTAAACTAAACCAATAAGCCAATTTTTTTATCTGTATTAAAAAAAATGGATTTCAATGGTAATTTTTTACTTTTTAGATTCTTTTCGTCATAACGAAGTAATAATCCCGAAAAAATTGACAAAAAACTAACAAATGCGAAAAAAATTGAATAAAGACAAAAAAATAAGCCACTTGGCTTCTTTAGCCGAACAACCCCTGAGTTTATGTAATATTCTGACTTTTGGACATATATGGTTCTTTATCATGTTGTGACTTTTAGATCTATATCATGTTGTGACTTTTGGACATGGTTCTATATCCATTTTCAGTACTATGCAGAAAAATAGGCATCTCAGTATTTGTCCACAAATTGAACAGGTAGACAATACCAATGGTTTTATTGCCTCATGGCTGATCATGAAAATGTTGAATTAGAGGGTAACTTTTTGCAGAAAACTATAACCAAATTTCATCTCAGGTGCCTCCTTATCAATGAAAAATGAAAAAATGAGCTGTATTTTGGTTCAGAAGTATATTAGGTAGGCCTGTGCAAAAGACCTGTCTACCCACAGACCCGACCCAACCCGAAGGGTCCTGGGCGGGGTCGAACATGTGTTTCGGACTGGTACGGATTCATTTTCTGTTAAAAATCAGATTTTGGTTCGGGGTCCAGGTTGGTGCTTTTCTTACCCGACCCGACCAATTTATAAAGATTAATTCGGTTTTTGGTCAGACCCAACCCGACGTAAAGAATCGGCTCGCGGACGATTCTTACCCCTTTTTGGTTCGGTTTGCAAGCCTAAAATATTTTTTACCCGCCAGTCGGGTCGGGGGTCAAACCCGACCGCTCGACCCATGCACACCCCTAATATAGGGCAAGAGGGAAATGAGAGAATTATTGTTTTAACCGCCAAAAACGACCATTTGATTTTGCTGTTAAAAGGACTAACGACGGTTAGTAATTGGACCAAGTTGAAACAAAATGGAAAGTACAGAATATAAATTGAGGCAATTATAATTACAGGAACTAAGTTGACACAAACACTTAACTATAAGGACTATTTCAATTTTTCCCCCCAAAAAAATGCTAGGAACATAACAATCTAAATACAACACTAAACATAAATCTCTCACATACATGTGTGGCCTACACGCACTAGTATGTGTGGACCCCACATGATTGTAAAGTTATGTTTGGATTATTGTGTATATAGCACTTTTGTGTTAAAATTCACTAGTTATAAACCGAAGATATCATAAAAATCTAAATTAATTAGCAAGTTACTTGACCCCTATAACATCATCGCCTAATTGTCTGAGAAGAGAATTAGAAGGGTCCGATAAAACAATAACATTACAATTACTGGAATTAAAAGCTAGTTTTGCTAGATGATTCACACTTTTTGTTGGCCTGACCTCGCGCGACACGTGCTTAATACTCCTCACATCGCATTGAGCCATCAACATTCTGCAATCACAAATAAAAAGCACACAATGGATGAGCATCGCCTTGATTACTATTGATAATATCTTTTTTTTGAATGGTGAAAAAAAAAAATTGTTAACCTTCAAAATATTACAAAGATTGAAAGGACAAGGAGAGAACTACTATTGATAATATCTGTCGTGGTAATTGCATCCACTTTGAATTAAATTGGCTGTGGATCTCCATATTTCAATTGTACAATTTAAGGGTTTATTCTCTCCTAAGGTCTCAACCTCGAAACTTCACAAGTGCTATCAACTTCTTTAGGGCCAGTCCACACGAGACTTTGGCCCGGCTTTAATTGAGCACTGGCTAGTGGACAATAGAACTAGTCCCCTAAGATTGGTTTAACAATGCAAGTACATAAGCTGGTAAGTACACCTAAGTTATAAAAAAAAAAATCATACTGACTAGTTATATGCTCAAACTACTAATTCAAGAGTATAATAGTGCTAGTCTAAACTCGCCTACTCCCAGTGATGTAGTAAAAACAAAAAACTCACTTGCTCCCATAAAGTGTTATTCTAGTTAGAATATTTAGATGCTCGACTCCCGTTGTAATAACTAACTATTAATCCCTGACTCCCGTTGGGAAGATTTATTGTATCAATCAATTCAAGAAGAGAGATGCTTTATAGAGAACCAATTGTCCTACTGGCAAAATTTAACCTACTTACCCACCCTTCAATTCTTAATTACTTCGGATTTTTTTTGGCAGATAAAAAATTGAAAAATAAGAGAAACAACAACATATTTTTCGTCACTAATTTTACCTAAATTCTCAGCCAAATTTAGGACATATACATAATCAAAACGGGGATTAATTTACTTTAAATTGATATTTTCAAACTTTACCCCTCATTAATTTCTTAATTTTTCGATGAGACAAGATTTAAATTTAATGCAACGGTTATTCGTAAAATCTCCTCCACATGATGTGGAGCCACACATTTAGGTGGACTTTTGTAATGACCTGACCCAGCTGACCTGCTAACCATTCGTCTAACCACGTGCCTCAAAAAGACCTGCTAACCATTCGTCTAACCACGTAGCTCAAAAAGTTAATCTCAAGTTTTACTTTTTTGTTCCCACCGATGTGGGATTGTGTTGTGCTCATTATTGGCTCTCACAATCTCCCCACTTTGGCTGCAACGTCTTCGTTGCATTGGCCTAGCAACCTTCACCTGGTGGTCATAGTATGATATTTAGTTCTGTATAGAACAATCAATGTGCTCATATTAGATTCTAAAGGTGGCCCCCACCATGTAGACCATAGTTGTGTTCTGATATCAACTGTAACGACCCGACCCAGTTAACCTGCTAACCATTTGCCTAACCACATGACTCAAAAAGTAAATCTCAAATTATACAGTAACTAGTCGGATTCCTTTATAAAACAACTTTTTCCTTTTTATTCCCACCGATTTGGGAATGTGTTGTGCTCATTATTGGCTCTTACAACTTTGTAGCAAAATTAATTCCATGATTGTTGCCTCAAACTCCGTCATCAATCAGAAATAACATTGTCATCATGATTATAAGCACCCATGTTTAGTGGGTGTTTGGAAGTGATTCTAAATTCTGGATTACTTGTATTTCTAGATTAATTATGGAAGCGTTTGGCAGAGATTCGGAAAATGAATTATGGCATAATGAATTCTCAAAGTAAGCGTATGGAGACACAATCTCACGAGTAACTTTTGAATTCACTCTAAATTTTGAAATTTTAATAACCATTTTATCTTCAACCTTTTTAGTTACTTACGAACCTGCCTAACCTTTATGGTAAGAATATGCTATATCATTATCAACCACTTCACACAAATTCGAGACTCAATTAGTGGATGCAAGTTTCTAGGCAGTAGCAGGGTCGAAATATGTTTCGAATTCTTTATGCATTTAAAGACCTTTTTCTTTTATTTTTCATGATATAAAAAATTTAAAAATATTATTTTTTATGAATAAAGCCTTCTATTGAATGATATACATTTAGAGCTACTTATCATTGAGGCTCAGTTTGGATGACCATAATATTCAGTAGGAATAAGAATGTGATTATTAGGAATTAAATTTCTTGAAATTTTATTGAGTGAGAATAGGAACATGATTACTAGGAATTCCTAGTAATACAATACTTGAAATAATTTCATTCCAGTGTTTAAATTAATTTAGAAATCTTATAGAGGAATCAATTTTTTTGAAAATTTATCAAAGTCAATATTTTTTTTATAGATTGACCCAGAAATCTAATATTTTCAGGGGATAAGAGAGGGATCAGATTCTCACTCAATCTGATAATGTGATTTCTGATTGAATTTGTTGTCACGAATCACAATCCTATTCATGTCTCTTCCAAATATGAGAGTCCTGAGAGTGTTACATCACATTCCTATTCATGTTCCCTTCCAAACGTCGAAATTATTGAAGTATGGAGTCACATTCACATTTCTCCTCAACATATTTATCATTCAAGCTGAGCCTCGAAGGACGTTACAGAATAAACTATAAACTTCAGGGCGTAATAAGAAAAAAATTGAAAAGTAATCGTGGGGTTATGATTGGCAATTCAGAGACAGATCTATCCGAAATCTACACCCGCCGACCGTGTCTCTCTCCGACCGCGTCCACAAAGGTCAAAACCCTAACTCGCACAGACGGCGGCGACATCGTCGGCGGCAGTCAGTCTCTGGCCCAACGCTACTAGTGAGTCTCTCTCTACTCCAATCAAGCCTCTGTGTTAATTTCTATCTCTAATTCCGTCAAGTAAAACGAATCTGGATTGAAAGTTTTGATTTTATCTCTGGATCTTGGATTTGTGAAAGGAATGAGTCGGCATTTGTCCCAATCGCATGTATGCATCGAGAGGTGATCCGTGTTGCTAAAATTTTATGAACTCTTGTGGCTGTTATTGGTTCCATGTTTAAAGAAAGATTACGTGAATTGTGTATGGTTGTGTTGCTTATGCGGTGAAACGGATTGGCGATAAAATATCGGATATGTTCGAATATCAAATTTACTGATTGGCCCAATTCGAAAAGGAAGTGGATCCTCTCCGGTCCACGACTGGAGGAGACAGTCGAAATATGGACTGTTTAATGCTGCAATTAATGGTTTGGATTTTCTCATAAACTCTTCGCGGGAAGAATCAAAATCTGGACCATTAAATGCTGCTATCAATGGTTCGGATTTGTCGAGAGACTCTTCGCGGGAAGAGTATTTGAACAAATCCGAACCATTGATTTTCCCAATGTATGGTCCAGATTTGGACGGTTTCCTCTAGTCCAAAACTTGGACCGGGGAGGATCCGATCCCATTGGAAAAGATTATGATGATGAAGGAGGATACAATAGAGACCCAGGCTTTGTATACCTCCTGGAGGCACCCATTCCCATTCCCATTCCTTGTGAGTAGTGAATGGTACGCGAGTGGTAACAATCCACCAGCGTTGGCAGAATTATACCCTCTTTGACGTTCGCCTTGTGTATGTGATAGAAAGAGTCCTTTGCTTGTGTAACAGTGGGCCGATTTGAAGTTTGCCTTGTGTATTGCATTTGAAAAGTCAAGTTCTGATCGCAAGTCCATGCATAGTTCTCCATAATCGCATGCAAATTCAGTATTCAGCTGCCCAATCTTCCATACAAAATGGGTTTGTCCATATTTATATTCTTCTAAGGTCGCTGTTGAGTACGGTTTGCACTTTTGTACTTTCCTATGAATGTTAATATCGTTGATGGTATTTTCTATCAGGGAAAAAAAATATTGTTGCTGGCAGTTAGTGTATGCCAATGTGAAAAGTTGTTGTTCTTGTGCTTCTTCGAGGCTGACATGGTACCTTTTTTTTCTAGGGTTTATTTCAGCACACTTGTGCCACCCTGAGAAGCTTTCTTCAATTGTAAATATGGAAACTGAGGATTCAAATGACCTCCCCCCTGCTTTCGATTCTGTCCGTGAAAGGGAGAATGATGACCTTCATAACTCCAATTGTGAGACTAATGGTGCTGGTTCTCAACCAAGTAACTCAGAAATTAGAGAAGACAAGCTAAATGGAGAGGTCTCGGGGGCTTTGGAGGTTGATGTTGGAGATAGAGGCAGCCAACCGTTTGTGGCAGATGACTTGGGTGGGGACTTGATTGAGAGTTCATCTGTCATGGAAGTAAGTGTTGAATTGAATGAAACTGTTGTAGTTGCAGACGATGTGAAGTGTTTCAGAACTGAAATACAAACTGAGAATGACCCGGTAACTGTTCATGATGGAAGTCCCATTAACAACCGAAAGAGAGGCGGAAGTCCTATCAGCAATCTTGAGATAGATGATAGTCGTATCCTGTTATTTTATTTCCTTGAATATCTAGAAAACGGAATATTCCTGCTGTCCCTTTCTTGTTTATCCAACTTTTGATTTTGGAATGTCCATAAAGGCATGTTTGCTGTAGAAGTCTTAGCATAGAATTTTGAAGTTTTCCGAACCATCCTTTGTGATGTATGGATGCTTTGCAAAGTAGGGATAGAGGGCAATGTTGATAATCAGTACTTTCTGGTATATTTTGAAAAATTCATGTCCCTTAAAAAGTTGGAACTCTCAAAAGGGGTCAACATCTTTGATCTTGGGATGGATGGAGTAATGTATAGTTATTGGCCCCTTCTACTATTGTTTTGTCTTCTTTTTTATCTGGTAATCTATGTCTGTTTGCATCCATGCAGCTACACTTGTAAGCACTTGGTGTGATCGTTTGCTTGTGTTCAGGTTCATCCACATAAACAAGCCAGCCTTTGGCTTAGAATTAGTTCCTTTGTATCATGTTTTCCGTAATTTGCAATGCCAGCCATATCTGGAGTTAAGAGAGCCAGAACAACAGTTGAGGAACAGCAACCTTCAGTCCTCATAACGTATAACTGTTTGCGAAGGTATTTTCATACATAGAAAGTTGAACTTTCCTTCAACTATCTCTTTTAAAAAGATAGCAGTCCTAATTCCTAAAAGAGGACTTTATAAGGTGGTTTTTCTTTTTTCATCAAATTGTGCATGGCTGAATTTTATGCAACAGAGACAGTAAACGGAAGCTTGAGGAGCTATTACAGAAGTGGTCGGACTGGCATGCTCAACATTGTTCGTCTCTTGTAAGCTGATTCTTTTTTCTGTGTTCTATGTTGTCTTTCAGTTGCTTTCAATTGTTGTCCTAGTGGTCTAGCAGTTTTCCCGTAGTCAAATACAGTACTTCTGGTTGCTTTGGGTATTTAGAAGGCACTCAGTCAGTGGGATCTTTTTTCCTTCTTGCAATAAGTTTACTGAATCAGTGGGATCTTATAGTAAGTGTTGTACATTTTTGTACAAGTGTCATGCTTCTTTTATTTTCTAGTTAGACATGGATAGTATGTTGGGAACAGTGGGGAGCATTAGGCATGATTCCCATGAGGTGGAAAAATCTTGTGACATTAGGCCACATTGAGTGCAAAGTTGTCTGCGTTGTTCTTTACTATCTTTAGTTCCCCACCAACAGTTTTGAGAAGATCCCAAAATGACTGGCCTGAAACGCCCTCCTCCCCATAGACAACTTTTTTTTCTTGTTCCTGGTGCACTTATGTCCACCGTTTAAGTGTCTAATATTGTACTCTACTGAGTGTAATGTGAGGGCCAAGACAAGCAAATTATTTCAGGTCTGTTGCAGTGCAAACAACTCTTCATTTAGTGAACCATCTAAGAGTGACTAATATAGGTGGTAAAGTTGGTACTATAGTTTTAGCACCACCAGATTGTCTCTTGTTCAATGGATAATCTGGAATAGTACAAAACCGCAAGGTTTTTCCTTACTCGGTTTGCTATTGTTTTGTGAACTCTATGTTGAAAGTTTGGATTCCGTTTTTTGTTGGATTTCTTGCATTCGTTTATAGGAATGACATATGTTATATATTGGTTATGCATTTGATATAGTTTTCTCTTCATTTAGCCGCATCTTTTCCATTAATATGTATTCTCTTCAACCCGATTCATATATTTCTGTCTGTGCAGGATTCCGATGAGGTGCTTGAATCTGGTCAAGAGACATACTTCCCTGCTATTCGTGTTGGTTTGGATAATCCTTCTTCAGTGGTATGTCCAGCATACCTATATCTGGTGCACAAGTAAAGCGCTGGCATGCTATTAATTTGATGAAAATTTGGGTTTGGTTTTGAATTATCAGTGCTTGTTTTCCATTTTCTCCCCACAAGTGAAAAAGTATTGAAAATATCACCAATAAGGTGCAAATTATGTACAGTATGCATACAGAATCTAAACCCCAAACAAGACAGAGTTATCCAGTAAAAATCATCAAAAAAGGAATCACAAGAATTCTCCTTGGCCACTAATGTAAAGAAAAAAATAAAGCTGATTTAAGCCCATCAGCCCATGTATGGTGGTAACTCTACTGCACCTCATCCAGATATGGTGATTCAGTTTGTTCCTTATGACACATCAAACACAAAAGTGCCAAACTTCCGTACTATTTTCATTTCTTCAAATAGAACCCACCTTTTTAGCTTGCTTTCCTTGTCTCTATACTGATTCATACGGTTTTAGTTCATTGAAGTGTGAGGTGACCTTTCTGACCCAAATTTGGAGTATGAGGTGACAAACTATCTCAATCCATCCTATTAAAAATGGTTTTACAAGTGCTGACTCCTTGAATGTCCATGGCTTTTTGTATCAATGGATAATGCAAGTAACCTCATTCCTCAAGTTCAGGAGAAATGGGTCTGCATGATTGGTTTTAGATAATTTTGTGTTATTCTGGTCAACTAAGTCAAGAAAACAGAAAGTTCGTGCAATGAGGACTTCTTTTGGTACTATATTCACTTGATACCTAATATCAATGATAATCATATTATGAGTATGATGTTTTCAATGTTATCTGCTTACATAAAAGTCATAACTAATTCTGGTAAACAGTGTTGATGTGCGAGTCTCTCGAGGATATGATTATTTGATTGATGGATGTTTTTTTCAATAGAATTGTAATCGGTGATCAACTAATAATGCACATTGTCCTTGTCTTTACCAGGGTTTGGGGTGAATTGGGTGATTGTAGACTCTCTTTTTTTCTCGGCAAAAGTAGCAATTTATTAAGAAAACTTGATAATTTTCCTGATGGAAGGCAACCCTAGAATTTCTATTAGGCTAGTGGCTGTAAAAGCGGTGAGTCTGAAGATATAGATTTTCTGAAACATTAACTTCAAGGGAGGTCACTGGTCACTGATGTTTATTGTAGCAGTGTTTCTGAAAATCAGGAGACATGTTCTGGCTTGTAGAATCCATATTGATTCTTTGTACATGCGTTATAGGTTCAGACTTTTTCTTGATTGTGCTTTCACTTTCTCCTTCTCCTTCTCCCTTACAAGACTCTTTGTTTGTACGTACTTGCCTCGTATTGATGGCATCATGATAAGTCAACATGATCCTTCTGCTTTAGATCAACATAAGAACTGGATGCTTTTTGGCATCATCTGCTACCTGTCATGATGCTTTTTGTAAGTTCATCTAAGAACTGGATTAACCTTCCATTTATGTTTTTTTGCTTTCGTCCTCACTTTAGTTTGGGATTTGTGTGGGACCATTAAATGGTTTGAAATTGCTATGCCCTTTAGTGCATGCCCTAACACTCTAGTGGGACAAGTACGAAATCTGGTAGTTATTTGCTTCCATTTTGCCAGTGTGTCTTTCAAATATTTTATCTTGAGATTATGACGAAAACATGAAGTAGTTCACGGGTTTCCTTGCAATGCAAGCTTTGAATTTTTTAGCACTCTTTTACCTGTAGTCATTCTGGATGGACAACCAAACAAGGAACCAAACAAGCACGGAGTTTATTGCATTGGACAGTAAATCTGTTCCACTTTATGATCGTGGATACTCATTGGAAGGGTAAATACTTTTAGTTTTTGTATATTTTGATATTTATTTCTGTTTGTAATGATAAAAGTTTGGCTGCTATTAACAAAAATACTACTGTTAACAGAAGTGAGCTGTAGATTCACAAATTGCCTTTGAGTTGCAAATTTTGATCTCAAAGTCTAGCAATGTCTTTGTAGTCCAAAATTTTGATAAGTTTCTACCTTCTGACAACCAGGGTGAATGTATTTTTTAATATTTTTATTAGAGAACGTACAAACATTTCGGGTTTCTTTGACATCTGCAAACTTAGATAAAATGCAGCAGTTGTAGCCGCCACTGGAAAATAATGTCATATCTACTGTTCAGATGAAGAATATATACATTTATGACATGTTGAGGCACACATATCAGACTAAGGTGGATTTAGGACTTATAGTGCCTTGTATTGTTGGCAGTGACGATGCACTGTAATTACAGGAGTTTTTTTGAAATGTAATCTGAATCCCTTTTACCATTATATATCTGTTCTCTAAGGGTTTGTTCTGAGCCTTCTGACTTATGGAAGGCAAGTGGACTTCTGTGTTTTACCGTATGTTACATGGACTCGGGGGTTGTGGCGGGTTCAAGTACATGTCTAAGCATAGGATGCATCTAATTAGATATCCAAGGACTGTAGAAAAGCAATACTCCTATGTTCCTACTTCTTTACACGATTCATTTGTTTTCTATTTCAAAGGGTTTTTACAATGTGCCGTGGAGTGTTTCATGCATAATTGTGAGATTGATATACATTTAACTGTCTCTGAGAATTTGACTGCTTGGCATACTTTGTTAGACAAATGTTAGATGCACATGTTGGAGTTGGGGTTGGACACATACCCGTACACTGTCATGCGTCCAAAATGGGTACTTACAAACATACAGAAGAAACCATGTAGCACATGTTTCCCTGCCCATGATCCATTAAAACTGGACATGGTTAAAAACCGGAGAACTTCTCAGCAAAGTTGGTTCAGATTGTACTGTTGGATCCTGCTGATTTTGAACCCTGTCAAAGTATCTGTCCATGTTTCAATACATGGGTTTTGCACCAAATTGTTCCAACACATTTTGGAGACAACTGGAGAATATATTGCACCAAATTGTTTTTCTGCTCTCATTAATCTTTGCCCTCTAGTACTCATGTGATTTGTAGAACTTTCTTAGAGCATCCACGGTGGTATAATCAAAACCAAAAGGTTGTTAAGGTTAGCAACATTTGTTCAAAAAAGAGCTCACATTGGAATAACCAAACTTAGCAACTTCTTAGCAACTCATCGAATTTTGGCCCTTGGATAATCAAAATTAGCAACCTTTTGCTAATAATCAAATTTAATTGTCCATACATTTCCTCATTCAAGTACACCATGATTACACAAAAATCTTCTCTCTTACATTTTCAACATGTTTGTAAGAAAAATACTTTTAAAAACAGTTTTTATTTTTTTGCAAAACCAAATTTTTTACACGTTTTTTTTTATTGAAACTGTTTTTCCCAAAACCGTTCTTTTGAAAAAAAAAAAAAAAAAAACTTTTTTTAATTCAAAAACTGTTTTTTTTTTAAATCAAAGTTTTCAAAAACTATTTTCTCTTTTTCTAATAACCTGTTTTTATTAGTTTGAAAACTATTTTTAAAAATTGTTTTCTATGTCACAATTTCTAGATTTTTACAAGTTAAAAAGGTGATGTGGCAAGTTTTGATTATTCAATTTTGATTCTACCATTGTGGATCTCTATATTGCTAACCTTAGCAACTCCTTAAATGGATAATCAAAAGATGATGTGACAACTTTTGATTATTCCACTGTGGATGCTCTTAGGGCTTTATTTTTGTATGAAGCATCCTTTCAGGCTGTCCGTGAGAACTAAAAATTACATAGTTCCAACGGATGTGTTTATTTACATCTCAATTTCTATGTTACAGGGGTTTGGAAATTGGAGATGCTTCCCGGTGCTTCAATTGTAGTTCGTATGGCCACTCGCTAAAGGAGTGCCCAAAACCTCGTGACACTAAGGCTGTCAATAATGCTCGCAAGCAACACAATTCAAGGCGTAATCAAAATGCTAGTTCCCGTAACCCAACTAGATACTATCAAGATTCTCCCAAGGGAAAGTATGATGGTTTAAGGCCAGGTGTACTTGATGCTGAAACACGGAAACTTCTGGGTCTTGGGGTAATGTGAATCGTTCTTTTGCATGGAATGGCTTGGTGCATTTTTTATTAGTGTTTAACGTGAGCATGAATTTCTATGAAAAAGTGTCACCTCAATGCAGTAGAATAGGGCCATTTGATCTTGGATTAGATATTTACACACATTAAATCTTATCTTATTGTAATCTTCATCCTGGTGCTTCTTACACCAGAAAAAGAGTCCATGTATATGCATAGTATAAATTAGATGTTAACTATGGGTGACCCAGTTCAGTACTGAAGACATTGTTTATTATAAACCCTCTTACTCCCCCAATTATATTTATCGTGTAAGCCCCTTGTTCTCATGATTACTTATTTCTTGTAAGTCCTTTTTATGCTGTTTACCTCAGTGTTACAACAAACCTCTTGCCACATCTTACCAAAGAGAAGACCAATGCTATCAATCTCTCTGGTAAAAAAAAATGCCAAAATGACTTAGCACGGAGCTATTTCCATTTTTTGACGTTATGACACTATGGCAAGGAAAAAACGGTTAGACTTCAGAAGAAATACCTTTGAACTTACCAGAACGGGCATTTGCTAATGCATTTTGAAGTTTTGGTGCGGGGGGTGAAGGTATCCTTACATGGTACCTACTTTCCTCTTTCATGTTTAAGAGGAGGAAAATATACAACTGTTTTCCACCATGCCTCTGTCATTAAGATTGGAAGCAATTCTGTTCTTGAATTATTAGGGAAATTGAAATGCTTCATTTGTTCTCCATCTTTAAATTGGTTGTTTAACTTTGTCAGCTTAGCAATACAAGAAAAGAATTATTGGATTATTTGTCCAAGTAATTTCTATTGTGATAGAAAAGTCGTAACTTTCAATAAAATAATGATTTTTTTTCCCTTCCCAATTTGGTTTTTGAATCCACGTACAGGAGCTTGATCCACCTCCTTGGCTTAACAGAATGCGAGAGATGGGATACCCACCTGGATATCTAGGTAATTGCGTTATTTATTGAGTATATTTTTTATGTTTGTAGTTGTGTTATTTAGAATTCCAGCGTGCACATAAAGGTAATTTGCCTCGGTCTTGTACTCAATTCAGGTGTTAAGAGTTGATTTTCTTTTCCGTTACATCTGCAGTCTTTTCTTTGTGCTCTGAGTCTTGTTTTGTTGCCATACTTTCCTGAACAAGGAATGTCTGTAATGTGAAAAGGCTTTTGACCGTGCCCTAGCTAAAATGTCTTGTGGTTAGATTGAGGTTGGTTAGATTGTACTGCTACAATTGCAGATTCTGCTTCCCTAAATTGGGACAATGCCTGTAATCTCGTACTCATGCAGCTCGAAAATTACCCAATATGTTGGAAATCTCTTTGTAAAGCTTCTCAAGATCTTTGGAGAATCTACTCCGTTGCTGGTAAGAATGCCAGTCAAAGGGAGATAATATTTGTTAGAGATAATGCAGTTGACGAGTTTAAATAATGTAGGGGTTTGTGCTCAGTTGATGTATGACCATAATTTGTGTTCCCAAAAGAAAAGAAGAGTCCCTCTGCTTTTGAACTTTCTCAGTGTAGATCCCTGAATCTAGTTTTCCTTTTATGGCTCACTCATCAAGGCTGCATTTGTTTCAATGGAAAATGGTTTTGTAGACTACTCAAAGATTGTTTTTTGCACTCCATGAAACCACAAAGTTGTTATTTTTGGTTGATAAAGTCTTGGACTCTTGGCTAAGCACTGAAAAATAAGAACTATACTGAAGGTTTTACTGTAAAAAGTCTTGCATGAAAATAATTTTTTCTGAAGTAAAACATTATAGAGCCATCCCAATTATTGTGGTGTTCATGTTTCGGCAATCTCTATTTGTGCTCATATTGTTTGTCTGTATGACTGACTGTATTTTTAGATGCAGAATTTGAGGATCAGCCTTCAGGGATTACAATTTTTGCCGATGAGGAAATTAAGGAAGAAAAAGAAAAGGAAGATGGTGAAATCCTTGACACCGGCAATCCTCCAGACCCACCAAAGAAAATGAGTGTTGGATTTCCGGGAATGAACGCACCGATTCCCGAAAATGCTGACGAAAAACGATGGGCTTCGGGCTCATCAAGTACCAATTCATCTAGGAATCGATCACACCACAGAAATAACCGTTCATCTGATACGATGAGCAGAGGCCAGTATCACGATCAAAGGTGGGACAGGGATTTCAGAGATGAAGGGCCACCTGGTGTTGACCCTGTATTTAGCTCTAGTTATCCCCAGAGGTATGGTGGTTATGACTCTCCCCAGTATTCAGGAGGTAATATTTCTATACCAAGCCCTAGTTTTGGAAGGTCCTTGTCTGAAAGAGGTAGATGGAATCCTTCAGTCTATGAAGGATCTTCAAATCCCGGTTCACATAGTTCTGTACCGTATTCCCCTCCAAACGCGTTGTTTTCACCTCCAAGTTATGGTTCGGCCGGTTTTCCTAGACGGGATGATGACAGTCGAAATATTTTAGGCCCCGATTATTCATCTCATCGTAGGGATAAGCACCACCATCACAGTCGGAGGTAATGACATTTCATTCTAAATCTTGATTTGGGGCATTCTTCATAAAACTGACGTTAGATCTACTATACTTCTTAGGAGGAATGATTGTATTATGTGTTTTGTAAAATGATTCGATAGGTGATCTTTAGATCAGTTGACCTGGTAAAGTTGTATTGTACCATGTGATTGCTCTAACTGTAATGCGGTTTTTGTATTTTTTTGGACCCTTTCGGGTTATCTTTTCAGCTTTTGTTGTTTATGATAATGCCAATTGCTTTCCTACTATTTTTGTGATAGCACTCCATTCAATAACCCAATGTTGGATTTTCTTTTCATGTCAGCGAAATTTTACTTTACAAGCAATATATTCATGTTCAATTACAAAGGCAAACCAAGAAAAGTCCCAACTTTTACAGTTTTTTTTTTCTTCTCTTTTTTGAAACTAACCTTGCAATTGTTAATAGAATCTTAAGGTGGTGCTTGTAGCATACTCCAAGCAAATTATAGCAAGCCGGTCTCGTCGTAAAGAAACCTGCAGCCAGGAGCCTCTTTTCGTTCTGCTCAACTCATCGGAAAAAAATGTTCGACTTGCATGTGGTAAGTATATAGCTAGCGTTCCTTCTGAGCGAAGATCATACTCCAATTTTGACTATGCTTGGGTTCTTCCATTGTAGAACCTGGTGAACCGTGTACTTCACAACCTTCTATGGGTCTTGCTGCTTTTATGATTTTTCTTTCTACTTTCTTTAGCTTACTGATTGATATCTGATAGTCTAATTGTGCACTGCGGAAGATGCACTTTTTCAAAATCACTCGAACCACAAAGTAATCCTTCAAAATGAACCTCGAAATCTTCTCAAACTGTATTGACATCAACGGAAGTAATTTTCGTTCGAAAAACAAAAGTAATTGAAAGTAGAGGAACTGACTTTCTAGGCCTCATTTGATAACAGATTCGTAAGGGGATGGGATTAGGATTGAGATTCATAATGAGAAGGGATTGATAATTAGTATGTTTGTTTGGGATGAGATTAAATGATGGAATTGTTAATATCATGTTTGTTTGAGATGGGATTAGATTGATAGAAGAAATTGGTAATGAGAAGGGATTGGTAATGAGAAGGGGTTGGGTTCGGACTATGAATACCAAGTCCCACGGGGTATTGCTAATACCCCCCAAAAGTCCGGCTTTCTCATCCCAACGGACTACGAATCCGAACCAATTTTGGAAACCAAACGCAGTATTGTTAGTACCTTCGGCTTAGTAATCCAATCCTATCTCCTAAGAACTTTATCAAACGGGGCCCTAGTCTACTTAATTGGTACCCAATAAGAAAATGAATATTGCGCCAATAAATTAATGCTTTCATCAGAATCTCATCCTCCAAAACTTCATATGATCTACTCAAAACAGTAAACCCTTGAAACATTCCAACAATATCAATAGAAAATGATAAGACGGTGAGAATCAAGAAAATATACGCTTCGTTTCAATATCAGGAACGCTTAATGTCAATTCGCTGGTGTGTATTCCACTGCAATAACATCCATATTATGGACGTGCCTGACCGACGAAATCCGTTAGATTCCAAGTAATACAATATGGTAACCAACGAAATCGAAAAACAAATGAGAGAAACTGAGGAACGGATAATCATTGGGAGCACGCTAAAGACCACGAATAGCATCAATAAAAGAAGATCAAATCAAATTCACGATACCGATTGCGAGCTGGTGCTATGTAGAAAAATTGGAAGGCTGCTCTTACATGTTACGTTGTTTATCTGTACCACGTAGGTAATCAGTAGTAGCAGCAAGACAAAGAAGATTATACCTCCCCGTACCAATGGGGAGGAGAGAGAGAGAGAGAGAGAGAGAGAGAGTTTGGTCCTATAATGAGCAGACTAGACACAAAACTTACGCAACGAGAATATTGACACTTGACAGCTTTTGAAGGCTTAAAATGGGCTAATCCTCTTTTAGTCCCAACAAACACCTTATATAACTTTACCTAAAGGTCCTTCACAAAGCAACAAAGGAGTTTAGTGCACACAAAATGACACACATCGCAAAATGTACCAAGCTATCCTTCAACAAGTACCCCACATGATGTAGATTACCCAACAACTCTGGATTGACAGCAAACCTAGGAAGAAACGGCTCGAACTCAGAAATAAGGTGTTACGTGGCATTTCAAGTGCAAGAGATTTTCTATAGTAGATGAGCAATTGAAGCGTGATTTAGGGGTAAAAGTTACACAGAACCAACAACCTCTCTGATTCAAATGTCTGGAGTTTGGGCAAGATAAAGGACTTCAAATGTTTGAGGGCTAACAAGGGTGGTGTGGAGGCAAATATCTACACGGACATTCTTAACTTGCCCAGGATATCCCAGCAGGCGCAGTATTCTCCTATTTACTGATGCTTCATTTGTAAGCTTGATGAAGCAGGAAATAAAACTCTGGAATAAGTATTAACTTCATTTCTTTTGGGGGGATAAAAATAAGGGACACCTTTAATTGACTTCTTTGCCCAAAAAGCAAGTCCAATGGGATCTCCAGGGGCAAAAGTTCTTCCATCTTTGTTACAAATTTTGATCCCCTCTTTTTTCTAAATACGGAGTAAAATTTCCATCTCTCCTTACAAGGGTGGAGATAATACATTGTCTTAAAGTGAGGGGGTGATGGTGATGTTTATCAAACATGAGGGGTATGCCTATCTGATCTCCAAATGTCAGGGGTGTCCCTAACTTTTAACCTTTTATTTTACCCACCAAGTACTAGCATCTTCATGGTTTAGAATGCTAGCTCAGCATGTGGGACTTTGCAGAGAACATGGGAGAGTGAGCAACAATATTAGAAGCAAGAACTCAAGGACTCCGTCACACTTCCTTGGACTGGAGTAGGCTACATGGATCCATTTTACCCGGATGGTTCTATTCAAAGTTCGTATCATCAGTTAAAAATACATTTATGTATTCATCGCCAATAAGAAAAAGCTGGAAGCTGCATTCACCATTTACTATTTTCTTGCACAGAAAACCTTTGCCCAGATCAGTAACGGAAACTTTCTAGTACAAGGTTTATGTAACACAATTTTTTTTCTTTTGTGATTAGCATATTTATTTATGTTTGGATACGAGGCCTGCTGTTAAAAGACATGAGTCGCCATAAGATGAAAGATGCATTTAGGCAAAAAGATAATTTAACAAATCAGTAGAGTGTGAAAAGATAGTGTTCTTTGACATGATGTTGTGCAAGCAGAATCCTTGGTGTGAAGATTGAACATAGGAACGACTATGGCAAAGGTAATCGAGGATCCTATCAAAATATTACCATGGAATGATACTCATCTTTAAAGATTGTTTGCATTCTGCATAACCAAGTTTTTCTTACGCAGGAAAGGGTGAATTGATAACAAAGTACAGAACCAAGGCAAAGGTCAAGCAGAATGAGTACAAAGGATGGCATACTTTATAAGAAAATCAATACCTGCAAAGATGCTAACAGTTGTCAGATTTGCTATGGCCATGGTCTGATATATAAGGTATTCTGCCAGGAAATGACCGATGGCGTAGATGAATGACAAAAGAGTAGCTAGGTATAACGGCCTGTTATCAAGGTTAAATGCACAAAGAAAGCAAAGAGTGCAAGTCAAGAGTGTCCATACGCCAAACGTCCTTCCATGAACTTCAGTCACTACACAACATTAGGAGAAACCGAGAAAGCATTAAGGCCTGAAGATAATGGAAAGGCTGATCAATCCTTACACCTCGCCAAACCAATAAAAGAAAATTTAAAGAGCAATACCATTGAGTGAAAAAAGGATGACTGCTGGGATTTTAAGATAAAAGTACATAAATCAGCCAGGTGTCTTGGAAACGAAAGCTGCAAGGGTGCTAGCTAATCATCATAGGATTCAAATAATTTCTAAGCACCATTCCTCTCGCATAGATGAAGATGAGTATGTTAGTTTCCAAATTATTTGTGACCTGACATTATCTATGCTGGATTTAACTGCGAGATGCTGTCAGTCCATATACATCTATCGCAACCACAATCACAATCGGCAAGATTCTAGCTAAACATGAGAATGTAACCTATCCTAAGCATAAGACATGCTTCCCGATGAGCCTCTACATTCTTTGCTCTCGGTTGTTTATACAAAGAAGTTATTGTGATTCATGACTGACCGGTCTTTTTGCGTTTAAGCAAATTGGGGAAGGGAGGGATTCCGATGCCAATTGCTCCGAAGGACCAAAACCAATCAATGTCAAAACTGGAGATGGCAACCATACCTTGCTTTAAAGACCACGGTTGGCCTAGTCGATAATGTGCTTATTTACCAAGCTCATGTCTGGATTTCAGTCTTATGTTGTGAATGCAGCTTCTCGCCTTCCGATCCCCATTTTAAGCCTTATCGTCCTTTCTATTGACCAAAAGACATACCTTGATTTCCATTATCAATTTCAGTCTTATCATCCTTTCGATTGACCAAAAGACATACCTTGATTTCCACCATTTACAGATCTACCAGTCCACCTCTTATGGACGTTCGAGGTACAAATAGCATAATAAGAATAAGCTTTACCAGCATTTTTTTTAGAGAGAATGTTTCTTTATGAGATTAATTGTTTGTTTCTGGGAATGACGGGATTTTGATATATTTGGGATTCCTACTAATTCTACCCTTAGTCTTGAATGAGGATGGAAATCTGATTACCCCAAAATGACAAATGAGATAATCCTAATTTAATGTTCCGATTAATTCAGTAGTCTTGTCAAAAAATATTCTTTCAAGAAATTTGATATAGTGCAACCTCTCTTTTTCCTTTCTTTTTTTTTTTTAATTTCTTAAGGTTTGTTTTAATTTCTTATGGGTTGAGCCTCAAATATTGAGATCAATGTCTGGTAAGACTTTGTAAGATAAAATTAGAAACGAAAACCTTCGCAAAATGGTTAAGGTAGCACCAGAAGACTAGATGAGAAAAAATAGATTAAGATGGTTTGGATATGACTATCATAGTCTCGGGGGATGTTGTAATGAGCAAGGAAAAGATATGGTTATGATAGATGGTGGCATTAAAGACAGGAGGATACCAAAATTGACTTTAGGAGCGATAGTTCAAAAGAATCTAACTTCATTGCATATGAAGGAACACAATGCCCTCAATAGGTCTTAATGGGAAAAACAGATTCATGTAGGCTGTAGGTAACCCCAATTGATTGAGACTTAACACTCGGTTTGATTTGGTTTGCCTGGATTGAAGCAAAATCTAAAACTAGCATAGTAGCATGACAAACGTGAGTCCAATTTTGTTTACCTTCATTTAAAGACGGTGAACATTACCTTCACTCGGATTGGTGAAAATTGCTTGGGGTCAACGGGATCAATACACTTTTTGGTAATAATGAGGTTAGTTTGTGGTTGGATCCACATTTTTTCACCACTCAATGTGGGTAATGTTCACCCTCTTTTAATGAGGGTGAACAAAATCATTCTCCAAATGCGTGGGATCAAATTTTTACTTAGTTTGAGAGTGTGATTCAGAGTTCATAGGTAATCAAGAATCACTTTCCTATTTCAGTAAATTCCGACCGTAGTAACCGGAAGTTCTGAAACCTCATTCTCATTCTCACCATCCAAACAAAGCCTAAAAGGAACCAAGATCAGAACCCATCAAGGAACTACTGCATTGGATCTATGAACATTTTGTTCAAAATTCCCACCATCCAAACAAAGTCTAGAAGGAACCAAGATCAGAACCCATCAAGAAACTACTGCATTGGATCTAGAAACATTTTGTTCAAAATTCCCACCATCCAAACAAAGCATAAAAGGAACCAAGATCAGAACCCATCAAGGAACTATTGCATTGGATCTACACACATTTTGTTCTGAATCCCATTGCAATTCAATTTATACACATCACTATCCTCTAACTGGAGAAAGAAAAGCAAATAACCGAAAAGGCTATAGATTGTGCAAAGAGATGTTTTCGTGAGTAATAGATCATAGGAGGGATTGGAGAAAGTAACTCAACTGGTGGTGTTGGAGAAAACGGCGAGGCGGAGGGCCCATATGTTGAAGAAGCCGAACCAAACTGAGGCTAATCGAAGTGAACCCACTGACATTAACCACCATCCTAGCATCTTCATCTCTCTCCCTCTCCTCTCACTGAAACACCAATCTTGTTTCTCTCTCTCTTTAAAATGTCTGATCTTAACTTGCTAGTTAGTTGTGGGTATTTTAGTTTGAAAATTGATTTTGTCACTTTTTTTTTTTTTAATTCATCCTCCTTCTCTTATAAAATAAATTATCTAATGAGATTAATAAAAAAAAGTGGCAAAATCACTACCTTTGGTTTTGGTAGTGGTTAAAGAGAGAAATATGGTAATAATTGAAGAGATGAGTAATGAATAGAGAGAGAAATAATGTAATCATTAAAAAACAAAACTAAAACCAAGAAAGAGAAACGAAAAAGAAAAATGGAATTAATATTCACATTCCTTTTTTGTTAATGCCAAAATTATTTTTGTTGGTGCTAAAAACTTTAGTGTACAAAAAACTTATACCATATGTAGTGTACAATATTTGTATGCGCTGAACGGCTGGAGTTTTTGGCCCAAAAAAAATAGTTTTTGCACTATCACTATCTTTTTTTAGTCACATTCTTTTTTTTTAATATTGAAAGTGTTTTTTTTTTCTAAAAGTCAATTAAAATTAATAAAAAAGGAATGCAAACCTAAATTCCCAAAAAAAAAAAAAAAACTGTTAGAGTTCTTCATATCTTTTATGAAAGAAAATGATTTCTGAATGAGGTGGAAACTATGGGATTTTTGACTCTCATTGTGGCCCCATGGTGCATTTATTGTAATACTCTGAACCGTTCATCTTAGAGAACTCGTAAAATAGTAAATTCGTAAAAAATAAAGGTTTATTAGACATTCATAGGTATATTAAAAATTGAAGCTTGACTTATAAAATGGACAGTCATGCATATTTTAACTTAAAAGTTATTGACAAGAATCCAAACCAATCGTCTTTATGAACCAAAATTTAATTTTTATATAAAACGTGAGACATCTTGCTGCCACATGTATATTGTGTGGGTCATTTATTGTATCGATCATTGCAAGTTTTCAATCGCTTATTTCTTCCAATATGAATCTCAAAAAATATGCAATATGAATTTCGTTTTATAGTTCTGATTAGTGTTATACTAATTCGTTTTTAAAATTAGAAAAAATATTATAGATTAGAAAATATAAACGTTTAATTTCATTTTTTTTTTCAAAAGAGAAACGACGCCGTCAGGGTTCTAAGGATAACAGTGGCCAAAGGCCCAACATCACCACTAACCAGAATCACCTCTTATCTCTTCTCTCTCTCTCTCTCTCTCTCATCCCCAATCCTGCAGCAGATAACAAGAAGCAAAAAAAAAATGTCAGTTTCAGCTCTATTCGCTTCAAAAATTGCAACCCCACCAATCTCTTCCGCTTTCGCCGCCTCCGGTTACGGCGTCGTTGCGACGAAGACATCCCCGAGACTCACCGGCGGAGGAGGACTGGTGATAGAGTGCTCGTCTCGGCCTCGGAAGAAGGCGACGGCGCACCACAGGAAGACCCGGCCGCGCAAGACGCAGCCTTGGGACATCAAGCGCAAGCCCACCGTCTACGCTCCTCTCCCTCCCATGCCTCCCGAGTGGACCCTCGTCACCGGCGACGACTTTCCCCAGACTCCGACCGCCGAGACCACTCAGACACTCGAAAGCGAAAGCGAGCAGTAATTTTCGATTCACGTTATCTTGTACTATCTTTTTGTTGTTGTTGGAGAGTAGATGTTGTGGTGAGACTTTGTTGAATGATTCCGTTGCTGATTTCTGTTGTTTATTGTATGGTTTGTGATTGACAGTGTGTTGTATATGTGTTCGTTTTATTATCAGTACCCAGAAATGGTGCCTACAAGGTGTTTGATGTTATGTCTAAGTAGGGGTGTGAACGAGCCGAGTCACGGATAATAAAAAAATAAAAAAATAAAAAAAAACAAGTCGAGCCAAGCTTCGTAATGTTCGAGCTCTGCTCGTTTATTAAACGAGTCTAAAATTCGAGCTTGAGTAGGTTGTAAAAATGAGGCAGGCTAGTTTAGCTAACGAGCATATACAAACGAGTTGAGCAATCTTTCTATTAGTAAATCAGTCTAAACCCAAGCGCATCGACCTTACCTTCTCGTAGTGCTTGATAATGATCTAAGCGGGCGAGCCCTATACAAACGAGCCGAACTTTTGCAAGTAGAGTCGAGCTTTGGAGTGTCGAGTCCAACTTATTTAATAAACGAGCCAAAAATTTGAGCTCAAATTCAGCTCAGTTATTAAAAAGTAGAGTCGAGTTGAGCCGAGCCGAGCCGAAAACTCGACTCTTTAATAACCGAGCGAAGCCACGACCTACTCACGAGTAGCTCGGTTTGTTTGCAGCCGTTTGTCTGAGTAAGAAATGAGAAGTCAAAAAGACCGAGTTTGAAAACTTAATGAGTTTTTTTGAAGGTATGAAGTTTTTCTCGAAGCTCGAGGGGCGTTTCGGTGGAAAAAAAAAAAGTTTTTGCTCGTCAAAGACTTTTTTTGTTTCCACGGCAATTGCTCGGCAAAGACTTTGTATGAAGCTAATTTCAAACTGAGATTTATTGGAAACTTGATTGTGCATTGGACGAGTTGATTTGAAACAAGTTTTAATCGGACAAGGGCATGAAATACTTTGTATGAAAAGTATTTTCGATTCACGTTATCTTGTACTATCTTTTTTTTTTGTTGTTGTTGGAGAGTAGATGTTGTGGTGAGACTTTGTTGAATGATTCCGTTGCTGATTTCTGTTGTTTATTGTATGGTTTGTGATCGACAGTTTGTTGTATATGTGTTCGTTTTATTATCAGTACGCAGAAATGGTGCCTACAAGGTGTTTGATGTTATGTTTGAGTAGGGGTGTGAATGAGCCGAGTCACGGATAAAAAAACACAAGCCGAGTTAAGTTTCATAATGTTAGCTCCGCTCTTTTATTAAACGAGTTTAAAACTCGAACTTGAGTAGTTGTAAAAACGAGGCAGGCTAGTTTAGCTAACGAGCATGTACAAACGAGTGAGCAATCTTTCTATTAGTAAATCAGTCTAAACCCAAGCGCATCGACCTTACCCTCTCGTAGTGCTTGATAATGATTTAAGCGGGCGAGCCCTATACAAACGAGTTAAACTTTTGCAAGCTGAGTCGAGCTTTGGAATGTCGAGTCCGACTTATTTAATAAACAAGTCAAAAACTTGAGTTTAAATTCAGCTCAGTTATTAAAAAGCAGAGCCGAGTTGAGCCGAGCCGAAAACTCGACTCTTTAATAACCGAGCCAAGCCACGAGCTACTCACGAGTAGCTCGGTTTGTTTGCAGCCGTTCGTCTGAGTAAGAAATGAGAAGTCAAAAAGACCGAGTTTGAAAACTTAATGAGTTTTTTTGAAGGTATGAAGTTTTTCTCGAAGCTCGAGGGGCGTTTTGGTGGATAAAAAAAAAGTTTTTGCTCGTCAAAGACCTTTTTTTTCCTCGGCAATTGCTCGGCAAAGACTTTGTATGAAGCTAATTTCAAACTGAGATTTATTGGAAACTAGATTGTGCATTAGACGAGTTGATTTGAAACAAGTTTTAATCGGACAAGGGCATGAACGGTATCAAAGGTTTTCTTTTTTAGCCCCTCCGACGGTCATGTACGTGAAGGAGTATGAAAAGTATTTTAGCTAGGAGAAACAACTGCCTTGTTTGGATGGTATCTTAAAAAAAAATTCAACTCAAAAATATTCATTACCCCTTATTTCTCTTTCAACTCTTCAATCATAATTCTTATTTCTCTCTCCACTCATTACCTTTATCTCTACTTATTATCTTAATTTCTCTCTCCACACATTACTCAAAAAATTTCAAAACAGCATCCAAATAAAACAAACATACATTCTTAGGGTTTATCCTTTAGTACTTTTGGGCCAAGTGTACCTGCTCCCCAAGCAAAGCATGCACGGCACACGCCCTTTTCGTCTCACACAACAGCCTTGGTTAGTGACGTGATGGTGACGACCGGGCTGTTCGGGTTCGGCCCACCAGAAGTTTGTTCATCAATCCTACTCAAAAGAATGGAAACTGCAACTCTTGGCCCAGATAACGTCCTAGGCGTAAGAGGGGATTGAAGCAACATAAAATATCATAAAGACATTAAAAGCTTTATTGTACATTTTAAAGGAAATTCTAAGCATATTAAATCTTAAAAGGAAAAAATATATATATAAAAGTACTATTTTACATTTAAAGCACAAAATATATATAAGGGGTCTAGTCCTCCAAACTCCTAGTCACGGTTTCATCCGATTCAAGTAATAATTAAATAACGTTTATTACAGTATTTATCTATTTACCTTCAACAAACTAACTAATTGGTTCTATAATGGTAGAAATTGGTAAGTCTATCTTCCAATTTTAAGTAAGATAGTAATGGTTACTTTCACATATTGCGTAAACCGATTTACGGATCGATGGCCAAGAGCCAATTTCATCTATTAAAACACCTCTATAGACCTCTTATCAATAGATGGTTTTAGCGCCATGATACTTATCGCCAGTAACACATATGTAGATTCACACGGGATTTCACATGTCCCATGCTACTCGGGACAGAGCGTAAGCTAGTGATGCTTTCGGCTACTGGACTTTCACCATTTGTTATATAGGTTGTATGCATGTATCTGTAATTTCTTTATCAAATGATTTTATACATCGAATTCAGATGCTGTCAAAATGACAACTAGATTCTTGACTCTGCATGGGTGTTTGGTATGAGTACGTGTCTAGCTGTCCAATTCATTTAATTCCCAAGTCCAGTCTTGCAGAAAAAATTAAGCAGCCAAAGATTATTTACTCCGAAATAGATAAGTCAAGAAAACGGTTATGGTAATCTTTTGAAAACATTTTCATAATCATAAATGTCATAGAACTCATACGAAGTGAATGTATCTAATCATCGGAGCGAGACCGGAGCAGATCGCGCTAGCGGGGATAGCACGGTGCTGCCCTGCACCAACCCCAGGTCCGATGGATACATGTTTCTGAGGCCAAAATACGTACAAGTAATCATTCCAAGGTCATCGATGCTATTCTCACTTATTTTTATAAAATAAAATGATCCTTCCATGTATAATTAAAGATCAGTCAACATGAATATTTTTGGTCATTGTGAAATCAAACCACCACAAAAATCCGTTTACGATATCTCACGAAGGGTAATTTCTCATTTGGCTAACAAGGGAATCTAAAGCTTTGAGAAGTACTGCAGCTCTCCATAAGCAAATTAAAGATTTTGTTCTCGATATCCACAAGTTGCACATTTTTGCTCAAGTTCAGATTCCGCGCTATTCCTTGTTCTTTATAGAATGTCTCATAATTGACCACGTTCATACAATACGACATATTATACTAGTCAAATCCATTCATACCACGTAAACAGGTGTGGTTTGTGTTGTGATAGAGCCTAGATTATTTCTCATCATTAATGGGCTAGTGTCCATTGATACCAATGTTAAGAACTCAGAATGACCAAAAAAAAAAAAAACTTCTTGAAATGTTTTTCTAGAAAGTAATTTATTGGGATCCAAAACACGTTTGGATGACTCAAATTTATTCTCTCTCTCCCCTCACCCGATCAGTCTCTCTTTTTCTCTCTCTAAAATCTCTGGACCGTCCGAGACACGTTTGGACAACTGAAATTGCCGATAGGGTATCACGTGTGTGGTACCTACCCGACACCCAAAAACTTCTCGTCTTGCATGAGTTGCAAGACAGATGCATGCAAACATGCATCCCCATGCAAGCACCAACATGGGTGTTTTCACATGCTTTTCCTCTTTTTTCATCTTTCTTGCCCGGTAACATCATTGCATTGCGTTTTTTTTTTTTTAATCGGCAAAACAAGTACTTGTTAATAGAAACTCGATATATAAGTTACATCAAGAAGAAAACAAAAAGAAAAAAACCGCCCGCTTAATAATATTGATACACGAAGCAAAACGATTAACCAAAAAAAAAAAAAAAGCATCCAACAAAGAGTCGAAAGAAGAAAAGGAAACGGAGTTTCAGTACAATGCAAAAAAAAAACAAAGGCACAAAGGCCAATCCTAGCGACTGGATTCAACTAATGCAAACGTTGCATTGCATTTTATTAAATGGATAATTCACAACAACAAGGGTTTCTAAATGCTCCTTCAAATTAAAAAAAAAAAACACCTCGTCAAGGACTTCATTTTCTGCCATAAAATTCATAAATATTTGAGACCAGCATCCTTCCCCCCAACAATCACTCTTAAATTGCTTCATTAAAGTTCTTTAACCCCGACCCCGGTTTGGAACAACTTCCTGATTCCAAAACCTCTCTCTTTCTCTTTCTCTCAACCGAATTCGGGTTGGGATCGGATCGGATCCGGATCTCGATTCCAATCTTGAGATTTTTAGAGGACAAATCCTCAGTGACTTTCAAAATGTCGACGGTCGGACTAACGTCCGAGTCATCAACCGGTCCGAAATCATCGATGCAGGTTATGGGAAAGAAGCATTTACCATTCACATCGGTCCACGAGATGGAACGGTTTTTGCCGCTCTCCAAATCTACCTGAACCATCCGGTACAGGTCGAAGAGGAACCGGCCGACAGCACCCTCAATTTCAACCTCGAACATCGGCTGGCCTTGGTCAAACCCGGCCCGGAGCTGTTCAACAACTCCGGCTGGGAAGTCGAGCCACGATCCGGCTTCATAGTACATGAACCGGACCGGGGAACCGGTTTCCCTAAAGTTGAAGTGGTTCTCCAGGAGCATCTTTGTGCAACACCCCAAGTCATTTTCGAATAGCCTTTGCTGGTGAGCAGGGGTAGCCGAATTACACAGAGGGGTAGAAGGAACGACGTCGTCGTTTTCGACGAGAATCGCCTTCCCTTTGGCCTTGGCATCGGAATTCATGGCTGATAGTAATATGATATGATATCTCACTCAAGCTCTTTGGACATGAAGGTTGTATTTATAGTCTCCAAACATGAGGGCTGGGACCGCCAATGGGTACCACCTTGGACAGTGGGACCGCCGATGGAGTGATATCCGTTCGGCACCCAAAATTTTCTTACGCGGCACAAATTTAGTCCCTCTCTCTGCTCTCACCGGACCACTCCCTCTCCTTTTTTTTTCTATCTCTAAAATCCGGCTGAGATCGCCGACCCTCATATGTGGTATCCGCCGGCACCCAAAAACTTCTGAGTCTCCAATGTAAGGAGATTGTGTGGACCTCGCAACGTGTGGGGCTGATTTGACTTGCGCATTAAGTAATTTAGATGGGAATTAATTACCATGGCGATTTGCTTACTCAGCATAGTTATTATAATTAATCTGGTACCAACATGCATGTTTGTTATGCTAACGGTAGCAAAAACGGAAAGTTTGATTAATCCAATCCAATCCCACTAAATTGGGAAAACAATCAAATCTGTAGAAACTTTATGTCCATCTCAAAACCAATTAGCAATGAGTGAAGAGGTCCCAAATGTTATTAAGTAATTACCCATTCCACTCCCAAGCAATGTGGGATTCTATTTCTTTAACATCCCCCCTCACGTGCAGCCGCATTTGAGGTCTGTCACGTGTGGCCACTTTTTGGGTCCTATCATCGTGCAGCCTTTGTGCTGGTCTGTCATCGTGAGGTGTGGATTGTTAATTTTTAAAATATGAGGTGGAACGAGCCCCGCTCTGATACCATGTAGAAACTTTATATCCATCTCAAAACCAATTGGCAATGAGTGGAGAGGTCTCAAATGTTATTAAGTGATCACTCATTCTACTCCCAAGTAATGTGGGATTCATTTCCTCAACATCCCCCCTCACATGCAGCCGCGTTTGAGGTCTGTCACGTGTGGCCACTTTTGGGTTCTATCATCGTGCAGCCTTTGCCAATTGGGTTTGAGATGGATATAAAGTTTTCACATGGTATCAAATCGGGGCCCATTCCACCCCACATTTTAACAAATTCACAATCCACACCCCGCGATGATAGACTAGCGAAAAGGCTGCACGATGATAGGACCCAAAAGTGACCACACGTGACAGACCTCAAACGCGACTGCACGTGAGGGGGGATGTTGAGGAAATGAATCTCACATTGCTTGGGAGTAGAATGGGTGATCACTTAATAACATTTGGGACCTCTCCACTCATTGCCAATTGATTTTGAGATGGATATAAAATTTTCACTAATCCAATCCCACTAAATTAGGAAAGCAATATAACATAATATATGTATATCATAATGAAAAGGGTAAAAAGATAATTTACACACTAAAAGGATAAAAACATAAGTATGAAAAAAGGGCGGGATGAATTCTTATATGACATAGATAAAGATGATGAATATTTAAATATTCCAAAAAAAATGTGTAAACATGTTTATTGGATAAAAACCAACACAGTTTATGCATGGAAAAAAAAATATAATCATTTGTTGGCATTGACGTTCGATACTACTTAAAAATTTATCCCGTGTGTACTAGGCATATTGTTTTGGAAAATTCTATGTACCATGAAAGATTACCCAAAATTTCTCCGAATTTGAAAATCGATGGTTCAGATTGATTTCAAGTAAATTTGGATAATTGATTTTCAAATTCGGGGTGGGGGCCAACACGTGGGGATGGATGTGACCTGTGCATGAACTAAATTAGGTGGAGTATTAATTACCATGGTTATTTGCTTAATCAACATAGTTATTGTAAGAGAGGTTTGATATGTTTAGGTCAAATTTTCTGATCCAAATGTATTGGAGAGGTATGAATAATCAATGATCAAGATGAGGAATGAAATGATCTCTTGGGGGTGAAGGGGAAGGCAAAGGTGTACGAATAGACTATAACAGTCACTCTTTGTGTGGTCGGTTTTGAAACCCTAAAAGGAAGACAATAGAGATATATTGAAGAGAGAAAAGTTTCTAATGACGGTTATATTAATATTCAATTGCGCTCTAGGAGATTGTGTTGATAAGGGTATTTGGGAAATCTTACATAGCGATTGTGAAGTAAAGATAGTGCGGACCTCATTTGAAGGTGGGGGCACACACGTATTGATGTGACCTCTGCATGAACTAAATTAGGTGGAGTATTAATTACCATAATTAATTTTGTCATTCAATTTGGTTAATTTTGTTATTCATTTAAATGGGAATTGTATAAATATGTGGATAAAATATAAAAATCCATGTAATGTACATCTGTGAAAAAGAATAAAATCATTTGTTGGCATTGATGCTTGAGACTGAATGAAAGTTTGCCCGATATGCAACTGTCTTTGTCAAATTTCCCTATTTACACTACATGCAGTACGTATCTAGCTATCTCAATTGAAAATTGAATTTACCAGATATGCAAACTGCCTTATCATTTCTATGTATGATAAGTAGTATCTTGCTTGTAGAAAATGAGAAGCGTTTTGGACATAGATCGATCGAGCTTCTGGAATGACAAAAAAGTTTTTTATTTTTATTTTTTATGCCGGTTGTAATAATAGTCGGCGCCGTAGGAGATTGTGTTGGGAATAGACTTATTCTCATGCCCGGGATGGAGGGGGTTTTTAGAATATCGTAATCATATATCATGATTTGATTACGATGTCATTATGATTTCCGTGATTACGATTAATTATTACAATTAATTGAATTGTAATTACTTAATTAGGATTATTTTCTTTTCATAATTAGGTCTCTTCACTTTGTACTATAAATTGATGACCCGTTGTATAGTTTTATTCATTCAATCAAATACACATTTTCTTATCTTCGTTTGACAAAGTTAGGTTTTGGGTGGTTTTATCTCTCATATAAAAGTCTTTGGCATCTCTATTGTTTGAATCAATCGCTTAGCTCCTGGTCTTCTCGTTTGTCACCTCCACATGCATCTGGGCTGTACATGAAGGGGAGTGTTAGACTTGTTCTCCATCGCTCATTTAAGCCACCCAAGCTTGATTAATATATTCTAGAGGTTACACTACCTATTACCAATTGGTTTTACGTTAAGAAAATCTAACATGGGTAGTGAGGAGTTTGCGGTTTGAATTCGATGAGGGTGTTTGAAAAATTGTACGAAGAGATTGTAAAGGGAATGTGGGGTCAAGAGGTGTGGATCTCGTTTGAAGATAAGAACAACACGTAGAGATTGATTTGACTTGTGCATTAAATAAATTAGTTGATGTATTAATCACCAACTAATGAAAAATTTGTAGAATTTTATTTGTGATTGAGAAGTTGTTAGGTGTTTCCAATAGCGAATAAGTTGTTGAGAAATGTCAAGTTCTTTTCAGTAGTGAATAAGTTATTGGTGGGTTTGTAAGTAGAGTTATTATAGCAACAAAAAAAATTGTTGACAACTTTTTTGTTAGTGAAAACGAGATGGTAAAATGCGTTAAATTTTTAGCGTTTTTTGTTAGTAAAAATAGGGCCTAAGGCCATCCACAATAGCATAATCAAAAACAAATTATTTTTAAAGTTAACAGTATTGGGGTAAAAGATGGCTCACAATGATATAATCAAACTTAACAACATTTTTAGAAATAATCAAATTTTGGATTTTGAATAACCAAAACTAGCAATCTTTTTCAATAATTAAAATTTGTGGATCTCACATCACATAAGTTAACTGGTTCTAAAATTTATGTACACGCGTATTTCAAATGGTATTTTCTTCGCCTACTCTATATCTCATTTTCTTCAGCCACAAACTCTTTCTTTTTCTTTTCCTCCAAAAGTGAAGCTCATATCTTTCAATCATTTACAATTCAACTCATTGTCACTGGATTAAGATATTTCACTTTTTTTTGTTTTTATTTTATTCTTTTGCGTTCCTCTCCTTGTGGTTGAGTATATGAAGAACCTTGCATTCTTTTACAAATTCAAGAACACATCTGTTTTTTTTTTAGCACATGATTTTTTTTCCAAATTCATAATATGAGGAAAGGAAGTCACCAATTTCTTCTCCAAAATTAAGGGAGAAAATCAATAGATTTTTTGCAAAAAAAAAAAACTGTGATGAAGGGAAGTGATTAATGGTGGAAAACATTTATCGCCGCATTAAGGTATTTCACTTTTTTTTTTCGTTTTTATTTTATTCTTTTTCCGTTCCTCTCTCTGTGATTGAGTACATAAAGAACCTTATATTTTTTTTACAAATTCAAGAACACATCTGTTATTTTTTTTTTGAGTACATGATGTTTTTTTCTAAATTCATAATATTAGGGAAGGAAGTCACCAATTTTTTCCCCAAAATTAAAGGATAAAATCGATATATTTTTGCCAAAAAAAAAGTATAATGGAGGGAAGTGACCAATGGTGGAAAACACAAGGAGAGAGAGAGAGTGAAATTGTAATGCATCCCTTATTTTAGTTATGGACTAGAAGTGACCATTGACCTCAACATTGTTAAGCTTAACAACCTCTTAAATAGATAATCAAAAACTGACGTAAATAGATAATCAAAAACTGATGTGTCAACTTTTGGTTATCCATTTTTTATTATGCCACTGTGGGTGACCTAACAATAGCTATTAATATGGTACCAACATATATATTTGCTATGTAATTTTTCATCCTTATGCAAAGAAATTGCATAAAAACATGTGTATGTTTGAAAATCAACTTAGTTTATGCATGATGAAGAATATCTAATCATTTGTCGGTATTGAAATTCGATACTTGTAACGACCCTGATTTTTTGGTAAATAAAAATTTTGTTAAATATTTAAATTTTATTTTAATTACTTGGATTTGCTACTAAAAATTTCTTTTTAATTTTTATAATCCGTCATAATTAGATTTGAGACTTATAAAATTATATCTTTCACGCCGAGCAATCTAGTCATTTTCTAAAAATAAGTATGCTTATAAAAGCACTTGTATATTTTCCTAACGAGTTAGATAAAATCTTTAAATCATATTTCTTGGCTAGAAATTCTACTTAGCAAGTAGAGTTAGTTTCCAACCGATTAGTTGGAGGAACCGAATCACCTATTCACCTAGTTACAATACCCTAACCCTAATTGGACCTTTTAGACCATTTTTGAGCCTTATGAATCCCTCCAAACCCTATAGGACCATTAGACCATAGGAGTAATCATTTTTACTCCCATGACAAGTTATTTCAAGCCCTAATTATTACCAATATTTCTTTACCCCTTGGTCCATAATTGTTAGGGAAATTTTTGTCCTTTAGTTAATAGACATTTGACTTGCCAATAAGCATGACAAGACAAGTCATTCATGGAATCTCATCATTTTGGAAGCAAGACTAGCTTTGCCATGCATGCAGACCTATGTTCTAGCCTTAAACCTAATAATCCTAGACTTACTTTCCTAGATTTTGCTTAGATGTATATATGTAGATATATATACTTGGTACGAGTGAGAGAGAGAGAGACAGAGAGGCCAAGAGAGAGAGGGGAGGAAGAGTGTAGTGTGTGCTTGTGTGTTGTACAGTCCAAGCTACCTCTTTAGCTCTATTTTAGCCTTAAATCCAATTGACTAGACAACTCATTCTAGTCAATTTCTAACATAGAACCCTAGCCCTAATCATCCTAGATTTGATTTCAAAGTAGCCTTTAATCATCCTAGGAATTGACTACAACCTAGACCTATGAAAGACTAAACATGGAAGGTTATGCCTTAGCCTAATCAAACCCTACCCTAGACTTATAAGACTTGCCAACCTAGACTATGATTACCTAAATTTACCCTAGAAAGCATAATATCCTAGTTGGTTTATAGCCTTAAGCCTAAGACGATTGGACAAGATAAGACTTGGCATGCTTTCAAGCTTGATTGGACATGACAATGGAGCAAAGTCCATGGGAGAAAGGAGCGGGGGGGGGGGGGGGGGGGGGGCGGCCATAGAGGAGGAAGGAGGAGCTCAAGTGTTGGCTATAAATAGCACCCCATGCCTTCCATTCAACTCACACCTTCACTCACTTCTCTCTAGAAACCATTTCCATTTTTCAGACAGCTTACTGCCCTTCACAAATCTCCATTTTTCTCCTGCTTAAAGTAGTTTTTAGGACCAACTCCATTCGGAAAAGTTGTAGAGCACTTCGAAACCTTCAAGTTAGACCCAAGAACCATCCCAATCGGTGAAGAAATGACAAAGATATTGGCATCCGAAATTCAGTAAAAATCTCAGATTTCTATTTCCAGACAGCATACTGTCTCTGCCTTTATCACCATTTTTCTCCTACCTAAAGTAGTTTCTAGGATCAACTTCCTTCACGAAAGTTGTAGAGCACTTCGAGAGTTTCAATTTCGACCCAAGAACGATCATATTCGGCCAAATATTGACCGAGTTACTGCCACCCAAAATTTGGTCCAGATTTGCTAGTTTTACCGCCCGTAGAAAACTTCCAACTAGCTTATTCGGCCCCGACTAGTTTCGGATCAAGGTAAATTTTCTCTACTCACTTTCCTAAGTATACATAGAAATCCCAGTCCAATAACTCTACGT
Source organism: Rhododendron ovatum (assembly GCA_019656835.1). Taxonomy (NCBI): domain Eukaryota; kingdom Viridiplantae; phylum Streptophyta; class Magnoliopsida; order Ericales; family Ericaceae; genus Rhododendron; species Rhododendron ovatum. The sequence continues at coordinate 40,752,186 of CM033794.1, forward strand.
ATAGCATAGAATCGTATGTTAGAAAGTAGAATCTTCTTGATTTAAAATATCAATATCTTTATCGTTTTCCTTAAGTTGATAAGGTTATCTATTGTTTAGTTTCAAGTAGATAAGGTTATCGTTTAAAATGCATGATTGTCAATAAGTTTATCTCGCTAATAGAGATATGAGCATGTTAGATAAATAACTTTGTTTTAAATAAACATATGTTGTATTGAACTTCCCACAAAAGAAAGAAAGAACGGTTTTCGAAAGATGGAATTTGACACTTGAATAGAAGTATTCGTATTTTGATCTGTAGGATAGTTGTGGGCATGATTATAATTGGATAATCCTGTTAGTTAGTTTCAAGATTACAATGAATGATTTATGAATGTTTACTTTGTGATAAGTCCTACCGCGGAGTATTTGCATGTAACGAGACACGAGAATCGAGAAAGTAGAAACATGGCACCTAGTGTGTGATTAATGAAAGGAAATGCTTTCCGAGGAAGAAAATATTTTGAAACTATATAATGACCGATTTTGGGTGGCATTATGTGAGTTGTGTGCGTGTGTAAAGAAAGATTTGTGAAAAATCCAATGAGAACCCGGAGCGGCAGAATCATTGTGGAAATACTCGGGAACCCGGAGCGACGGAACCGAGGGATGAATTTTTGAAAACCCAAATGGGAACCCGGAGCGGCGGAACCATTGTGGGATACTCGGAAACCCGGAGCAACAGAACCGAGGGTTTTGAATTGTGTGCGTTCCCATGGGAACCCAGAGCGGCGGAACCATGGTGAGGAATGGTTTGGTTATCCGCGGTATGGAGCCAATGCAATTGTGTGCCAATGGGAACCCGGTGCAGCGGAACCATTGTGAGGATACTCGGGAACCCGGAACAGCGGAACCGAGGTTGGGTGTGTTAAAAACGGATTTTGAAAATGTTGATTTAGTTATAGAAAGTGGAAAATGGTGACACGGTCTACGATGAGTCGTGTAGGAGAAACACAGAAAAACATGGACACCAACGATACTTGAATAGTGAATATGAATGTGCTAATCGTTTTTGTTAAACCTGCTTATACTCTGTTGATTTTATGATCTATTGTTTGTAAGTTAAGGGTTAGTGGGTTTGGATATTCTATTGAGTTTTTGTAAGCTCACGGTGTTACCTTTGGTGACCCTAACATATTATATTGGTGGCGACGCCGGTATAATGTGTCAGACTCTATAGATGAATAAGGTGAGCTGTACACCTTGGAGACCTTTGGAGCCGAAGAGCTGGCTAGAATGGAAGAACAGGCGGAGCTGTAGTTAGGAACCTTAGTTCCCTTCCTTCTATTATGGAGATTATGATGTAATAATGAGCCAGACTCTACTTAGTTTATCAATAAAATTTCCCTTTTAACGTACCCATATTTCGGGGCGTTACAACTTAGTATCAGAGTTTTAGGTTCAAAACCTCGGCCATGGGTAGAATGGGTAGAACCATGAGATAGATTGACCGTTGCACAAACGTGAATTGAGTTTAAGTTTACCGTCCCAAATTGGGTGGAATTCTGTCAAAACAATTCTCGGATTGAAGCAAGGCGCGGAAATTGGCAGTACCGCTGAGCTGGAAATTTCCGAATAATTGGATGATGACTTAAATCAAGAATCGAATGTGGAACTTAGAAATTCGAAAACATTTTTTTTGGTGTTAGTTAACCTTGTGGCTCGTCCTTCGATAAATATTTTCCACGCCTCTTAAGGGACGATAGCGGAACCTAGTACCGAGTGCCGAGCACAACCCCATTAGGCGAGGCAAACTGCACCCCCCTAAACCTTCAAATTTAAAAAAATTTCAACCTCCAAAATTCAAAATTTCAAACTTCAAATTTAAATTTCAAACCTTTTCCCTCCTCCACCCACTTTTTCGGCCCCTATATATACCCCACCACCGCTCCCATTTCTTCATCCCTTCCACCCTCTTAACTCCCTAAATCTCCATCCTATCGAACCGAGCCGAGCCGAGCCATGGCAACCCGACGACGAGGATTTCCGGAAGACGCCATATTCCGAGAAATCGAGCGAGGCGAAATAACCATAACAATCCAAACCCTATGGTTGCAACTTTTCGCCCTCATCATATTTTGTGCGGTACTCATCATAGGCATGCCACGGTGGTTCGCCGAGAACAACCGTCTCAACACCTTTTGGTATTGGGCTCTCACCGTGATCGTCGCACTCGCAGCGATCATAAAAGAATACGAACGTCGTCTGCGCCAAGCTTTCGATGAAAGATGGTAGAGAATCTCGAGGATGGGTGAGACCCGAAACCAACGACGCCAATTAGGCATATATTAGGCCGATTGTAATCTTTCGAGATGTAGGATGTCGAAAATTAGGATCACTCCTATCTGTTTAAATCTGTACTCTTCCTATGTTATTAATGAAGGGCTTATTTCAGTTACTACTTATTCATATATGTTTTTTGATCTCTGTTCACGTACGTGTCCCTACTTGCCATTATAGTGGAACTCTATGCTGATTTAGGAAAAGCTTGCTTTTATTAAGAGAGTATTGTTGCATACTACTCGATAAACTACTTTAACTTTTGTAAAGAAGCACCATTTGCAAAATGAAAATTGTTTAAGTAGACTAAAACTTTCCCCTTTCAATTTTTATCCGTAGATGGCGAATCGACGCAATGGACTAGGACACGATAATGGAGGACCCTCTAACGCAAACCCTGACCTAACCCAAATCATGCAAGCGTTCATAGCTGCCTTGAACGCCAACTGCCAAAACCGAAACCACGACGATGGACCTATGACCCGAACCCGAGCGATGAACGAGTTCTGCAAACGTCGACCTCCAACCTTTCATGGGGACACCAACCCTGTCGCGGCCGAGACGTGGCTGAATGAGGTCAAGATGATTCTCAGAACCTTAGGGATTACCCAAGACGGAGACTGTGTGGCCCTAACCACCTACCAACTGAAGGGGGAAGCCCGCTATTGGTGGGATCTGATGGAGGCAACCCATGACATTGCCATCATGACCTTTGCTGAGTTCGAGACTTTGTTTCTCGACAAGTACTTTCCCACGCCCCTTCGCTTAGCCAAGGAACAAGAGTTCCTGAACCTAAAACAAGGAACGATGACAGTCACCCAGTAAGCGGCCAAATTCGAAGAACTATCGCGCTACGCCTTAACCTCCATACCTACTGAAGATAAGAAGGCAAGAAGGTTCGAGTGGGGACTGACAACCGCTCGAAAGGCTGTGGTAGCTCAAGCTTTCACCACCTATGCCGAGGTTGTAAAATGTGCTCTCCGGCTAGAGAGTGAGGAGAGTGACTTCAAAAATCGATGGAGAAAGGCGACAGGCGGACCAATCCGTACCCAATCCCCCAACAGTAACCATGGGCCCTACCCCACCAAACCCTCTATCCCGCCTCAAAGCAACCAACCTTGGAAGACTGCAATCTCCAGAAGTGGCAAGCAGAAGAGAGGTGGTCGAGACATAGCGACAGTTCAATGCTTCAACTGCCAGGCTATGGGACACTATAAGTGTGACTGCCCCCACTGTGGGCACGCGCCCCCGGAAATCGCTCGGTTTCCTGGGTTTAAAGAAAGACTGAGCGCGGCCCTCTTTGAAAATGCGCGGCGAAACGCCTCGATTCAGAGTCGCCACTCGGGTTTTAGCGGTGGAATACCCAAGGAACCGAACTCGAAAACGTTTGCCACGTTTGTTTGATTTTGAAAAGGCGTAGACCAGTCCGTCGTCACCTTCGATATCTGAGGTTCGGGAGCCAGGTTACGAGAGGGGAAGGGTTTTATGGCACCCCCTCTCGCCCAATCCGGAGATCGGTCTCTACTCGGGCATTCTATGAAAACCTTTGCATTTTTCTCTCATTTTATCATTTTTTAGCCAGTTAGGGCGGGGGAGCAGTTAATGGGGACGAAAGCAGTAACAGCTTGCAATTTATGTGACAAAATGCTTGTGAATGATTCGATTGCAATGCTAAGTATAGATTGAGAACAAGCACCGAGCATCCCGAGCAAACTGCAGTACGCTGTCACAAGGTGACGTGGGCAGATTCTGCCAGCATGCACTGGTCGAGCCACCGCATGGTGACACAACCTGCGCACGCCACAAAGAGACTGGCGTACTCCACTTGTTGGATCTCTCAGCCTTTGTTTGCAACCCTCTGGGCTCTGGAAAAGGACCAGCGCACACCCAGGGCAAACCACGCAGTTTAATATAGCAGAATATACACAGTCACAGGCAAAATGAATGGCTTTAGGCCATGAAAGAAAGCAGAACACCCCAAAACAGTGTGGGGACGGAAAATGGGCCTAGATTTAAGCTTAGATGCAAGGGCCAGCCACTGGAACTAAGGACAACTGTCGTACGCCAGTCATGGACTGTCGTACGCCAGTGTTAACCCCACTCCAGTGCTGGGCTTTTGCATCATCTGGGCTCTGGAACATGACCAGAAAGATCCCAGAGGCCTTTTGAATAGACAACGAGTAAGCAATAGCTTTTATCTAAACAGCAGTAAACACGCAGAAAATAGTAAACTGGTTGTTAGCATGCTAAGGTGATCGACAGAAAGATAAAACAAAAGGAATGACGATCCCTGATCCCCACGCCAGTTGTGCTCATACTGCCATGACTGGCGTATGGCGTTTATGAACTGGCGTGCGCCAGGTACCATGATACACGATTGCTGTATTTTATCAGTTTAAGGCCAGGACTAGTATTATCTACTAGCCTGGGCCTTACTGACCCCCCTCAGGAGTTGAAAACAGAAAAGAACACAAATGTGGTATACCTCCTAGTATTGTGGTTTTGTGGTTGTTTTTGAACTTGAGGGTTGAAGATGGTGGTTTATATGATGACTGGGTTCCAGCAGGAGGTATGGGAGAGTATGACCTTCTCTTCTCTTTCTATGGATGAAAGGAGATAGAAAGCTTAAAGAATGAAGAAGGAGAGAGATGGCACCTCTTAATGTTGCTAACCCCTTGCAAATGAATGCAAGGGGGGTATTTATAGGGGGGAATGGACTGAGATCAGTTAAGGCCAGGCCTTGTTTGGCTGGTCTTAGGAACAAAAAGAGGCCTTCCATGCATTTAATGCATGGGACTAGTTGATGGGGGGTGTAGGAGAGAGAGGGGACGCCCCTGCCGAAAGCAATCATCAGGCACACTGTGACCGACGTCAGGGTGGCACAAAAGTCCCGCCCAAGTGGCTGAATAAAGTTGATTTGACTGGGTTTGACTGGCGTGCGCCACTTGTTACTGGCATGCGCCAGTATAAGCTAGACCAGTGGTCGATGGCTGACACGTGGCAACTTACTGGCGTACGTCACCAAGGTACTGGCGCAAGCCAGTTGGGTTTTGCTGGGGCCGTTTGGCTCTGGTTTGAAGGGTTTGAGATGGGTTTGACAGGGGTTTTGGACGCTCAAGGCTTAAGCACACCCTTGTCCTTGATCTGTTTTCGACCATAATCATCATTGGGGAAATATAAGATCGACAAATAACATTATCTGGACAGTCCAGAATGGGGTGTCTACAGAAGCCCCCCTTTGACGGCACTTGAAGCACCATTGGCTGGAGACAAGTAACGTCAAAGGTTTTCTAGACACCCTTTTCAAGGCTATCCAGAACGCATGGAATTTTGAAGAACCTGTAGATTTTGAGATCGGACGAGTGGATCGTCGTTGATTTGAAATTGGACGGATAGATCGTCGTTGACTTGAATTTGGACGAGTGGATCGTCGTTGATTTGAAATTGGACGGATAGATCGTCGTTGATTTGAAATTGGACGGATAGATCGTCGTTGATTTGAAATTGGACGGATAGATCGTCGTTGAATTGAAATTGGGACGAGCGGATCGTCGTTGATTTGAAATTGGGACGAGCGGATCGTCGTTGATTTGAAATGGGACGAGTGGATCATCGTTGATTTGAAATTGGACGGCTAGATCGTCGTTGACTTGAAATGGGACGAATGGATCGTCGTTGATTTGAAATTGGACGGATAGATCGTCGTTGATTTGAAATGGGACGAGTGGATCGTCGTTGATTTGAAATTGGACGGATAGATCGTCGTTGATTTGAAATTGGACGGATAGATCGTCGTTGAATTGAAATGGGACGAGTGGATCGTCGTTGATTTGAAATTGGGACGAGCGGATCGTCGTTGATTTGAAATTGGACGGATAGATCGTCGTTGATTTGAAGTGGGACGAGTGGATCGTCGTTGATTTGAAATTGGGACGAGCGGATCGTCGTTGATTTGAAATTGGACGGATAGATCGTCGTTGATTTGAAATTGGATGAGTCTCTGCTTGGGGACGGGCCCAAAACTTCTCAGAACAAGCCGGGCTTTCACTTGGAGAGTAAACTTTGACATGGGCCATGAATTGGGCCTGAGGCCCACACACGACTGGCGTACGGCATCACAGAACTGGCGTACGCCA
>CM033794.1:41505022-41583247 GCA_019656835.1 Rhododendron ovatum
TAGGGAGTCAACGAAGTCTACCAAACAATCTATAAAAGGGTTCACTATCCAAAAACCAAACTATACAAAATAATCAAGAAGACACCCTTTAAGCGAGATATCCGCTCATCCACAACTTGGATGGATCTTACCGTCCGTTCCGGCCAAGTAAACCACATGATGCATGTCGGAGTATGCAATGAAGCTATGTTACGTGGAATTAGGTGCGGGAATAAATCTTGGGTTGGACACGCCAAATTCCTAATTTTTGGATGCCCAGACTAGGCAGAGAAGAACCAGAAAGAATTGGGAAATTTGTTTTTATGTACATCAAGGTAGATATTTCCGATGATTTATCGCATACATGATTCTGTCAAGTTACAAGCTATTCCAAAAGCTTAACCTGCGAGGAGATGGGCAAACACTAGATATCAAGATATTCAACACCCTGCCTCCCTTGTAACCTTGTATGCATGTGTTATCCCAATATTCAAGCTCATAGATGGTGGCATCACCAAGGCAAGCTTATTAAGGGCAGCCAATCCTAAGAAAGAGGTGAACCTGAGAGATAGAGCGAATTTGAATACGAAGGAGAGAATCGAATACAAACGAAGAACAAATGCAAATAGAGATATTTGACCACAAAACCTCTCTCAACTTGAACTCTGATACTATGTTAAGTTATGAATTATTCCAAAAGCTTAAGCCGGTAGAAATAGGTCCAACAATGTATATCAACCTATCAACTTATTCTATTGTAATTGTAGGATTGACAGTTGAATTCAGGGACGGATCCAGGAATATAGTCTAGTGGGGGTACATGTCATTATAATAGAAAAAAATTCATTTTTTTAGTCAACCACAGTAAGATCGTACAAAATTAAGGCATATATTACTAACTACAAAAGTTTATAACGCATATTTCAAGTTAAAGGGAGACTTGTCAAAAATTCCTCACATTTTCATTTTTTAAGCACAAGGACAAGCAGACAAATGTGCCTATGAAAGTGCCTAAAACCCTATATTACCCTATGAAAGTGCCTAAAATCTTAAGGTACCCTATATATGAAAGTGCTTAAAACCCTAAGGTACCCTATGAAAGTGCCTAAATCATTAAAACCCTATAATAAGAAAGTGCACCCTAAAACCCTATGAAAGTGCCTAAACATGTTTTGGCCTTATGGCTAAAAAACTCAAAAAGTTTAAAAGACCTCCACTGAAAACTATTTTACTAGCGTCATTCTCCCAAATGAAAACTATTTTACCGTTCTTATGGCTAATTTTTCCTAAGTAAAATTAGGTAAAAATGAGCACAAAATCTAGACAAAATTTTAAAGTATGTTTTAAATGAACATCAACAATGTTTAAAATAATCGAGCTAGTTTTGTTAATAACTTTATTTTGAAATATTTCTCCCAGTTAAAAATAAAGAGAATCAAGAAATAATAGCTCCAAATAGACAAACAGCTCGTGAAACACAAGTATAAATGTATCATATGATGAAATTCAGGCATAAACTAATTCTATGTGTATTTTCGAGATATATACAAGTGTGTATGTTTATATATTAGCACACTTTTATAATTATGCTAATTTATACAAAAATATTTTAATTTCGAGTGGGGGTACACGTTCGAGTGGGGACACGTGCCCCTGCTTGACTCCCTTTCGGTCTGTCCCTGGTTGAAATTATTATCTGCAATCCTAAATTCCTAATGTGGTTGCAATAATCTTACTTCGAATTGGAAAAAACTGACAAGCTTATAGATAACCATTTCAGCAGAAAGATCGTATCCATCTTCCTTACTCGTATGCAAGAAATGGTACTTTAGCAAAACTGAAGAGTTATCCTATCATATCTTGAAAGGAAAAGAACTGGGGTGCTAGTAGTGCAAGTTCTGGTGCTGGTTTTTGTTGAATTTGTTAACTGTGTCCATACTTTGACCTTGATGTTGATGTAGACCTTGGGTTGCTACGTGTGTAGTTCGATTGTTGTAGACATAGCGGCATGGTTTGTGTCTTCAGCTAACCTTTATTCTCCTTGACGGCTCTTGATTACTAGTGTTTTTTTTGGGCGAAAGCTATCAAGATTTCCTGCTTTCTGTTAGTCAGTGTCTTAACACCTATTATGCTTGATCCTGCAGTTAATTGCTGTCATTTTGGGTCATCTTTGGACATCTGAGTAAGTTTTGGCATCTAGATTATGCTCCCCTCACTTCCTAATTGGTTTCATTTGTAGGCTTCTCTGAGATCTCTTAGTTTCCTTATGAGATAGCTAATGCGTGCAGGCACCCAAAAATGAGAACAAGAATCGAACTACTACTGAAGCAGAATAAACTCACCAAGAAAGATGTCAAGAACATACTTCAGGTAAGGGCTTACTTGCTCTTTTTGTAGCCTTGCCGACCATTATTTGTCTGCTTGATACTGCATTGATCTGTTGTTTCTCCACGTTGAAAAGCTTGATGTTGATTTGGAAGTCGGCTTCTGCTAGATAATAGTTGGTGTTCTTGGAATCATGCACGGTCGCCTTTGCATATTAAATTAACTTCAGAGCCTTGTTCTTTGTTTATCTTTTTTCCACAGGAATATCACGACAACATTGGTGATCTGGATGGGCCGGAAGAAAAGGAGAGGGCACAGACAAGGATCCAAAAATTCATCTCAGCGTTTTGACAGTTTTTTCGATTTTTTGTTGTTAATGTCTTAAAGTTGTTAGGTAATTCACGAAACAACAGTACACCTCCACGTGTCGGTCACTGAATCATGTGCTTGCTACAATTTCTCAGCTCTACGTAGGCGAACTCCATATGCACCCGTGTTATTAGAGCTGGAATTTTCTGTGGTCTTGGTTTTGTTCGTTTTGGATTTTGAGGGAGGTTTTTTAGTATAATGAGTGGAGAGAGATAGAAAATTTATTGGAGATCGTGCACAGAGGTTTTGAGACCCCAAACGAATGATAGGGATTAATAACCACTTTGAACAGTTTATCCGGAATCCCGTGAGCAACATAACTGCTGCAAAAGGAAAGAGGAAAAGAAAGGAAATAGAGGTGAAAATATAACCGAGAAAAACGAACTGATCGGAACATTAGGGGTTCGGCCCCGGTCGGTTTTGATTTTTGAAGAATAAAGATTTTACTGTTCGATTCGGTCTCTTTTCTTTAAATAAAAAATTCCCACAAACTCTCAATTCTATTCATCTACCCATTGTAAATGCAATATTTTATGGTCTTCTGTTGGTACATGTATATTTAAGAATATAAAAAATAGTAAAGATTAAACTGGTATTCGTAATTATCCACAAAAAACTGGTATTCAGATTAAACTGGTATTCGAAATTATTCCAAATTATTAGCAGGTAGTAAAAGTTTTGAAAAGAGATCTAGCCAGAATAAAAATTAGATATTCGATGTTTGTTAGAAAATCATATTGCCCAGGTCATCCAGTCTCTTTCTTCTAACTGTATTTTTTAAGTATATTTTTCATTTTATGAGACAAGTTATTTTTTCATAATTTATCACTTTTAACTTTATTCCGCTTAGCGGAACGGGACCTAAATTTAAATGTACCATGGTTTAAATTTAGAAAAGACTTCTCTACCGTCTGAAGAGCAGTAAGCATCAATAAAAGTGGTTGTAATGGATAGATTTTGTTAGAAAGAAATTCGGGAAGAAACTGTTCTCTTCGAAAAAATCTTTTTAGGATATAATCTATATTATAAAACAGAGCGATTTTTGTCTATACATATAAACCCAGCACCCTCTACAACCGCCCGATCAATATTTCATGTTAGTTGTAGCCGTTCGATCGAGAGAATATTTCCTAATATAAACTCCTCTAACCTTATGACTTATGACCGGTAAATCCTTTCAATTGATTGTTTTTACGTTGTTTCCTTAAAAAGATTTTTCTATTTAATTTTCCTACCTTCAACTCATAATTTCCTTTTAGGTTAATTTTTCTACATTCAAAAAGGAAACAAACTTTTTTTTGATTCATACACTAAAAGGAAACATTATTTGTTTTTTAAAATTGATAATTGTTGTTTCCTTAAAACGGAGTAGCACTCACATACATTTTCCTTCAACAATGAATCTACGTTTCCCTTGGACCTGGAGACCCTGCCAAGCAGGGGTGCTTGGCAAGGGTGCCGAGCACATCTCGGCCGTCCAAAAGTGTTTTGGATAGCCCAGATGTAAAGATACCGAACGGATTTTAAAAAAAAAAGAAAGGAAAAGGAAAAAGATATTTCGATTCGAACCGTTGATTCTGAAATGAATGGCCGGATTGGCCGCCTGGCACCCGCTTGGCAGGGGTGCCGCTCAGCAGGGTCCCCGGGTCCGTTTTCCTTAATAATCTAATTCGTAAGTTTCTTCAAGAAGAGAAGAAATCAGCTTCCTTCCTAACTTTGATTAGAGAAAGAGAGAGGGTCATTACCTTTGCTTTGTCAGTACAAGAGGTAATCAAATCTTTTTATTTTTTCTACATGTTCTAATGTTTCTACATGTTCTCTTCCTCTCTCTACGTTAGATGTTTTGAGGCAATTTGGAGTCATGTTGTCTGAAGTAGTACACTGTTTCTCAATGGATAATTTTTTTAAAGTTGTAATAAAAAAATGTTGTGTCGCGCCTTTTTTTTTAATCGGCGTATTGTATCGTGTCTTTAGGCATGGGCAATCACGATATCTATGATACTGTTTTTGGAGCTTTTCTGTGGCCATGACAGTATTACTATTAATTGAATTAGTAGTTTGGTTTGTGATGATATTGATTTTTATATTCATAAATGTGTATGACTTAGTGTATGACCTGCGTAATTGTACATGTCTTCAAGTTCTTTGTTAATACAAATTTTGCTTATCCACAATAAAGGCTTTACTATTTATTATGAGTTAATTGTGGGATTAGGAATTTGTGAAACCGGTTGTCGGTTAGATTTCGATTCACTAAATTATGATTAATATTGTAACGACCTGAATTGGGACGTTACAAATATAGTTGGGGTTCTGCTTATAATTCTGACGCATTGTCAGTTTCGGTCAATCACGGACAAGGACCTGAAGTTTTTTTGTAGTCCAAGATATTATTTGTTGATGGGAGTAGAAAAATAATATTTTTATTTTCCTTTCATGCGCTTCCTTTTTTATAATTTAGATGTCCATGCCAATTTTGTGCACCTCAACTAATCTTGGGGGCTCCATTGTCCACTTGCAGAGAGTTGCAGAGAATACTCAATACCGACAAATGCCTCAAAGAGATATGAATATGTTAACCCCAACAATCTGATGATATGAATATGTTACTTTATTGATGATTGCCATGAAGTTGTAGTTGATATAGCTGCTATGGGTTACTCGACTCTCCTCTCTACCAAGGTAATTTGGGGCTTTTGGCATCTTTCTTTGTGTTGTGCCTAGCTATAAAACGTGCAGGAGCGCGCATGTGGTCTTATTGCATGTGTTTTAGTTAATAAATTGTTAAGTTGAGCTTGATTTTTCTTAGATTTCGATTGTGCTCTAACGTAGACGGGCTTACTTGAAATTTAACAAAATGGGGTACCTATTGTCATCTATTACTTCTCTATTTTCTCTAATTTTATTCAATTTTAAGTTAAGAATACGTTGCGCCGTGCCTTCAGGCACGGACATTCACTAGTCATTCTACAATAACAGACACTTACATAAATATTTACACAAATCTATTCACGTTCACATTGGCCCCCTTTTCTATACTACGCCTCTAGTGTGTGTGGATTCCACAAAAAAAATGTGAGTGTATGTGTAAAATATTTGTGTGTATTTTTGGTTAAATAATAATTGTTTAATAACTCTTCTACAACTACACACATAAGTATACAAACTCCCCTCACATGCCAACACACACAAATACATAAACTCCTCTCACATACAAATACACGAACTCCTCACACACAAACAGGTCAGCCCAAGGTATTTGGATGTGCTAGGCCAAATGGTGAAATTGTGCCCTACATAAATTTTTTAATTTAAAAATAATATTCCTAAACAAAAATACTTATCTATATATCATTTTCGTTCATACTATTAAACATGATAAATATTCCGGCCTTAATGGCTTGTGCGGTTGCAATAATATTCAGTGAACTCATGTTTGAATTACAGTAGCCCCCAATTTGTGTGACAAAAGAATTTTTTTTTTGCAAAAAGACACTTCAATTTGTGACTAGAATTTTTTTTGGGCAAAAAGACACTTCCAAAAAGTATCTTACTAGAAGTTGAACCCAGACATCTTATGTGAAAAAACAAACACTTTTGCCTTGCTCTCTTTAGGATTCAAAAAACATTTTTTAAAAAATTCCCCTTAGATTACTCCTACTCCTAACATTTCTCTCTCTATCTCTCTCCACTTATTATCTCTATTATTTTTCAAAAAAATTTTCAAACATCAATCCAAACAAAGCAAAACGCACACAGAAAATATATATACTTATTTAGAAAAAAGTGCTCCATTTTTAGTCCAAAATGTAAAAGCGTAAGGCGGCGGCCTGTTGAGCCTGCCCATTAAGCCAGCCCTGCACACAAACACACAAACTCCTCAATACACAAAGTCCACCTATTAGAAGAGTTTGTGCATTTGTGTGTGGTAACAAGTAAATAAAGTAATTGTTCTTCAAATTGTCCTGCCCTCCTGTCTCAACTCTCGATCCTCGCCCTCCTTGGTAGTATTGCGATGTGACGCTTTCCGGCTGGGGCCTATCCTCGGCCTCACGCTCACGCACTCGCACGTGAATTGTGAGAATCCAAACCGAGCTGGTTCCACGCCTAATTCAATGATTTTTCTGAAGAGAGATAAAAAGACGAAGAAGAGACGAGAGAGGAGTAGTAGTTGACATCGATTTGACAAGAAGATAGTACTAACATATTACTGCCAAACCATGTCCGGAAGCGGAGGCCTCGGGTGCGTGATCGTGGCCGTTGAAGGCAGTGAAGAGAGCATGAACGCCCTCCGGTGGGCCCTCGAAAATCTCCAGCTCCGATCCCCTGCTCCCGAGTCAAGCTCCAACTCCGGCGGCCACTTTGTGATCCTCCACGTTCAATCTCCGCCCAACATCGCCACCGGCCTCAACCCCGGCGCCATCCCCTTCGGCGGTCCCACTCCCAGTTAAGCCAGCGCAGCTCTCTTTGATTTTGGTCCAGTCGAATTTTCTTTTAGTTTGTACTTAGTTTGTGATCCTATTCAGTGTTGTCGAAATAGTTGCATCATGCGATTTTCGATAAGTCAGGTGTCCGAACCAGCTTACTTGCACGGTCCATAGTTTGAAATATCGGTATCCGTCTCCATAACGGTATGGGTCACGATGTCGTGGTTTTGGGGCGTTTCAGTTGTAGCGTAGTGGTATCGGTGTGTGAAGCTAGTAGGAAGCTAGGCACAAGACGCAGACGCTAGGTGCAGCTACACACAACATATCACCAATACCGTTGCCCGTATCCGCCATAATTATAAAATTTCCAATATTGTACATCAATTGGAGGTTAGCAGGAGAATTAGTAAGTTAACAATCAAAGGGGGTTCGACGTCCATAGACTCGAACCCCAAACCTTCCCCTTGAAAGCCAAGGGGTACAACTAGATCTGCTAAGAGCCACATCTGCCGTAATGTTGACTGTATCTGCCCATATTGGCTGTAACGGACCAATAACACTGTTACTTATCGACCGATACTGTTACGTTATCACTGATACGTACGCGATTTTCCTTCACACCGCAATATCGGCCGTAATGGTACTCGGTACCTACCGATACTGATACGCATCACCAATATTTCAAACTATGCTTGCATCTGTTAATCCGGGACCAATCCCACCGTTCGTTGGTAGGCCCCAATTCGATAGGTATACTAGTAAAATTGGTAAGTATACTTATGTTTAGATAAATCCTACTATATACATATACTGTCCCATAGGTATGGTGCGACGAGGTTACTTTAAGTAAATATTCTTGCCTGATCTCTGTTGTGATACACAATTCACAATTCTTTTTCTTATTGCAATTTGTTAAACAGTTCAAGAGCAAGGTTTTGTATATTTTTTAGTCAATATATGCAATAAATTTTTAATAGTAGGTTTACTTATTTTAACTTCTATTTACACTTGTTACCTTATCTGACTTGATACATATCCCCATACTCGATACGATACATGTAATGATAAATGATGTACGTATCCCACTTCAATAATCTTGATCAAATTACTTATCCGAGGTTGACTATTGACAGCTAATTTTGATTGAAACAAATAGGTGATGTGGAGGTGCCTGCTTTCACTGCTGCGATTGTGGCTCACCAGAGGCGCATTTCTGAGGCCATATTTACACATGCTTTGCAGATTTGCTCCAATAAAAGTGTTAGGCCTCTCTTTTCTCTTTATCTATTTGTATGAGTTATATGCTTGTGTGTTCCCTTGTACGTGATGATAGTTTACTACTTAGGGCTCTGTTTGGATAGATGTGGTTTTCAAATAAAGGGTTTCCAATGTTTACTTTGACAGAAATAGATGTGAAATTAGAGTGGAAGATGGATTAGAGATATAAGAGGTGCATTTTGCTGGGATTCTTGCATTAATGGGAAGGATATCAAGTCTATCATAGTGAACAACCATTTGAAATGCATCATAGTGAATGGTTATTTCAAATCCAACATAATAGATCTTCTAAGCTCAATGTCGGAACCCATTGTGAACAATTAAATCTAAATTTAGATTGTTCTCAATCAGTGGTGATGTCAAATCACTTCAGTTAACCCACATATATCCCAACGGAGCAGTATTATCATTCTGGCTCCTTAAAGAGTATGGAGCACTTGAATCTTTCATGTCTTGTGCGAGTGCAGACAAGAGAATATTGGAGTTAGGAATCAACTTGCTGGAGCTAACTCATTGCGAAGGAGCTATTTAGTTGCTTAACATCATTCAAAACATTGTCATTTGATCATGTGAGAGTTTGGTTTTGTCATTTTGTCCTATAGGTGAAGAATGTAAAAACCCAAGTAATGGTTGGGGATGCAAAGGAGAAGTTATGTGAAGCTGTCAAGGTTTTGCATGCTGATCTGCTTGTCATGGGGTCCCGAGCCTTCGGTCCTATTAAAAGGTATGACTTCTGCTTTGAGAGGGTGATGACAATTAGTTTGGGTACATGATTGTGGTCATTTGGTGAGGATACGACTATTCCATTTGTATTTTAGATGCATTTGCAGACATGATGGAGCCATGCAAGAAAATTGGAAATGGTGGCCACAGATGATGTGTAACAAGATTGTTTAACAAAATTTGCAATATTTCATGTTGAGTATGTTAAATTAAGGAAATTTATGTTCTATAGAGGTGGAAAGTGTTAGATTTTTCGGAGGGTTCCAACCTAAAACCAATTGGCAATAGGTGGAGTAGCCTCTAGAATTTATTAACCAAGCTTGGGTGGCTTAGATGAGCGATGTGGGACAAGTCTAACACTCCCCCTCACGTGCAGCCCGGATGCACGTGGAGGTGACAGACCAGGAGCTGACCGACTGACTCGGGCGACAGAGATGACAGAGACTTTCCCACGAGAGGTGAGGCCACCCAAGATCTAGCTCTGATACCATATTAGATTTTTCGGAGGGTTCCAACCTAAAACCAATTGGCAATAGGTGGAGTAGTCTCTAGAATTTATTAACCAAGCTTGTTTTTTTTTTTTTTTTCCTTCAGAGAACCAAATAACCCTACGTATTGTATTGCTAAAGATTACTTATGAAATACAAGACTAATAAATAGTTATATAGGCTAACCCTAATAACCTTAAACAAACCTAATATTACAAAAAGACTAAACTACCCTTAAGATAAATAACACTTTAAATCCCTAGTAGACTAACAAGCAGCAGTGTGAGTCTTTGTGAAAAAATCAGCTAACTGCAAGGAGGATGGAACAAATGGCAAGTCAATAGTGCCTGACTGTAGATGTTGGCGTACAAAATGACAATCAATCTCGATATGCTTAGTACGCTCATGGAAGACAGAATTGTGGGCAATCTGGATGGCGCTCTTATTGTCACAATAAAGAGGGGTGGGAGACGCAAGAGAGACGCCCATATCAAACAAAAGCCATCGTAGCCAAACTATCTCAGCTGTAGCAGAAGCCATAGCATGATATTCAGCTTCCGCAGCAGAACGAGCAATAACCGATTGTTTCTTGCTTTTCCAAGAGATAAGGGAATCACCAAGAAAAACACAGAAACCGGATGTAGACTTTCAATCAGAAACATCACCAGCCCAATCAGCATCAGCATAGGCCCGAAGAGTCAAACTAGAAGTGGAAGAAATCAATAGACACTTAAAGATAGTGCAACGAACATAGCGCAAAATACGGAGGAGGGCAGCCCAATGGGTAGATCGAGGAGCAGAAACAAATTGGCTAACAATGTGAACTGCATAGGCAATGTCCGGGCGAGCCACTGTAAGATAGACCAAACAACCAACCAATTCGCGATACTGAGTAGGATCATCCAGAGGAACACCATCAGAAGAATTGAACTTTGCATGCAATTCAAGAGGAGTATCAATAACCTTGTCATCAGTGAGATTAGCACGATGAAGAATATCAGTGACATATTTAGTTTGTGATAACAAGTAACCTTTGGGAGAGGAAGCCACCTCAATACCAAGAAAATAGCGAAGCGGACCCAAATCCTTCATTTCGAACTCGCAAAACAGATGGGACTTGACCTCAGTAATAGCTGTAGAATCAGAGCCTGTAATAATCATATCATCCACATACAATAAAAGAAGAACTATCCTTGCAGAAGCCTGACGAATAAAGAGAGCAGAGTCATACTGACTAGGTCGGAACCCAATGTGTAGTGCAACAGAATGAAACCGCTCATACCAAGCACGAGGAGATTGCTTAAGACCATAAAGTGCACGGCGGAGACGACAGACAAGACCAGGAGAGTGAGAAAGGCTAGGAGGGGGCCGCGTATACACTTCTTCAGATAGATACCCATTGAGAAAAGCGTTCTTGACATCCAACTGAAGGAGAGGCCGTCGGTGCACCGTAGCAACAGAAATCAATGTGCGAACCGTGGTCATCTTTGCGGCAGGAGCAAAGGTCTCCTCATAATCAATCCCATATTCCTGAGCAAAGCCCTTTGCAACAAGCCGAGCTTTATACCGCTCTAAAGAACCATCAGAATGAGTTTTGACTTTATAAACCCATTTGCAACCAATGATATTCTTACCATCTGGCAGAAGTACCAAATCCCAAGTTTGAGTCTTAGCAAGAGCCGTGAGTTCATCATTCATAGCATTGACCCAATTGGGATCATCACAAGCTTCTTTATATGACTTGGGTTCAAAATAAGTATGGATACGAGAAAGAAAAGAGCAGTAGGTAGAAGAGAAACAAGTATTAGTAAATCCAAGTCTTACCGGTGGGCGCCGTTCACGAGTAGGATATCGAGGTGCAGAGGGACCAGTGTCCAAAGAGGCAGCAGGATGGTCAATAGAGCTGGGAGGCAAAACTGGAGAGACTGCATTGCGACGAGAGTACGAGTACGGAAGAGGCGGAATGAGATTAGACAGAGAGGGACCAGAAGACACCACAGGAAGATCGGACACTTGGACAGTAGGAATGTACTCCTCGAAAGGTACCTCAGAAGGAAAGGGGTCAATATGAACCAAGTCTTCCTTAGCGACAGGAACAGTTTTGGGAGGAAGGGAGAAATAGGGCAGACGCTCAAGAAAAGTAACATGTCTCGACACATACAACTTCTTTGTCACAGGATCATAACAGCGATAGCCTTTTTGATTGATACCATACCCCAAGAAAACACCGAGGACACATCGAGCACTCAGTTTAGTGCGATCCTTTTTAGGAAGAAGGACAAAACAAGTAGAGCCAAACACACGAAGGAGGGAGTAGTTGGGAACTTGGCCATAGAGACGCTCGTAAAGGCAAGCCCAAGCCTCGGGTTGCCATGGATGAGTGCAGTTTTTGTCGTCAGAAGGGACATTGGAAGCATGCATGTCCTAAGCTTTTGCAACCAAAAGGACGTAATTCTCCTCATTCGACTGCACCATCATCCTCTCGGCCACTATCACAGACTCCTCGACCTCCAGCAGCCTTTGCAACTCCTACCGCTAGCGGAGTCCCTCCTTCTCCCTTATTTGATCAGTTTCAGCAGTTTCAGGCATTTTTAGCTACCCAAGGGCATCATTCTCAAGCTTCTGCTATGACCACTACCTTGCCAGGTTTGCACAGTGCTTATACCACAGGTATCTTACCCACCACATGGATTTTTGATTCCGGTTGCTCCTATCATATGACTCCTGATTTGTCATTACTTAGTCATTCTATCTCCCCTGTCCCTCCCATTAGTATTGCTACCGCAAATGGATCTCATAAGCATGTTGTGTCTGTTGGTTCTATCTTTCCTACTGCTTCTTCTTCATTGTCCCTCCCTCATGTCTTCTATGTGCCTCATTTGTCTTTAAGCCTTGTTTCGATAAGTCAATTGTCTGACTCTGGTTTTTGACGGCCCTTGGGTAGCTTAGATGAGCGATGTGGGACAAGTCTAACAGAAAGTTGAGCTCTTTAGTTTTTGCTTATAGTTGCTTGGGGTCAACAATGGAGTATGGTCAAACCACGTAAATTGTTCTTGACTAGAAAGGTAAAAGTAAGAGGTTTTGGAAGTGATGAAACCAAAACCATCTAGAGCTCTTAGCCTTCTACATGCAAAACCATCTACTTCTTCAGAGTTTTCTTTTGCCTGGTATAGAGCTACTTTAGGAGGTTCTGGGCAAGGACTTTCCGTACCTTTCTTAAGGATTTGGTGATTGATCCCACTTTGTTCCTGCCATAGCTGCACCTTCTAATGTTTTTTTCGGCCCTTATGGCGGTGTCATATGTTGATTCCATCTTTTTGTCTCCGCTTCCAGTGATTCATGCATGTGGGAGAGTTAGAGCTCCTGTCCCACATCGTTATAATAGCACATCCTAAGCCCTTTTATTCAAAGAGGCACCACATTTGTCTAAGTTCTATTCATTAAATGCTACATATGCGGGTCTTTTCACTATCCATTACGTACTAGAAAGATGCAACTTCAAGATTGCACGTCTTGGACATTGCACTGTTGGTTGGGCTGGCCTTTCAATTCGCGAGGGGGATCACTATAGGCTTTGTGTGCATCTTTCCCTCTTGTGGTGTGTTGCCTTTGAGCTTCATGTTTTCGTCTCGTGGTCCCTTGGCCTTTGAGCGTGTCTTGAGTTTCGTTTTTGTCTTGGCTTTCATTTCTTCTACAGGTTATAAAGACGCTCTTACTTGAAAGAGAGATTTTTTATCAGACATGACAATGGTTTTCTGATATTGATGAGTTGCATTCGTTTTCTGAATTGAAGAGTTTGAAAAGATTTTGTACAAATAGACCACATCTTACAAGACTAGAATCATTTTCTTGTCCCAGCAATCGTAATGGCAATATACGGAATAGTTGTTTATTTAAAAATGTTGTTTGAAACTAAAGTTGATCAAACCCGCCTAAGATCTATTGTGGCACTGTAAGGATTACGTGGTTACTTGTACTGTTACTTGAATAGATATATCAGGAAAACTTAATTAATCTTATTTCTCAAAAAGCAAGAAAATGAGTTTTAGAAAAAATATGATGGCAAAATTTATTCACAGATGTATAATTTCATAGTCCACCATGATATCTCAAAAGCCTCCCTTTGAGGTTTTCCACTGGCCTCCAAAAGGTTGGCTGCTTGTGGGCCTCCCACCAATGCCCAATGGTTTTTGAGTTGGATGCTTTAACAACAAATATGAAGGCAAACATGATTATGCAATGGTAACCTGATCATATCTCCTGTCCTTACAGGATGTTCCTGGGAAGTGTAAGCAACTATTGCACGAACAATGCAACCTGCGCTGTAACAATAGTGAAGGGTACTTCTGGACAAGCCATTCGTGGTATGTATTTTTGTGTATTCTTTGTTTAGCAGTATTTCGTATTGTGGTTTCCATATTGTTTCTATTGT
Organism: Rhododendron ovatum; assembly: GCA_019656835.1. Classification (NCBI taxonomy): domain Eukaryota; kingdom Viridiplantae; phylum Streptophyta; class Magnoliopsida; order Ericales; family Ericaceae; genus Rhododendron; species Rhododendron ovatum. The sequence continues at coordinate 41,519,044 of CM033794.1, forward strand.
CTTCCAGAAAAGTGAAAGCTTGTTGGCTACCCATCTTTGCTTTTTTGCCTTGTCTATTTGAGGTTAATGTTGGATCAATATCATCATAGTGAACTTCGGTCTTTGCTCTCTGTCTTTGTAACATGCATGGTTATGTTGTTTGAGCTCAAGTTCTACATATGTTTTGCTTTGTGATACAATAGTGTAGCTATGCTTCACTGTCCTCATATGGCACGCCACCCATAGTTATATGCTGACACGTCCATTCATTTTAGGAATTTTTCATTAGAGTTGACAAAATTTTTTATTTATTTTTTATATGAAATAAGATTAATATAAGAAGTAAGATTTTATGAAAAGCATAAGACCTTTACCGAGGCTGAGTTTAAGAATAGTAGAATACTCATTCTCAGACCTGTTATATTGGTCATCATACAGATATGTCTATGTAATAGGACAAAGCTAACAACTCCAGTCTTAACCAAATACCCTATAGACACCGAAGACGAGATTCATCCATTTATCCTGGAAGATGTACCTGAAATAATTTCAAACCGAGGTGAACTTGAATTTTAGAAGTTCTGGCTCGGTTGATCAACTTGTTGGACAAAGTTCTCTGTCCTTTTAGCTCCATATAGCAGCAAACGTCGAGAAGAACTGGAAGCTGCTTCAACTGAGTGGCTTTAACCCCTTGCAGCTGATAAAAAAGAAAACTCATATTGCTGATCACAGAAATATGGGTTAGATGATGGTCCAGGCATGAAGAACTGCAAGAGGTTGGTTACACGGTTGGTTGAAAAAACAGAGACGAAAAACGAAAGGTTGAAAGCAAGCACACACTACCTTTCCATGGAGAGACCTGGAATACCTATATTCCAATTGATAGCGTGTATTGTCCTCATGCTGATGTAGATTTTGTTATAATCTTTGTGAGCCTTGGTGGTGATGACGGGTGTTCCCAAGGATATTGCTAATGGTGTTTTATAGCAAACAGGACTGTTTTCCATCTCTGAGTTTGATTTCTCCATGTTTTAATGCAACTTTGGTTAACAGGCTTGGAAGGCCTTGTTACTTTGCAGAAAAACCTAATTAAGATCATGCTGTTTTGCTTCTGAAGATTTGGTTCAAATTCTGATTCCAGGGAATGACAGCAAGCTGTGGGGTTCAACTTACATATACGAACTTGTTCTGATATTGTTATTGGATTTTCATTAGCTAAAATTTGGGGTTGATATCACACATATTCCTCGGCCATTCTTGGTTGTGGCAACTTGTTACAATAATACCACTCATTTTACACAGCTGAAGAATATAGTGGAAAAGACTATCAAATTTTTTAACCGTCAAATAAAATAAAAGGATGCAAGGTTCTCTATTATTGCACCAATATACTTTCCATTTTCTGTTTCTATCACATGCCTTCTTTCTCTAAAGAATTCACCCTTGAGTTTACGCATCCTAATTCCTAACCTTAATCCAGGACGCATTACCTTTCTTGCCACCTGCTGAAAATGCTTCCTCTATGTTCTTTCCTTTTGTTTTCATTTTCCCCTTGGTGTTTTTTCCGAGTTTACCTACTTCGCAGCTTTCTTTAACTATTTTCATGCTTAAAGATTAGAAGGTACAATTAAAAAGGGAACTCTCGCTTGCCTTGTTGTAGCTGTTCTTGTTCTCTGCTGTGCATTTCTGTCAATAACTTCCTTGGAAACTAAGGCTATATTTCTTTTGGCTCTTCTCTTACTGAGGTTTCAGAACATAGTGGTAGTTTCTTTCTGTGAAACTGTGCTATTGATAAAATATAAGTGTAGTAGTTGTATTTTGGATGAACTTATCTTTGGATTGTTACTCGTGCTTCTTTATTACTGGCAGTATCACGTGCAAAGCACATGGAAGTGATTATAATGGCCACTATTACATTATATTAAGTTACAGGGAACAAAGTGAAGCCTCAATATTAGCCTCGTTGTAAAAGACCAATGGATAAACTTATCATCGTACCTATTAGATTTTCTAAGTGTTTCCTTTTTGTTTACAAAAATTCTAGGAACACTACTTTTGGACATGACTGTGTCCAAGGCCGTTCGATGTATGCGGGGTCGTATACATCAAACGGCTCCGAAAGAGTTTTGTCCGGAGTTGTGATTTAAAGTTGCGTTCCAAGCATTGCTTTTTTGTTTATAGATAAAGTTTTAAACTAAGAAAAAAGATGAGTACCTATCACCTTGTATGCCTCGTTGACACTTCATAATAAAATGGGAGGGGTCCTATACCTAATTGACATTGGCCTTTCAATTTAGGTATTGAATAAAAGAGTGAAAATAAGGTTGTTTTTTGTTTTTTATAAATATTTTGCTCATAAAGATTCCATAGGATTGGACTCCTAAATTAGGTTATTGTGAAGTCCAGATTGTTGTTTCAAATGAGTATTTCCATAGAAGTTGACTCGATGATCTATTTTTACTATAAAAAAGAGTTCAAACTTCAAAAACTCGAACTGTAACATGGAGTAGCCAATAGTTTCCTTGTCTAAATCATTCCACGGAATAAGTCATCACATTTCCTTATTTGAGTTATTCTTGAACTAAATTAGGCAATCATGTTGATTAAATATGCATTTAATGCCAAGCATGACAATTAATGTAATAGGAATGAAGATTTGTATGGCTCCTTACGGAAGCTGTAATAACGAAGTTTTATTTAGAGCTTTAAGCCAAATAAAGTCAATTAGTAGCCACTAGCGTGGAAGGTAACATGGGTTTCTCCTCGATTTTTGTTTTCTTGTAAAAAAAGCGATGGTGCCCTGTGGACTAGACATGCTTAGTGTGTAGTATAGATCACCGTCCCTTGATCTTTGTTCTCCCAAATTCTTCTTGTTGAAAGAATACTTGTTTAGTGAAATCTGTAGTTGCTCAACTTCTCGGCACCTGTTGCTATGTCAGGTTAAACAAGATGATAGCACATATACAAGGGACAGATTTGGTCTGTGATGAATGCTGCTTAGCTGAGTCCAGAATTACATGGCTTAAGGGTACTTGTTGACCAGCAATTCCTTCTGATATGAATCCATGCTTTAATAATCTCTGGTTAGCAGTTTTACTGGAAGAATCTGAGTTTGTGAATATTTTTCTGTTACTATTGTTGTACATTATTTGTTTTTGCTGTTTCTTGTACATTTTCACGAGAAAATTCGTTGTGATTGAGGGTCCCCAGGCTTGGTTTGTGTGTACTTCAAACTAGACGTTCTCTTGTAAATTTCTTGAAAGAATCTTCCATTTTATTATTACAGAATGGTTTGCAAATTTGCTCGAGATTTCTTTCTTTCGTGTTACATGTGTATGCATGGCTTTGGCTCAACTCGAGAATACTGTTTTACTTTACTTAGGGAAGTACTAATCGACTAATAGTATAGAAGTTTCCATAACTGGATTAATTTGACAAGATGTGATGATGGTGCACTGTTTATGGAACAGACACTTGAAATCATAGTCGTTCGGTTCCGGTCATGCATATCATATCCCAGGCCCATTGAAGACCAAATGGCCTCTCAACCGCGCAACCTTCTAAATTTGAGCTAATTTTCAGATAGGGCGAAATATGGTATCTGTGATTTCATAGGAGGATTATATACTAACAGTTGTCAGGTATGTGGAACATGGATTTGACAGAAGATGAAGGGTTGTATCTTGTAACGTTGAAAGAGCTCTACATGAGGTGTAAGTTATCCTACTCCCATTGCTTTTTCTCTTTGTACTTCCATTTCCATTTTTTTTCTAAAACCATATATCTCATATCAATTGTCGATGTTCTAAAAGTTGCTAGGCGATAGTCATGCGGCCAGGCACCACCTAGCGACTAGGCCAATTAGTCGGGGATTAATTGGCGCCTTAGGGAAGTATCTAATACTTTTTCAATGACGGAGCCACCACAATTATGTGAAGTATGTATGTCATTGCTCTGAGGCCTACATTGATTGACGCCGTATTTAGGAGGGAACCATACAAGACACTCCAAATATTGAGGAATAACTACTTAAGTGCTCTGTTAGTAGATTTCTGTTTGTATGTGTAGTAACCGTAGGGGATCTGGGATTACACACACACAAACACAACCTTAGATACCTCTGGCCGGAATGTCCGCTTCATGGAGAATATACACTTCATATATCGGATGGGAATAGTGGAGGAATTTAATTCAACTCTCTACTCTCACTCTGTCTCTGGTTCTTCCCTCTTTGTCTCGCCACCCTTCCACCCTTCCACACACACACACATGCATAATAATATGTATAGGAAACAAGGAGGAGAAAGGACCAGAGCCATTCAAGGCTCCGGCAACGTGTGGGTAGTGCTTTGAGTTGTTTTTGTGCTTGGATTGCATATTAATTGATATCTAGAACCACACATGTGTTTCGATTAGATCTAAGATATGAACAAAACGTATTTGAATTTGGCTCGGAAAGGGGCCGGAAAATGGCCTACTACACGGAGTGCAGTTTCTTGCAAAATTGCCGAGAAGCTGCCTCCTTATGCCACCCATGTGTTGTATAATCTCATTAGCTACTATATAAAGGTATCTTTTCACAAGATCCCGACAAAACCTATGCAATTGTCAGTCCAGGGTCTGCCTGTATTCTTCATCATATAAGCCTGTGGTCCTTAGGAAGATAGAACAGACAGGAATTGTCAGTCCTGAACAAAACTGGCTTGATTCTACTATGGGAATTGAACTGTAGGGCTCGTGAGCCTAATGGGACCTTCAGATGGAGAAAGCCTTTGTCTCTTTCCCAGTGGTTGTCTCTTCCTTATCCATTATTGAGTCACTCATCCTGATTGTGCTTGGTCCACAGTTTTCAGTGTCTTTTCACAATTGGGTGATGGAGCCAGGGTTTGCAATGGTGGATTGTTGTTGTTTGTATTTGGTTGGGTTGATTAAGATGATGCAGAAACAGTTTCATTAGCATGAACACTTCTTTAAGTTTTAGTTCAATGGATTGACGAATCCCGTTGTCCACCACCGGGAGGGCGAATAAAGTCGAGGTAAAGTCTCGTATAGATTGACCCAACGACACAGTTTTCGATAGCAATCTAAGTGAAAATCAAATTCCAGACCGAAGGCTTCCTGAGACCCTTGTTTTCAGTTGATTACTGCTGCGCTGGAGTTTTCAATAGGATGAAGTCATGAACATACTTACCCAAAAAAAAAAGTCACGAACATTGCCTTGCAGCTGAGCTCTTTTGATTTGAAGAGGCTCTTAATTTTGCGTTCCCATATTTATTTTTCCATCAATGGATTTGTCTTATTTGTAATAGGCAATAATGATGCTTTTTATTTGGTTATATCAAAAGATAATATCCGTATTGGTGCACGTGAGTGGAGGTGGGAGGATATGTGGCTCTTTCTTTCGTTAGAATAGTGTTAGGTAGACCAAGGGATCCAGCCTGCACTGAAGGGCTGTAAGGCGGGGATCCAGCCGTCCATTTTGGCGATGGACGGCTTGGATCAATAGAAGCTCGGATTAAATCCGAGCCGTCGGCGTCAAAATGGGCGGCCGCTCCAGTCCCTACAGTGCGGGCTATATTGTAGGATTTCCCGTTCCGTTAGGTAGCCATCATTTCGAACACCCCTCTCAAACAAGCCAAGTGTGAATCCCAAAACATATTTTGAGGATTCAAGCCGTTCGCTTGGTTCCGACATGTAAATTGTTTGTGCAAAAAATAGCTTGATCGAGTATCGACAGTTGCGTCGTTCAAATCAACGGATGAATGTTGGGAATTATAATGGATCTACCTACTATGATTTTACTATTAAACTAGCTCTGAGACATCCAATTATCTAAGAGCTGTTTGTTGCTTCGTGTTTGAATGACCCTCATTAATCTTGTGCTCCGGAGGTTTTGTTATCTGATTTGAAAATAATTTTGTTCACCCTCCTTTTAAGAAGGTGAACATTGCCTACCCGTCAGAATAATTTTGTTCAGTTTGAGACTGTACGGGTTTAGTTATGGGTAAGAAAATCTCCAACCTTCCGAGTACAAATTAATTGAGAATTTGTGGTATAACACAGAATCATCCACGCACACTCCTAGTCCTACGTATTTGTTTTTTGGGTTCGACCATGGGGTGTTCGGGCCAGCTTACGTGCACCTTGTAAGAAGTACTTTCTTAGAGCTCTAAGAATTGGGTAGTAAATCCACCAACTAACCGGACTAACCCGTCGGGCGAAGTGAAATTATCCGTCTCCATTGGCTTTGGGGATCGTAAGGCGGAGCTTGATTCAGGAATGGGCCCATTTTCCAAAGCGGGATTTTTCTTCCTCTGCCCCGTGAGCAACTGCATCCCGTGATCTTACGGCTCCTAACCGACAAAAAGCTTGCTGCTGCGTTTTGTACTCACAGAATTCACGGGTTGTTCTTTACAAAACCTGTCTTGAAAATGCCCTCAGTTGTACGTGGAAAATCACAAAAATGACACTGGTAGGGTAAGAACCACCTTGCATGATTGCATGCATTGTATACAAGGGGAAGGAAATTGGGAGCTGGGATGGTTGAGTTTATTTGGAATGATTGACCAAGATTAGCGTCTCGATCGAGCTCCTACGACGGACCTAGTAGAGTAAGAACAAGGAAGAGCAGCGATGGGTGTTGTTTGGGTGGAGATTGATCCGGTAAACACTGCGATGCCTAAGTTAGTTGTTAATGTAAGTAGAAAAGGGTACTCAGAATAGGAACATCAATGCTCTTTTCATAGCGCAACCATTGGGCCGTCACATGAATTCACGGTCCAACCCATGCTCGATCATTTAGCAAATGCGATGGCACTCTCATTTCAGTAGCAATTTCGTCTTTTAATTTTTTTTAGAAGTTTCACTTGTCAACGTTGTCATTTCAATTGCTTCACTTGCAACTCTCAAGCATGATAAAAAGTGGCATTTTGGTAATTTTACCGCAGCGGAAAGGGCAAACCATGCAGTTCATAGAAGCATATCTACGTGCTTCTTGTCTCGATCTTCCAACTCTGCTGCGTTTTCTTCACTCTCCAGCTTTCGGACTAATAACCTCTTCCCTTGGCTTTCAGACAAGACTAGTTGCCTTGCATTAGCTGCAATATCCCGCAATATAGTGTCTTGATCGAACCTTGTGCATCTAGCCTTAGAAAACTAGATACGGACTAGAAGGTTCATTGCTCACTTACGTCATTTCGAGTTTTGAGTTAGCCGGTACTGTTTTGATTGTAAGAAAACAACGTAACAAACCGAGGGAAGGAGACCGAGTAGTCCCCCCATAGCCAGGGGGATTTAGGGGGGGTTCCATACTATAGTAGCTATTGAGTTCTGAGCTATTCCAGAAACCTCGCCAGTACGGACGTGAGGAAGTATTGGAATAAGGGGTGTCCAAGATTCTCGAATAAGGTTCTCCTCAGACCCATCCAAATTGACTTGTCATTTACAATATGTAACTTCATGCATGCCAGTGTCCCTATTTTTTTTATTTATTTTTTTTATTTGAAGATCAGGAATGTCCGAACTAGTTTGTGTGCACCTTGACTATTCACCTCCCCAGTGTCTGTTTTCTACATCCCCTTTTGAGCAACTCGTCTTCTACAATATCGAAGATTCAGATTATTTAAAAAAATCTCTCCATATGTGGGGAAACTTAAATGAAAAATCAACTACTTTTGTTTTGCTGGATAAAAGAATTGATGATTGACCTACTTTGGTAGATGCCTTTAACTCAAGATATCAGAAAATTCGGCTATTCGACTAAAGATTTATGTGCTCTGCCAAATCCTTCAAAAGCCAACCCATCTTTCAACTTCTTCACTCCTTTTAAGTTAGAACTACACATCCTTACGTCATACAGTTAGAGGTATGCATATCGGAGATCGGTTTGATAGTTAGGAGGAGTGATATAATTATGATGAATGGTACTAAATGGAGGGCTTGATTTTGTTTGATTTTTTGATTCGGTCAATTCGCGAAAATATCCTAAGTTAAATAAAAAAGGGGGAAAACTAGAAGGAAAAAAAACTAATAATAAAATTTGAAGTATCTGCTAAGGTGCATCACAAATTTTAAGCGCCAAACAAGAATATCTGGAAGCAAATTACATCTTCCTACATGGTTAAATTTCAATGTATCTCCTACACATGGTCTTGTAGAACACAAACTGGTTATTTTTGAAAACAGCCAAAACGGGACCAAATTGAACCATTTACATCGGGGTCTGATCTCTTCTATTCCAAAAACTCTTGTGCCTATGTGCCGAGGGGTTATCCGGTCGTTGGATTGTGTGATTTTTTTTATATATTAAATCAACGGTTGGAAAATTCCTCAACATAGAGGCACATGAATTTTCGACATAGAAGATCCTGCTTCGTTTACGCTTTACACCCCTATTGTAGTTTATTAGCCTCCTGGTTTTCCTATATAAAGGTCTCACTCCTCTCTCACAAACTAGGCTCTCACTTATTAGTCAAGCTCAAGTCCAAGCTATGGACTTAACCATCCTTTCAATATTCCTCTTCAGTTCCCTACTTCTAACCACCACCAAAGCTCTTGACCCATGTGTTTCACCAAAATCCAACCCTGATCACTCAGACCTCTCACTCATTCACATCTATGGCAAATGCTCACCTTTCAATCAACCAAACCCTACCTCCTCATGGGTCAACACAGTTCTCAACATGGCCTCCAAAGACGCAGAAAGGGTCACCTACTTGTCCAGCCTGGTGGCCCAGAAAACCACATCCGTCCCGATCGGCCCGGGCCAACAAATCGTAAATGTGGGAAACTATGTGGTCCGGGCCAAAATTGGGACTCCGGGCCAGCTCATGTTTATGGTCCTGGACACCAGCAGCAACGCCGCTTGGGTCCCGTGCAGCGGGTGCACGGGCTGCTCGTCCACGTTGTTCGCCCCCAACACTTCCTCGACGTTCGGGTCGATGGACTGCTCCATGCCCGAATGCTCTCAGGTCAGCGGGCTCTCCTGCCCCACCACCGGATCCGCCACGTGCCTCTTCAACCGGACGTATAGCGATTCCTCGTTCACGGCGATGCTCTCTCGCGATTCTCTGACCCTTGCCGCGGACGTGATCCCAAACTACGCTTTCGGATGCATCAACTCGGTCTCGGGCGGGTCGATCCCGCCCCAGGGGTTACTAGGCTTGGGCCGCGGAACCATGTCTTTACTCTCCCAATCCGGGTCACTATACTCGGGCGTGTTCTCGTACTGTTTACCCAGTTTCAAATCGTACTACTTCTCCGGTTCACTTAAGCTTGGTCCAACAGGCCAACCCAAGAGCATCCGAACCACCCCGCTCCTCCGAAACCCTCGCCGCCCATCCCTCTACTACGTTAACCTAACCGGAGTCAATGTGGGCCGGATCCACATCCCCATAGCCCCGGAACTCCTAGCATTCGACCCAAATACTGGGGCGGGCACCATAATGGACTCGGGCACGGTCATAACCCGGTTCGTACCACCCATTTACAATGCGATCCGGGACGAGTTTAGGAAACAAGTGAAAGGCCCGTTTTCGTCCCTGGGCGCGTTCGACACGTGTTTCTCGCCGACGAATGAGGACGTAGCGCCGGCGATTACGCTGCGATTATCCGGCATGGATTTGGTGCTTCCGGCGGAGAACAGCTTGATTCATAGCAGTTCCGGATCGTTGGCGTGCTTGGCAATGGCTGCGGCGCCGAACAATGTGAACTCTGTTCTGAATGTGATTGCCAATTTGCAGCAGCAGAATCTGAGGATATTGTTTGATACTGTTAACTCTCGTGTTGGCATTGCTCGTGAGCTTTGTAACTAGCTTCTAGTTCTCTCTCTCTCTCTCTCTCTCTCTCTCTCTCTGTCTGTGTTCCATCTCTCTGTTTTCTGTGGTCTGGAATTTTGTAAGATTAATCCGAATGTTTTCATCCCAATATTGTCAGTGCTATGAATAAACTGTCTTCAAAGAAGAACATCAATACTTCTCTCTCTCTCTCTCTCTCTCTCTCTCTCTCTCTCTCTCTCTCTCTCTCTTCAATACTATACTATACAGTTGGGTTATGTCATCACTAATACATAGTATTTCAAAATAAATTGTCTACGAAGTCAGAAAACAAACAGTGAACAATTCTAGTGATCGTCTGATCGATTGTCTTTCTCCCCTGTAGCTTTTGGCAGAATTACCCAGTCCAAGAAAAAGAAGAAGAAGAGAAAAATCTATTTGCATGATAATAAACCTTGATCATTTATTTCCTTTTGTGTTTTTATTAATTAATTATTGGCACCCATCGTACAATCGTTCGTAATTGCAGGCCGCAATACCAAATTGACACGACACGACACTAGACTTGTTCAACTTGTTTAAAGAGACTCACTAAGTATATTAGCCAGGCTCGACTCGTTTACAACCGAGCCGAGCATGAACTCAAGTTTTAGACTTATTTAGTAAACAAGCTAAGATCGAACACTACGAATCTCGGCTCGGCTCGTTTACACCCCTATATGTAGGGTTGCCAAGTAAATTAGGAGCCATTGGGCATGAACTGGAAATTTCACAAGTAAAGGGGAGTAATTTGTGACACTGATCAAACTCTAGGGTTTTCTGCGTACTTGTCAGAACATATATATTACCCCTGCTCTTCGATCACAAGCAGAGCCGGACCAAAATCTTACTACATCGAACTGGTACCCTTCTCTCTCTAATAACTTTCTTCAAAAATCTTACAAACACAACATCTCCGACACAACAACTTACAAAATCGTTGACGTCAGCAGCAAACGATGTTTTGATTTAAAAAAAAGTCCTGGGTCGCGAACACAACCCCTTCCCCTTTTCCCTTTCCCCTTCTTGGTCAAAATACAGACACAAAAGCGAGGGAGGGACTCCCACCACCTGCGACCACCACAACCCCAGCTGATTTGAGCAGGTATATATAGTGTAAAAGAGTTCACATGTTAGGCTTATCGTCAAATGAATTCTGTAACTGGGTTCCGCTTAAAAAAGGTTGGTTGCGGCCTTGCAGGTTAAAAAGCTTCTAAAACCCAGCTTTTAAGAACGTTTTTAAGAACCAATGAAGTTCTTAGTGTTTGTGAACATTTTTTTTTGGGTGTCTTGAAAGTTGTGCCAATCTGTTTGTCATGGCTTTCGGAGCTGGTAAAAAATTGATTCAGAAACATCAATTATGATTCTTTGGGATTAATGATTTCCAGAATTTGCTTTGTTATGCCGTGTTCTCTTCTCAAAAAGAATTTTTCAAAATTTTTTTCCTAAATTCCTTCTAGATTCTCCCTACTTTCACTATTTCTCTCTACTTATTACTTCTACTATTTTTCAAAATTTTTTTCAAAACACACCAAACACAGCATAGGGCTTTCAACTACTAAAGCATAGGAATTCAAATTATAAGCCAAATAAGGGGATTTCAACTGGAACCAAACTGGCGTCTCGCCGTCTCCACTCTTGTGGCACTTTCACTGAATAATTTCCCATTTATTCATTTTCTCCAGTAGTTATGTTATTGGTGATAAGTCGATACTACAAGATGCTGGCCTTAAAGGCATGAAAGATGTGGAAGCTTTGCCTCCACCTCCAGAAGTTAGTGATAAAATTCCAGCCCAGCAATACAAAGGGGAAGTCAGTTACTTCATCTGCACCAGACCCGGAAAAGGTCCTGTTGTATTGTGCGATGAAAGCAAAGCTCTCCTCAACCCTGAAACTGGGTATCCCAAGTAAATCAAGGAAGCTAAATGCCATGATTGATGCTTTTCGGCAGACTAGACTTTTGGTTTCTGTGGTAGCATTCTTGTTGTCTTTTGAGAGTGCAGTCAATGACACTTTGAAGCGAGTTCAATACTATTCTGGCCAAATTCCAGTTTATGTTTTAGTTTTGTTTTCCAGTCAAGGTTTATGTATCATCTCCTTTGGTGCAATAAGGAATAGAAGTGCAACGTGTTCCAATACCACTTCACTTTCTTCAATCCTAACGAATGTAGCAATAAATTTCTCAACGATTAGCTTGATTTTTTCATGATACTTTAGATCTTTAGCGTTGGCAATTGTTGCGAAGCTATCACACTTGTGTAGTTCCAAGATCAGAAAATCTCTGCAACAAGTCTCAGACGCTAGAAAAGTCTCCTTGACCAAACTGCTTGTTGAACACTAGATGAATAGAATGTGTATTCTGTCTCCACGGTCGATCAAGTTATAGAGGGTTCTTCTTGCTGCCTTTGTTATTGCATTGTCAGAGCATCTCTACCCCTTGTCCATACAGAAACTCGAAATCTGAGCAAAAAAATCCTCAAAGATAACCTCTCCGGACCCCTTTTACCCTTTCTCTTACCAAATCAAAGGAGAACTTTTTTCCCATGAATCAAGGGAGATCCCAACCCAACCCAAAATTCCAACAGCTAGTTTCTGGTGCTGGTCTGCAATTTCCGGCTGTCATAGCAGATGCACAAGTCTTTGGCAAGGATAACAAAAGCCAGATTGAGGGTTAACGAAGTTTGCTGATCGGCATTGGAGGGGTATGGTGGTCCAACAAACCTGGTGGTTGGTGGTGGGGTATCTGACGGTGAGAGAGAGACCTGAATAGGCTCGTCTTTTGTTCAGCCTTCAGGGCAAAACAATGTCCAAAGTTCTTAAGTTAATCAAGATCCAATTTGTCTATAGAAAAAAGGTCCAATTTTGAGCCAAACACGAACTTCTCCACTTCCGGTTCAAAACTACAGAATTCGAGCAAACCCATAATACATTAAAATGGAAGGACAAAATTATACAAAAGAAACAGAAAAAAGAACTCACATCAGCCATCCCCAAAGAAAACCCTCATGCTTCCATGGAAAACCGTACATATGATGTCCTTCAGTCTTTTCTCCCCAACAAAATTATAACATATGGATACATCTTATTGTGTTCATTTTTGTGTAACAACATTGAATTATTCTACTCTCTTGAGAAAGCAAAACTGATATCCTCAATGGGTCTTGGAATAAAAACTTGCTAATCCACTTCTAATTTTCTGTCTACGCTTGGAAACGTTTGATAGAATGCCTTGAAATGCTTGTATGCAATGTCAATATCGTCTTTTGCACATATTTCTCTTATACTGCACATTAAGAGAAGAAAAGTAAGCCTTGACTACAATTACCATGCTGAAAAGAAAGAAGCAAACGAGGGAAGCTGAAAAAGCAAGTTTTTTTTGGAAAGTTAAGCTGTTATAACCACCAAAAGAGGAAAAAACAGAGCACGGGCATACCCTTGAACTCAAAACAATCAAAGAATAACAGAAATGACAAACATATCTACTGGTGTTTACATGAAAACAACAGAGGGGACACGCCAACCTTCCAAAATCCTGATATTCTCCCTAGTTCGCTCGACATTCCGCCAAATACAAAGGCAAGCACGAACATTCTCTACAATCGGGTCGAAGACAACCTGCCAGGGCATCCCTTTAGCTTTGAAAATTCTATTATTCCTCTCACCTCAGAGAAAATAGATGGAAGCTGCAAAGATCAACTTGAAAATCAAGTCATGCACCGACTTACTTCTACCATTAGCAAGGCCCCAAGAAATTTCATCCCTAAGAGGTAAAGGAGGTCTAGAAATGCTGCACTTTAGCGGACAAAGATTCCACGCAGATTCCACACAGCAGCTGAGAAAGGGCAAACAAAAAAGATATGGTCATGGGACTCCTCCGACCCACCGCAAAGGACACAGCTTTTATCAACAATAATCCCCCAAGAAAACAATCTATCCCGAGTCAATAATTTCCCATGAAAAGCATCCACTGAATCATAGCCCAACGAGCGATGTAATGCTTGCACCACACCAGATAATGCCACCTAACTTCTTCACCAGAAACTCTCAATGCCTCCCAAGCAGATTTCGATGTATACTCCCCAGAAACAGTAAGGTTCCATACCACCTTATCCTCTCCATCAGGATGAGGGAGTAAGTTATCTGGAGTATGCCTTATAATCTCCTGTATAATGGCATCCCGAGCTCGAGGCCATCTCCAACAGCAATCTGCAATAATCGAACTTACCCTCGCATTCAAGGACCTACCTAGATTGAAGACTACTCCATTTCCAAACTTAGAAAAAAGAGATCCCAAGGGATGCCAATTATCCAACCAAAGAAAGGTGGACTCACCATTGCCAATGATATTTGTGATGAAAGGAAAAGCAACTTTCCTAAGGCGCAGGAGTTGACGAAATGTCCAAGAACAATCAGTTGGAATTTTCAGAGTCGATGAAATGTCCAAGAACAATCAGTTGGAATTTTCATACTCCAGAAACAATGCCGTTTGATAACATAGTTGTGCACCCATCTAACCCACAACGTATCTTGCTCAGGGCCCACAAATGTTGGAGCATAGAAGCCCTATTCCAATCTTTAAGGAGCTTTAGCCCAAGACCTCCTTCAGACTTAGGTGAGCAAACTATGGCCCAACTAATCTTAGCACCCGTACTCTTCAAATCAACTCCCTACCAAAAAAAAGACCGAAGAATTGATTCAATCTCCTTAAGAAGTTGCTGAGGGAGAATAAAGGTGGAACACCAATAATGCTGAATACCATATAGAACAGAACTGATCAACTGATATCTACCCCCATAGGATAATAACTTGTTCGCCCAAGAGGTAATTCTGGCCAACATCTTCTCCTTAAGTACAACACAGTCAGAATACTTGAGCCTAGCTGTAATCAAAGGCACTCCTAAGTACTTAACTGGGAGAGAGGCTTCAGGAATAGTAAGAATGTGACTCAAAATCAATTTTTTATCCTCTTAACTGCAGCGAAAAAGACTGCACTCTTCTGTAAATTTGGCTGAAGGCCAGAATATTTGTGAAACTCGATAACAAGACCAGCAACCACCTTGAAAGATAACTCCACAGCCTCACATAAAACAAACATATCGTCCGCAAAGATAAGGTGCGAGAGGTTAAGACCACAACACTTAGGGTGAAAACCAAAACCCTCATCCATAATCTTTTTCTGGAATATAGCAGTGAAAGCCTCCATAACAAGCAAAAACAGGTAGGGCGATAAGGGATCCCCCTGCCTCAAACCTCTCTTACCTTTAAAGTAACCCTTAAGCTCCCCATTTATAAGAACCGAAAAACGAGCAGAAGTGACACACACCTTAACCCACTGAATGAATAAAGCAGGGAATTCCACGGCGTCCATGACATCAAAAAGGAAATCCCAATCAACAGAATCGTAGGCTTTCATAAGGTCAAGCTTTATAGCACACCTAGGCATTCCATCATTTCTATGATAACCCCACACCAATTCTTGCATAAGGAGGATGTTGTCTTTAATCGATCTGCCTTTGACAAATGCGGACTGACTAGAACTGATGATCATAGGGAGGACAGCCTGAAGTCTATTGGCCAACACCTTTGTAACACATTTGTAAACTATGTTACAACACGAAATAGGCCTATAGTCCTGCACAGAGACTGGAGAGGCTTTTTTTGGAACAAAAGTGATGGCCGTAGCATTCCAAGCCCCAGGCATTTGACCACTGCTGAAGAAGTATTTTATGGCAGCCATAAAGACTGGCCCAACAATATCCCAATTGTCTTTGAAAAAAGCTGAATTGAAACCATCGGGTCCTGGAGCCTTATCACTCTTAATTGACTTAAGGGTAGCCACTATCTCTAGATCTGTTACGAGGCAATCAACCCAAGCCTCATATCTTCCGGAATTGGTTTGGAAATAGCCATACCCAAAATCCCACGGGCATCAACCCTAGACCCAAATGTAGTACCCAGAAGATTGGTAAAATAACCCAAGATTTCCTGTTGAACTTCAATGGGATCCTCCAACCTGATACCCTCAGTATTTTCCACACTCAGAATAGTATTCCTCATCCTATGGGTGACCATTTTCTGATGGAAAAACTTGGTGAAAAAGCAAGTTGTATCCTTCACTTCACAGAATTCTTTTGAACCGAGAAGAGTCCAGTTCGAAAATAAAACATGAAACTATAATAGAGAGCTAGTGAATACGAGGTGATTTTATAAAAAAAAATTCCACGGACATATAAACAAGTTCCCAGAACATTTTTCGGTTTAGATATCCTCGAAATTTATCGGCTATCAAACAACAAGGCAACTGTTACTTGGAGCTAACACATTAAAAAGTGAATATCTTGACCAGCACAAAATAAATTCCAAATATGTACTTAAAGTTGTGGTATTAACATGTGCCCTCAAGTTGAATTCTCATGACAAATCCTAGAATGAATAGCACCGAATATTGTGAAAAACACAGCCTTTTCTTTTGGGAGGAGGTTTTGTACAACTAGATGTCCAATGACTCCAATCCATTGTATACACGACAGTGGCAAAAGTTATCCACTGATTTTCGAAGATTATCACAGCCTTCCAGGGATGATGATCCAATTGACTAGTCAAAAACTTAGAGAACCAAACGAATGAGCCTCATTCTACAAAGTTGAGGGGTTCCCAAGATTAAAGTTACACCCAGTTTTGAATACTTGGGGAACTGAATCACATGACAAAGGTATTTGACTGGAAAGTGCGACAAAGTACTACATAATACCTGTGCATGGAAAGCTGAGCAATACCACAATCAACAGTACGGATTCCAACACCCGAAGCAAGTATGGGGGACCTATGGTTGATCCGCAACCCATATCATTTCTCACCACAAATTCCTACACAGAAACAAATGAATATCAGGGCAATGTCCCAAAAGAGGACAACAATGTTCTTTCTAATACAAGCACTTGGAAGTTTCAGAATACTGTCACCTGAGTAGGTAGGTTATGAATTTTTGCAACTTCTTTGAAAAGGAAAGCCGTAACTCCACTGGTGGCATAGCGCTGGTTTGCATTGTGCTTGATGACAAGCCCTTTTTGTAAATCTGGGCGATGGTGTTCTTCGTGCTTATCCATGAAATTTGGGTGAACTCCATGAGCCATGTTAGCAGACACTACGCAGTAAGCAAACCAAACAGAAAACTCAGGAAGCATCAATTGGACGGACTGCACAGTTAATAACAGAAAAAGAAAGACTGCGTTTGGGCAACTTGTCAAGAAATGGTTTTGTTTTCTGTTCTCATGTTTTTCCTGTTTTTGATTTGGTACATGAGACAGTACAAACAATGGACTCCCAACTCAGTGTCACTCTAAGTAATCATGTCAAAACCTGGACTCCATCTTTGTCATAGAGAGATGCTAGGTGCACAACCATCCGAACACAATACTAAACACAACCTCTCACATACACGTGGGTCCCACACACATTAACCCGCAGGACCCACGTGTATGTGAGGGGTTGTGTTTGGTGTTGTGTTCGGATAGTTGTGCATCTAGCATTTTTGTTTGTCATGCCATTAATACCTGTGCTGAAAAAAGAGAGCCTATAACTCTTTATTAAAGCTTCCTGAATACATTACATAGTATTCAAGAGCGGAAAATAATCTTAATAACTACATACAAAAGTGAGATACAGAAATTAACCACCGTGAGAGGTTTATGAGAGTGTAATTTCAAAAAGGAAAGCCCAACAAAAAACCTCTAATGACGTGAAATACAGCTTTTTGCTATAAGGGATATATTCCTTTAAAATATTCAACAGCAAAAGAAGTGCCAAACATGAGAAGTTGGAAAAAAGCATCTTTTCATAAATCACTACATCTGGTGCCAAGGGAGCACCACGCAAGTACAAAAAAGGAGAGAAAAGGAAAAATAAAAGACTAGAGGAAAGGAAAATAAATTAAGAAGAAGAACAGTTCAAAGGTCAAGAGAGTTTCTAACATCTGACTTTCCTACAATTTGCAAAACCGAGAAACATAATTATGTATTTATTATCCATACGAAGAAGACTTCTTTTTCTGTTTCACCATTTTGGATCTACATAATGGAGGCAAAAAAACCCATAACTATCATATTTGGAAGGAAGAATTAAAAGGGAAGTAATCTACACAAAACCAAACAAATTCTTAATCAAGCATACCAAGAAAAGATCGGCGGACTGCACGCTCAAAAGCACCCTCTACATACTCTTGAGCTAGGCAACCAACTATATGTCTCATAGCCTCAAACATGGTTGGAGCACCAGCTCCCTGAGCTGATTCTGAACCCACCTGCACAAGGAGAGATGATAGCCATTCTAAACCAGACTCACAGAAATTTTGCACATGCCATAATTGACATGACTCATGAGTACCATAAGAAACATCTGAAGGAAATCAGGTTAGGAATACCCACTTTGGAACAATAACCTAATAGTTTCACTGCCACCAGTGACAGCTGGAAGTTAGTCATTCATCTCCTTATGTTGGTTTATAATAAGAAACTGAATATCCAAGCATGTTGAACTCTTGGTACATAGAGTTCACCTTCATATCACAGGTACCAAGGGGTTGTCAGTTTTGACTTAGGAGTAAAGGAAGACCACTTGAAGACCAACAACTGTAATAATTTCGTATGAACTCTTACAATGTGACATCAGTTAATTTTTTTTTGAGTATAATTGACGACATCATCAAGAGCTGAAACCAATACTAATTGCAGGTGAATAGAAGGTTTCACATGACTAAACAAAAAGCTCCCGCAATTACACCCAATTATTGGCAAAAAGGAGCGCGAAGCAATTAACATCATACTTAAAACTTAAAAGCTGAACAAGGGAAAAAAATACCTCCTCGTTATCAAAAAGAGCAATCATCCGAATTGCATGCTCACTTGATAAATCACCAGGTGTTCCAGATGCGTCTATAAGAGCTCTCAATGCACAATAACTAGAAGCGAGATTATCCAATCTTCCAGAAAAAATAAATTCACTGTTAGCACCACCGAGGCAACTGGGTTGGGTATCACAAATGTTCAGCTCCATACTTGCTAGGTCTTCAATGCCACATCAACTGTCCACATCAACCAATACTAAAATAGTTGCAAGGAGTATGCATTAACGAAAGAGTAGTTATAATAGCTCCTTCAGGACAACCTCATCAACTGTCCATGTTGATTTAAATGGTAGATTAACCCTAATTCAATTACCTTAATGGGTTGGTTTCCTTTTCAAACTCAAATTAATATTTGATGAATAAAATTGCACAATCAAAACCAAAATCACCAAAACTAGGTTAGAATATGTAATTAATTTCGGAGACGGAGAGGGAGAGGCGTACCTGGTCTTGATGTTGAGGATGATGATTCCTCTCAAGACCACTTGCTGCAACTTGCTTCGTCAAAGGAGAAACGGCGCAAGCGGGAGATGATAAAGCAGAGAGAGAGAGAGAGAGAGAGAGAGAGAGAGAGAGAGAGAGAGAGAGAGAGAGAGAGAGAGAGAGAGAGAGAACGCACGTTGATAAAATCCCTTGGCCAGAGCAACAGTAACTCGCTAACTTGCCAGCCCTAGCAAGTTACTGTAGCAAAAAACAAAATGGCAACTTCTGTATTGAGGCTGCTGAGTATGAAATTTTGCTTAGGCTGCTGGAGATGCTCTTAAATCCGAGCCAATTAAGCATTTTCACACAGACCAAGACTATCAGGTGCGTGCTCACGACCCCCCAACCACTATCCCCAGAAGTGATCTGCTGATGGGGGTGGTAATACGTCACGGAAGTGATCGTTATTGTATGGTTTGCCAGTGGAGGATGAAAGTAGAATCAATAAGGAAGAACGAGAGATTAGAAAATCAAGGTAAAAATCTGCTGCTATTGAAATTACATAAACAAAATGACACAAGGGGCAAAGCACAGAAAACTGGAGTAATTAACCCGAAGGTATTACTTAAAAACAAAAACCGGAAGTGGTTTTAGTTCATTCTGAGTAACAATGCCAAAGTTGCATCTCAACTAGAGCAATTCCAAGCAACTTGACAAAGTAGATCTTCTCTATGAAAAGAAGGGAATTGCACATTCATTAAAAAAGAAAAGGAGAGATTTGCTAACCAGAAAGACAGATCAACCCTTTGACACAGACGAAAACAGAAAATAGAAAACAGAAAACAGAGGACTCTTAGCAGAACAACGGACGACCATATTCCCTTAATTCAAGAACTACAATAATGGCAAGATAACAGACCAATAGCCAATGTTGGTGCCTAAAGAAAGATTCCCGGGCAGGAGTACAATTAAAGAAAATTTCCATCACTAGGGACTAAAAGCAAAATACCTCCAAGGCAATTGTAAAAATGTTGGCTTCAGAGCCCTGCCTAGCCCTTCAAAAGATGCCAATTTTCGCCAAGAACGTTGTTCACAAGACAATAGTTGCAAAAGGACGAATCGAGGCATAAGGCAGCAATAAACCCTATACTAAATGTGTGTACGGAATCAATTCTCTAGGCAGAACCTTTAACTTGATGATAACAGGAAGCATTGACAGAACTACGTCAAAGTATAACCAAAAGGCCTCCAAATCATTGCACAAATCATGGATGATTAAATATTTAGCCATTTTATCCTTATTTGATTCCAACAATTTCAAAAAATTGTACATGGTGCATTTTCCATTTGCAATCCCCACTCTTAAGGCACAAGGGGCCAAAGAAACAATTACACAGGATAAACCATGAAATCACAGCATTAGAACGCATATATTGTAAGCTTGCGACAAAATAACTTCCAGCATATACGCTCCAAGTGCTCAACAAACGCAACAAACAATATGCAGCTTTCTCCTACGGCTCTCTAGATTTCCAACAAAAACTCACAGAACTAGCCTGCGTTCACTCATAGGCATAGAAATATGAACTTATCAGCATTGTAACTAAGGCCACCAACATAAAAAATACAAGTTATAACAAAGGGCAATATTACTACTTCCATTCCGTCAAAATAGCTGATAAAAGCAGACAATTCACCAAAGGCGCATATGTTCGCACATAAGCATGGAATTATGAACATATTAGCATTGTCACAAAAAGACACAGATTGAACCAAAGGAAAAGCATCTTAAGAGCAATAGATAGACCATTCAATGCTGGATATTACTTCAATTTAATTACAATCCCTTAAGTTAAGGAAACAGACCATTCACCGAACTATTTCCAACATGCCACCCAGAAAACCTATCAACTACACCACAAGGAAAAAATAACATTACCATGGGGAATCATGACAACCAAAAAGCCTACCAAGAAGACCGAAAACAACATCGTAAAGAACTGTAGAACCCATGAGTACCAGTGACCGATCCAAGCGGACGTAAGGGGATTCTCCAAATTCTTTTCAAAAAAAAAAAAAAACTCCACATTATACTAGAACTTTCCAAGGACATTGCAAAGTAACATGGGTTCACCCAAATTATAGAAATAACTGAATCCTGATCAACTCAAAACACGACTAGCAGGGAAAAGAGAGTGTAAATCAAGAAACACGCGTACGCAATCAGCCCACGATGCTCGTCCCCGCACGAAGCCAGCTCAACCAGCAGCCTCGTGCAAACCCTCGTCGACCATATCACGAAAACCCCCGCCACTGCAATTATCGGAACACCGCCTTGCGGTAGGAACAACGCCACAGCCGATAACACCACCATCGGCAGCATACAGTACCCAATCAGACTCACACACCTGTACAAGTCCAAGTTCCCATTCCTCCCAGCCAACATGTTAAAAACCACGTATAGAAATAAAGCTGCCATTGTAACCCAACCGAGGATGATCCCAAAGTGGAGTTTTCCAGCAAGCAATTGGAACAAGCCGAAGGCCATCAGGAACAGGAACGGGCCGGACAAGTCGGCGTCCTCGTGCAAATCAGGGTTTACTTTGAGGGGGTTTAGGATGGATATGGTCTTGGTCCAGATTTGGCGCGTGTTGATGCCGAGTTCTTCGAGTAAAGGCGGTTCGTCGTCGAACCCCAAGCCGCCGCCGATCCCGATGGAACCGGGGGCGGCGAACTGCGGGGCGGAGAAGGAGGAGGAGGCGGCGGCGGAGCCGATGTCGAAGGACATGAAGGGGATGCTGTTGGGGTTCGGGTTTGGGGAGGAGCGAGGGGGTTGGAAGGGGGCGGTGGGGAGGCGGCGGTGCTGGGTGGTGGCGGAGGCCGCGGTGGAGGGGTTTCCGCCGGAGGGGAAGATTACGGGGGGGACGTTGAATCCATTCGACATGGTTGAGAGATTTGGTGGAAAATCAGCTTTAAGATCGAAAATCAACGGAAAGTAATTTGGAGGGGAAGAGATCTACTGATTTCGGTTGGGGAAGCGTGTGTGTGTGTGTGTGTGTGTGAGAGAGAGAGAGCGAGAGAGAGGATGAAGATCTGATGGTGGGAGCCCCTCCCTCGCTTCTGTGTCTGTATTTTGAACGAGAAGGCCGAAGGGGAAAAGGAAAAGAGGAAGGGGTTGTGTACGCGACCTGGGGGGGTTTTTTATTAAAAAAAAATAAAAACGACGTCGTTTTGAGATGACGTCAGCTTTGTAGCATTTTTTTCCTTAACGAATTCGAACAGGCACCGGTCTCTCTCTCTCTCTCTCTCGAGATCGAACAGGTACCGCTCTCTCTCTCTCTCTCTCTCTCTCTCTCTCTCTCTCTCTGTCGTAACTTTCTTTTCCTTAACGAATTTGGGTTTATTGTGTTGAATCTGACTTTTGTAGGACGCTGAGTAGGTTTTAGCCTATTTCAAAATGGGTAAGGCAGCAGTAGATGTTCCGATGAAGGGAGGGTTTAGCTTCGACCATTGTAGACGTAACGAAATGCTCTCTAACAAAGGCCTTAAACCTCCGTCTTTTCTCAAGACCGGTACTACTATCGTCGGCTTAATTTTCCAGGTCCGTGTAAACTTTTCATGTTTAAAAATCCAATTCTAAAAGTTTCGTGAGGAGTATAATACTATAACCTAATGGCTTTTCTATGTTATCATAATCAATTGAAAGGCCTTTAATCATAACTCAACTACTTGGACTAGTTTGCCTGCATTGGTAAAGCAAAAGGATTTGTTCATGAGGTTGTGAAAAGGCTTCATGTCATATTTGTGGGAAGTATGCTTGTAAAAGTTTATGCAAAATTTTTAAGGGATGTAACCAAGCCAAGCCGAGCTTTGTAGTGTTTGAGTTCTCGAGCTCGAGCTTAACGAGCCGAGCTTGGCTAATTTACTCAACGAGCCTCTTTTGAGCGTCGAGCTCGGCTTGATTACTAAACGAATCGAGCCAAGCCTTAACGAGCAGGGCCATGAGCTGTGTGCGAGCAGTTCGGTTCGTTTGCAATACTACACAAAATCAACGAGCTTGCATGCCGATTTAGACTAGTCTGCTGATTGTGATGATGTGCGTCCCCATATCCCTTTTATGATTTCGAGAAGGAGGAATTACATGGTTCTAGACTACTAGTATAATAAAGAATTAAACTTTGACTGCCGTTCAAAAAAAAAGAATTAAACTTTGACCTTGGAAGTACATTAAATCATTTTGTGTAGACTTATTTTCATCCTGAAAAACTATTGGATCGTCTTGGAGGGAAGAGTGTACGGAGGATAAGTTCATACCCTGAAAGACCCGAGTCGTGATAATGTCTTGCCTGGCAGAAAGTAATCGATTGGTCTTTCGCTTTTGATTCAGATTTTGATTGATTGGGTATGAAGCATGCTTCTTTTTAGAAACCGGAGGTGTGGAACGAGGCCAACCTACGAATATAGTGATTTCAGCACCTGGATCGAGGCAGAACTCCTATCCTCCCGATTGAGTAATCTGCTTTTGTCCAAGCATTTGCCAAGTTGGGTAAGGCAGTGAGCATTAAAGGGAAATGGGAAAAGAAGCAATGGAAACTGTGAGACAAGTGGCTTTCATTGCCTGGTAAAGAGTGGGCAGTTACTATATTAGGCAAAGATAAGGGTAGAAGGCAGAATATGTTTTGTTGGACCCAATTTCCAGAACCAACCCCTCGTTAGCTTGAGCATGATAGTGATGTAACAAAGTCAGCATTGCGAAATCAGGGAGATGGTGGATTTTGGATAACAAAGATTACAGAGAGCGGTGTATTACTTTTGGACTTGATTGACATTAGAGCTTTGGAAATTGGTATATGCACTACTAATTTTTCATTTAGTGTTAGCAAGTTACTAGAATGTCGGAGATAACCATTTGATGTGTGTGCACGTTGCATTGACTTCTTATAAGCATAACATGTAAATAAATTTGGAAGTCAACTTTCTCTGTATCTCTAAGTTATTTGAGAGACGGGTGGATAATAAAAGAAAATCAAAGAACGTATCTGCATTAATATTTGGAAGGAAGATTTTTCATGTGAGATCAAACTATTTTAGTGTACAAGAAGACAACCTCCTTATGGAGGCCTAAGATGATGAAGATAAAAAAATGGACTGTAATGTCTTTTTCCGCAGGGCCTTATTAAGTGTCATTTGGTTTGGCGGCTTTGGTCTGTTGTCTTTGTAATGGAAGGCTTAGTCTCCCGTACGTCTGGGGTCCTTTAGGCTCGTTTTTTTACCCAGTCATGCATGGTTTTTGTAACCAAGAGCTTTCAAATAACAATTGATTGGTTTATGGTTAAAGTTTTCAGTCGATTAATTTAGAACCCATCAAATTAGGAACTCTTTTGTTCTCTGTCTTAATTTACATGATATTGAGCATCACAGTCGCATATTTTTATGCTTGAAACTCAAATAAATTACTTACACATTTGAGATTTTTCTGTTTTTGCTTGAAGTTATGTATCACTTGGGACGTAGCGGGTGCATCTCCCTGAAGTCCTTGTATTGGTGACCTCCTTAAATAAGGCGGAAATATGAGTCTTTCGGTACTATATTTGGAAAACAATGCCATTTTTGCAGACTTGTAGTAACATTTATCTACTCAACCATTCAGCACGTTAACTAACCTGTTCATGGTGTTCAACCTGATTATCTGTTGTTTTCTGTGTGTTTTTTTTGTTTGGCGAAGTAACCTGTTGTCGTTGTGTGTACCTCTCTTTTGTAACACCGTCCACCCACAATGTAAGACCGTTTTAGGATTTTCACCTTTTTGAGGGACATGCATTCAATGAATTCATATTCAAATTAAAGTCCATTGATTTTCCCCCTTTTCCCTTTACCCCTATTTTTAAAATTATTCATAACCTTTTTGCAAGCGATATTTTCAGAAAACTATAAAGTGTACTCTTCTACGTTTGAAGTGAAAAAATATTTTGGGACATCCCCAATTGGAAAGGTGGACAAACAAAATGGGGGAAGAGGGAAATATGCACTTATGGTCCTGTGGACATATCCCAATGTGAGCAGGTTAGGTAACAAGAGAACTGAGAATATCCAGTTCAAGTTCTCTTCAGCTAAAGGGGCAAGACTTAAAAATCACCTTCATTGAATCTAGTTTTTCATTGCGTGCACACAATTCTTCTCTAAGCAGGTCTAAATAAAGTGAGAAAACTAGGATATTACACACAGGAAATGACTATTTAAACTTCATAGTTGTGCATATTCGGTTGTCGAAACCCATAAGTTAAGATGGATCCTATATCCTTACATTCTCCATCTCTGACATGGAAATGAATAATGAGGATTTAGGTATGCGTAATGTAAAATTTGTGTGATGGTTCCATTTAAAGCCCTCTTGAACCAATTATTTCAGCTAGGAACAACTTGCCCATTTATTCCAGTTTCCAGAAATAAAGAATTTTATAATTAGGTGACTTCACAATGACAGCGAGTAGTCGAGACTCGAGGGGAAAGCCTTGGCTTGATGGTTGTACAGACTAGAGAGGTTGAAAATCTGGAAAGTTAGCCAAAGCAAGAGGTATCAGATAGAATAGTTTTGACACTTAACAATTTGGACAACATAGATAGTTTCCTTCTGAAATTGACTCTTAGTGTTGTAGCCACCGTGGCCATGTTGGATTTGCTTGCAGTGCATACTGCTCTTTGCTTTACAGATTCTTGGGATCTAGTTATCTTCGTAGATGCCTTTTCAACTCTCCATTGATGTTTGCATTTTATGTTCAGGATGGGGTTATCCTTGGAGCAGATACAAGAGCTACTGAAGGGCCCATTGTTGCTGATAAGAATTGTGAGAAAATCCACTATATGGCACCCAATATTTATTGCTGTGGAGCAGGGACTGCTGCTGATACAGAGGCAGTGACAGGTAACTTCAAAATCATGTTCTCTATTACAATTTTGGTTGACGGGCTGCAATACTATAGCATTACATCTGATGTTAAACAAACTCAATATTTTTATCTTCCTAGACATGGTCAGTTCTCAGTTGCAGCTACACCGGTATCATACTAGCCGGGAGTCAAGGGTTGTGACAGCTCTTAGCCTTTTGAAGTCCCATCTTTTTAGGTAACTGTAGATGTTGAAAAGTTATTCTAGGTATATGAGCAGTTTTGTTAGGGCATTACATATCAAGATGTCCTGATTCTTTTGACTTAACCAGCTATCAAGGCCATGTTTCTGCTGCTTTGGTGCTTGGCGGAGTTGACGTCACTGGACCTCATTTGCACACTGTAAGTGATCTCTATGTACAGGAATCTGAAGGTATCACTTTTTATGACATGCTATAGCACTAAGTATTCTTTTAAATGATTGCCAGATATACCCACATGGATCAACAGACACTTTGCCGTTTGCAACTATGGGTTCTGGTTCCCTTGCTGCTATGGCTGTTTTTGAATCAAAATACCGTGAAGGGCTAGCTGTAAGTTGGTTTATTCTGATTGGTAGCAATGGTTAGAATTCGTACAAGCTGAATTGCTTTTAAGTTTTAAAATAGCCGGACTTTTGTGTTTCTTGGTGTTAGTGTGGAACAGAAAGAGAATTGTGAAGGAATATTATCTTCCTTTGTCTCAAAAAATATGTTACTCATTTAGCTTCGTTCTTTTGTATGGGAAAGGGAAACAGATAGCAAGAGATTCATAACATAGCTTTTCTTGGCGTGGGGTAAAATAAAGGGAAGCAGAAATAGTTTAAAACAGCAATCACACAGCATTTAGTTGCCTTTTCTCCCTCATTGTTTTATGTGGAAGTCAAACGAGGAGTGGAGGTTTTTAATTTG
The DNA here is from genome assembly GCA_019656835.1 of Rhododendron ovatum. Lineage (NCBI taxonomy): Eukaryota > Viridiplantae > Streptophyta > Magnoliopsida > Ericales > Ericaceae > Rhododendron > Rhododendron ovatum. Next base: position 41,545,994 of record CM033794.1, read on the forward strand.
CCCTTTCCCTTTCTCTTCTGTCGTCTAATCCATCAAGCAGACACGGGCTTAGGCTCCATTTGATTCACATGGGATATAATCTAGCATTGAGAAAAAGTGTGGAATACACTACCATTGGAAGTTATGGGAAAATGTTATTTCTATCCATCGATAGTTGAAATCTGAGTGTGCGGATATTTCTTTGTAGAGGGATGAAGGAATAAAGTTGGTGACTGAGGCTATTTGCTCCGGCATATTCAATGACTTGGGAAGTGGAAGCAATGTAGATGTTTGTGTAATTACCAAGGTTTGTTAATCCGCTGGAAGAATAAATCTTCTCATTATGTGCATCTAGTCCTGATACTTTGCCGGCAGAATAGCTTTCTAATCCCCTTTTCACAATTTATTCTCCTACAGGGGCAAACAGAATACCTGAGAAACCTCCAGACACCTAATCCTCGTACCTATGTCAATGAAAGAGGCTATTCATTCTCGAAGAAGACTGGTTAGTGATTCTGTCCTAAACCTTACCTTCATGTCAATACCCGGGGTTGCTTTATATAAGTGTTAGATTCTTTCATCTTTTCAAGGGCTGGCTGTTTTGTGTACTCAATAGAAGATGTTGCTAATCTTGAATGGTCTTGAGATTGTTAGAAAAACTGAAAATGTCAAGCTTAGAAAAATTTCAACATTGTTCATTGTGAGAACTTTGTTTTAGCATTTCTGCATTAGTATGCCAACTAACCTTGTCCTGGGTTCGGTTTCCTCACTCCAATTATAGCAGTTGACTATTGCGGAAATGTAGTGATTTTGGTCTTCGGAGTATGTTTATATGGATAAAAAGTGTATGACGGTCCATAGCAGTGTTTCACAACTGAGTTTGGACTGGTCGGTTCGACCTCTTGAACCATCAACCATTCCATTTTCTTGTTTGGCCTGCCTAAGAGAATGATTTAGTATTAGAAAATAGGGATTGAACTGTTCAAACTTCTATTACCCGGTCAAACCATTCAAAGCAGTCCGGATCTGAAGCTTCCCAACATCTCGCCTGCAGCTGGAAAAATGATTAAAATAACAGCGAAAGAGGTTTGAATATGAGACCAGGCGTTCAACAGTGGAGTCCTGTACCATTGATGCAACTCCAACATCCATTAGGTTCCGCGCTATTTATTTGTTTGTTTATTCTCTTTGAATTTGTTGGGAAAATGTGCAACTTTTTGTTAATGCTTTCATTTTGTCACTGAAATTTATTTTTACAATTATAAGTATGCATCATGACGGTTCATTTCTGGTTGACCAAAGTTGAAACAATGACCTATCCTCCATGTCCCTTTTCGGGTCCATGGACAAGGATCTGTGTAGAAAATTAATGTACGGTGCTATAGCCAAGTCTACATGTATTTCTTTCATTGAACGAAGCAATATCCTTTGTGGTAACATTTGGTTTTGAATGCCAGAGGTTCTGTCAACAAAGATTACGCCGCTGAAAGAATTGGTGGAAGTAATCAAAGGAGGTGATGCAATGGAAGAATGAGCTGTATTGAAATTCTCCATACTTGTGTCTCTTTGATGTCATACTGTATGAATTTTTAAGTAAAGACCGTAGTTTCCTTTCTGCAATTAACATCACAGGTTAGTTCCTTCTATGTTATTTGTGATCCTGAGGCGACCTGAAATCTTGGTGTGCCAATCGTTCCTTTGTATTGATAACTTGGGATCTGTTCCATTGACCGATTCTACATTCACTAGCGAGGGACCCAATTAAATTTTAGTCCCTAATTTACATTTGACTATCATTGTCGTACCCCCCGGGGATATGTGCCAATTGTTCTCTTTATGCCATTGCGGCTTATGCTTTACCCGATATCAATACAAGATATTTGGGAAAAAGTAAAACTATACGATGCTTTTGGTCTGGTTTATTCTTTTTATGTTTCGGAATTGGGCTATATGGACACTGCCTGAAAATGTCTATTAGGACCAAGTAGTAGTGTTGCATTGTTGGGTCATGTTAATCATCGAGTTCTGGAAGGTGATTTTCATTTATAGGTTCCAAAAAAATGACTTTCGAGTGCTTGCCAAAATTTTAAAAGCCTATTTTAGATTCTAGGTTGTTTTGGAGTAGCTGTTTCGGACCCAAAATCTGGTTTTTAGAACTTGGGCGATTAGTGCTCCCGAGAACATCTATTTTCAACATTTTTCGATCTCATTTTCTACTTTTTGGAGCTAAGTTACATTGTTCGAGTTTGTGGAATACCGATTTAAAGAACTTGTCAATATGAATAAGGTTGAAATATGGTAATAAAGTTTTCCTAGAATACTCCACTACAGTAGTGTCCCTTTGGTTGGCCACATAGCTGCCTTAATTACGAATACAATAAATTTTTCAATCCGATCAAGTATGTACTGATACCCGATTAACTTCGTTCTTGGTAAGAATGATGTACTTCATACTAATATGTAAAAGATGGACGGTGTCGATCGAGGAAAAAAACCTCAGGTGGGGGTTGGATACTACAATTTAATACTTTAATGCCTCAGGATGCATCAAATGTAGTCCGATCAGGTAGTAGTCGATATCCGATGATATTCGATTTTGGTGATAATGATGGAATTAGTGAGACATGAAAATCCTAATGGTTCAATTCGACCATTATTAAAATATAATTGGATGATTAAGCTTAGAATTTATTTGAACTGCACGATACGAGGATGCTTAATTATTTTGACGCTAAGAGCATCTCCAATCTTTACCCGTTCCCCCCAACCCCCCGCCCCCCTCCCCCAAATTTGAGTCAAATTTTAGATAAAAAATTATTTTGGATAGGACTGTTATTATAATTGCTCAAACGTAAATCTCGCATTGCATGACATAAAATAAAATTAAAAAAAATTTTCTTCATGTTGAATTGGTAAATTGTTCCAAACTTTTCTTCTCATTTTCCTTCCAAATTTCAAGTTGGGAAAAGGAAATAGAAGCTAAAGTTATTCAATAAATATAAACTAACCAGTGCTAAGTCAGCAAATGTCGCTTTGGCCGAGTGGTTAAGGCGTGTGCCTGCTAAGTACATGGGGTTTCCCCGCGAGAGTTCGAATCTCTCAGGCGACGATACTTTTTTGCCGCTGTCTTTTGGTAATTGATTTTCACACCACTATTATTCACTCTCTTTTTGTCCTCTTGTAATATGAATTGACAAAATTAACTTTAATTTGTATACTTTTTTACACTTGAAAGGATAACATTGTAAATTCACATCAAGAAAGGAAAAAAAAAAAAGTGGTTATAAAAGAGAAGAGTGTGAAAATCACTACTGTCACATGGATATCCATATCTTGTATGTTTTTGCTTCTTCTTTTTTTTTTTTTTTATCTCTTTTATAAGATGGAGTTTGGGTAGGTTTGTGTAATCTTTTATCAACTGAACTAGAAAGAAAATCCAAAAACAACAAAATGACCCATGTCAGCTAACGTGCTGATCCTTAACCTTATTACGTGAGTCAATAAATTAACCTTAGATTATACAGTAGCTAAATGCGTGCCCTTATATATTGCGCAAATGCAAAATTTTACAGTGCCTCAACGTGTTCCTCTTTTTCCCCATTCTCTCTCTACCAAAATAAATTTTACTGACGTAAAATAAGAGGGTGTTTACACTGTTAATAACTTATGAAGAATAATTTTTTGGTTTTGTTTTTATTCAATTTTTTTTTGCGTTTGTTAGTTTTATGTCAAATTTTTATGTGATATGGGTGAGTAAGGACAAGTGGAATCAGAAAAGTAAATTTTTTGCCTTTTACATAAGTATTTTGTGAAATATCCAAAGAAAAGCTCAAAAAGTCAATTCAAGAACTTTTTCTTGAATTGACTTTTTGAGCTTTTTTTTTTAGATATTTCGCAAAATACTTATGTAAAAGTCAATTTTTTTTACTTTTTCGATTCCTCTCCTCTTTACTCCCTCGTATTAGATAAAAATTTGGCATAAAGCTAACAAACGCCAAAAATATTTGAATAAGGACAGAACCAAATTTCTTCGTTTTAGTTTGACCTGGTTGCCGTTTGATAAACCTTTAGCTTTGGATGTTTTTGTTCTTTAATATTGTTTTTTCTGAAACTGTCTTGACGAAAGCCGCTGTAGCACAATCTTACACGGGCTGATTTCCGAATCCGGGTTCAACTCCCGGCAGCGGCAAAATTCTTTTTTCTGTGATCTTTTAACGCATTTTTTCATGCAATTTTGAAGCAATGATATATAGCTTTATTTGCCATCAGGAGGAGGAAAATGCTTTCCTCCACCCATGGAAAAGGACAGTCTCCTCTTTGATGTTTTTTTTCCCAACTCAACAGACTCAAAATCCGTGGCAGGCCCCGAAAGAAACCAAAGAGCGATAGCAACTACTGTCCCACCAAAGACTAGTGAACGACGTAGAGATGTGTTTTGCAGGAGAACCAAGTTTGAGAGGACCTCGTTAGCACGACTCGGATCCGTGACCTCCTGACCACCGATACCCTGTGGCAGTGAGCCATGCGCACTAAGCTACCACCAGTGACCTCCTCTTTGATGTTAGTGTTTTCAATTTACTTACAATACTCAAGCAAGGCGTTAGGTAAGGCTGCAAACGAGTCTAGTTGAAATTCAACATGTTCAGGTTTGTTTGTTTTGTTTTTAGCAAGTTTGAGCTCGAGCTCAGGCTATCGCAACAAATATTTAATGATCCAAGGTCGAGTCAAGTTGCCCTAAATTTGAGTTGAGCTCGACTTGTTCATGAACCGTAACGAGAAAAAAAATACCGTAATTTATGCTCGATGTACAGGTAAAATTTGTATTGTGGAAAGGAGGCTCCGACGTGGAGACAGTGACTGTGACAATTGGCTCCATTCAGGGAAAATTTTCAAGCAAACCTCAATTTGTCTCTTGAATATATACTCGGATTCAAAAAATTTATTTTCTTGGCCCCAAGAAGAAGTGTGTATATATATATTCTATAGGGAAAATTTCAAAATATTCCCCAACCTTTACACCAAAATTTAATTAGACTCCCAATCTTTCAAAAACTTCAATTTTACTCCCAACGTTATCTTCCGTTAATCAAAACGTCCCCTTCCGTCCGAATGACTAACGGATTTCGTTAAAAGCTCCGTTAAATACCATCCCAATCAAATTTTGATGATCCAAGCCACTCAATATGTTCAAAATGTGATTTTAAGGTTATTCGCGAGAAATCAGAAAAAAAATGAATGGGAAGGGCTTCATTTGAACAGTTTTTTTTATTTATTGAATAGTTCAATAAAAACTGTTCAGATGAAGCCCTTCCCGTTCATTTTATTTGTTGATTTCTCTCGAGTAACCTTAAAATCACTTTTTAAACACATTGAACGGTTCGGATCATCGAAATTCAATTGGAAAAGGGGAGGTGTGGATCGATCCGGATTTAGTTCAAGTCCGAACGTTCGGATTTTGCTTTGGTCTGCACCTCCTCTTTTTCGATCGAATTTCGATGATCCAAGCTGCTCAATATGATTAAAACGTGATTTTAAGGGTATCCGCGAAAAATCAGCAAAAAAAAAGACCGGGAAGGGCTTCATCACAAAGTGATGTCATGCTTACCACATCACAAAGGTCAAGGTCGAACTTAAGCTCAATAAATACCTTAGATTTGAGTTGAGCTCAAACTTGTCCAAAAATCTTAAAGAGTTAAAAAAAAAATACCGTAATTTATGCTTGATGTATGGGTCTAGGCTGCAAATAAAGTTTGAGTTATTAGCTTTCTAACTTCCCCTTTTTCACGTTATAGGATTATTCTTCAGACTAAACGTTAACTACAGCCGCTGTAGCACAAACAGATGGGCTGATTTTCCTTATCCGGGTTCAACCCCCCGGCAGCAGCATTTTATTTTATTTTTTTAAATCTTAAGTTTCGTTTTAAGGTTTTTATGTTTTAAGAACTTATATTCTGACTTACGAGACATGTCATTATCTCACAATACATCACCTTTAATTCAAAAAATAAATATTTATTTCCTTTAGCGGAATGGGGCCTAACTTCTGAGATTTTACAAGAAGCCATCCTACCCCCGACAAACTCAGGAACGGATGCTAACGTAACGGAAATGTGGGGTGGTTCACCAACCTCTTTTTTTCTTTAAATCAATGAACTCTTCCAGGAATCGTAGTAGAATTTACAGCTTAACATTGCCTGATGGTTCAGTGACCACTGATCTGGTCATCATGTTGTCCTCCTTTATCCACTTCTATCAATCCCTCTTGGGATCACCACACTCTTCCCTCCTATTTAGGTTCTGGTCGCGTTGAAGGCATGATGTCCCAATTTTATCTTTTTTTTCGAACAAGCGTGGAAAGCCCATTTTAAACGGTCGTAGGCTTTCTTCTATTCTATTAAGAATAAGAAAGTGCGAAATATTTCACAATTCTCTTTCTTTTCTTGTTGCGAAAATGATCGAATTCATATCTTACGTTAGATAATTATTTTTCAGATCTTAATTCCACTACAGCCGCTGTAGCACAAACAAATGGGCTGATTTTCCTAATCCGGGTTCAACTCCCTGCAGCGGCAATTTTTTTTTTTTTTTTTAAATCTTAACACTAGGCGTTTCATTTAATTTTGAAGCAATGATGTATTAGCTTTATTTGCAAACCCTCAGAAGAATGTCCCATGCAAGAGGACCGTCTCCTCTTTAATGTTTGTATATTTTCAATATACTTATGCCCAAGAGTTAGGTAGGGCTGCAAATTATCTGAGTCGAATTTTAATTTGCTCAAATTATTTTGTTGAATTCTTATCGAGCTTGAGTTTAAGTCTATTGAAAGTTCAATCGACCACGACTTTGTTCATGAACTTTAACGACCCAAAAGTATTAATCTAATTTGTAAGTTGCTTCAAGAAGAGAAGAAATCAGCTTCCTTCCTAACTTGATTAGAGAAAGAGAGAGGGTCATTACCTTTACTTTGTCAGAACAAGAGGTAATCAAATCTTTTTATTTTTCTACATGTTCTCTCCCTCTCTCTACGTTAGATCTTTTGAGGCAATTTGGAGTCATGTTGTCTGAAGTAGTACACTGTTTCTCAATGGATAATTTTTTTAAAGTTGTAATAAAAAAATGTTGTGTCGCGCCTTTTTTTTTAATCGGCGCATTGTATCGTGCCTTTAGGCATGGGCAATCACAAAATCCATGATACTGTTTTTGGAGCTTTTCTATGGTCATGACAGTATTACTATTAATTGAATTAGTGGTTTGGTTTGTGATGATATTGATTTTTATATTCATAAATGTGTATGACTTGGTGTATGACCTGTGTAATTGTACATGTCTTCAAGTTCTTTGTTAATACAAATCTTGCTTATCCACAATGAAGGCTTTACTACTTATTATGAGTTAATTGTTGGATTAGGAATTTGTGAAACCGGTTGTCGGTTAGATTTTGATTCACTAAATTATGATTAATATTGTAACAACCCGAATTGGGACGTTACAAATATAGTTGGGGTTTTGATTATAATTCTGACGCATTGTCAATTTCAGTCAATCAAGGGCAAGGACCTGAAGGTTTTTTTGTAGTCCAAGATATTATTTGTTGATGGGAGTAGAAAAATAATATTTTTATTTTCCTTTCATGTGCTTCCTTTTTTATAATTCAAATGTCCATGCCAATTTTTGTGCACCTCAACTAATCTTGGGGGCTCCACTACCCACTTGCAGAGAGTTGCAGAGAATACTCAATACCGGCAATGCCTCAAAGAGATATGAATATGTTAGCCCCAACAATCTGATGATATGAATATGTTACTTTATTGATGATTGCCATGAAATTGTAATTGATATAGCTGCTATGGGTTACTCGACTCTCCTCTCTACCAAGGTAATTTGGGGCTTTTGGCATCTTTGTTTGTGTTGTGCCTAGCTATAAAACGTGTAGGGGCGCACAGGTGGTCTTATTGCACGTGTTTGAGTTAATAAATTGTTAAGTTGAGCTTGATTTTTCTTAGATTTCGATTGTGCTCTAACGTAGAAGGGCTTACTTGAAATTTAACAAAATGGGGTATCTATTGTCATCTATTACTTCTCTATTTTCTCTAATTCTATTCAATTTTAGGTTAAGAATACGTTGCGTTGTGCCTTCAGGTACGGGCATCCACTAGTACACTTATACTCGATGAACAAGTCTAGGCTGCAAATAAAATTTACATTACGGAGAAGAGGCTCATGTGGGGACAGTGATTGAGGGAGAACTCGTAGATCAAGGTTTTGCATTCATGTATCACTAATTAACCACAACAACAACGACAACATAACAGAACCCATCTAGATGCGGTGATTGTTAATAGAGTAAAATTGATTACACCAGTTATAGTTGCCTCCGGTGAAAGATGCTTTTGGAAGTTAGAATTGAACAAATCTTACATTCAGCCAAAAAATATGTGGATTAGCATGCTATCCATTTAAAGATATGTGGTGGCTAAAATTGATTACTAGAGTTTAAATACGACTTTTGCCTCAAAAGTACTAGAAGAGTGAAGTTTTTTTTTATTTTTTTATCAGTAAAAATAAATATATAGATAACTCGATAAGGATACATCGAGGGAAACAAAAAAGAAAGAAATAACACTCGCTTCATGATATTGATACATGAAGCCTTCCGCTGATGTTCATATTTTTTGAGTACGTACTTATTTCCCGTAAAATGACAAAAGTAAGACTCTTGTTGCCAATACAAATTTTACTCACATAAAATCCCATTAGAGAGAGAAAAAGGTGAACAAACCTGAAATAATCAAGATTAATTCAAAGCCTATTTTGGTAATTTTATTAGTTGCCGTTCAATAACTTTCTTACTCCGGATTTTTTACGTTAGATAATTATTTTTCAGATTACAATACAACAACAGCCGTTGTAGCACAAATATATGGGCTGATTTTCCTTATCCGGGTTCGACTCCCGGCAACGGCAATTTTTTAAATAATCTTAGCGCATGACGTCTTTTCGGTTAATTTTGAAGCATTGAAATGATGTAGCTTTATTTACCTATCCTCATGCTAAGTTTGGATGCCCGTAATATTCGGTAGAAATAGAAAGTTATTTTGAAAATTCAATAGAGTCAAACATTTTCGTTTTTTTAATGAATTGAGCCGGAAACTTAGGTTTCTCATTAGGGATGGGAGGAATCAAATACGTGTTTAGAAACGCGATTTTTCGTTGAATATGTTATCGGGAATCATATTTTCATTCCATATATAGCCATTTAGTTCCAAACATAGAATTATTCTCGAAAATACCGTAATCGATCTATGCTCGATGTATGGGTCTAGGCTGCAAATAAAATTTGTGCTATTAGCCTTGTGAATTCCCTCTTTTTACGTTATATAATTTATTCTTCAGACCTTATGGCAACAACAGCCGCTGTAGCACAAATATATGGTTTGCATAATGCATCCGGGTTCAACTCCCGGCAGCGGCAAATCTTTTTTAATAAATCTAGACACATCTTTTCATCTATCTATCTATTTATCTATCAATATACTATAGAAATGTGTCTGAGCCCCGTGCTTTCAAAGCCTCATTCCTAATTTTTTTGGATTTTTCATGTTTTTGTTTATATATATATATATATATATATATATATATATATATAGAGAGAGAGAGAGAGAGAGAGAGAGAGAGAGAGGCAAATCTTTTTTAATAAATCTAGACACATCTTTTCGTCTATCTATCTATTTATCTATCAATATACTATAGAAATATGTCTGAGCCCCACAAGCTTTTAAACCGTCATTCCTAATTTTTTTGGATTTTTCATGTTTTTGTTTATATATATATATATATATATATATATATATATATATATATAGAGAGAGAGAGAGAGAGAGAGAGAGAGAGAGAGAGAGAGAGAGAGAGAGAGAAAGAGAGTTCATTTTTCATCACACGTCTTTTGTAATGTATAAAATGAGACCAATGCTAGTGTGCATCAACCACGGGACCGGACAAAAAATTAAACTATCTTTTTTATCAACTAGCATTTTTGCCCGTTCAATATATGGGACTGAAAATAAACCAATAGAATTTTTTTTTTTATCCCATGTATCAAACAGGCACAAACGCTAGTTTCTTTAATTTTGAAGCAATGATGTACTAGCTTTATTGCCTAGCAAAAAATTGATGTAGCTTTGTTTGCTAACCCTCATTAGAAGGAAAATGCTTTCCTCCACCCATGGGAAAAGGATCGTCTCTGCAAACTAGCTAAGTCGAACTTCAACATGCTCAGATTTGTTTGTTGAATTCTTATCGAGCTCAAGTTCAAGTCCCTTGAAAATTTGATGACCAAGTTCAAGTCATGTCATCAACTTTAACGAGCCAAAAAATATCATATACTTGTGCTCGATATATGGGCTTCGGTTGCAAATCATATTTGCATGAGAGAGAGAGAGAGAGAGAGAGAGAGAGAGAGTGGAGGCTCTGATGTGGAGACAACGATTGAGGGACGACTCGTAGATCAAGGTTTTACATTCACGTATCACTAACCACAAGCTGGAATTACTTATATAAATAAAAAAAAAAAACCACAAGCTGGAATTCTTTCACTTGAAATGTGTTGGGTCCGGAGTACCCTCATGAATTTGGTTACACAATGTCACTCTTTATGATTGCTCCAAGAACAGACTTGCGGGTGCAATGTCAAATATTATAAAAGACTTAATTGAAGCCCTTCCTAAATTAGTTTAGGACAGATGGTGAAAAGCGATCCAACAACATGTAATCAAAGGACTCACAATTTGCAACCCTCTGACCTCATGCACCAATCCATATATGTTTATGGTCTTACTCGGGTGATTATGAACTTATGAAAGCCTTATAAAGATATATAGTGTTAACGTTAAATCATAATTTCTTCAACAAATTAACAACAATAGCCATTGTAGCACAAACATATGGGCTGATTTTCCTCATCCGGTTCAACTCCCGGCAGTGGCAAATATTTTTACAATCTTAGCGCATGACTTTTTTTCCTTTAATTTAGAAGCATTGATGTAGTAGCTCTATTTACTATCCTCATGCTATGTCTTGGATGCCCGTAATATTCGGTAGGGATAGGAGTTTGATTAGTAATTCTATTATGATGTTTGTATTAATTCAGTAATTTTATCCAAGAATAAGTTATTTCGGAAATTTAATAGAGTCAAACATTTTTTCTTTTGAATTGATTGAGATAGGAACTAATTAGGTTTCTCATGGGGGATGGGAGGGATCAAATTCTTACTTAGTTTAGAAATGTGACTCCTGGTTAAATATGTCATCGGTAATCATATTTTCATTCCATGGCCAGTCAATTCCAAACATAGATTGGGTGTTTACTATTCCATTCGTCCTATGGGTTACTCTATAGTGTCGTTTGATTTGTAATTCTTCTCTTCTTTCTCCCTTTGTAATGTTCTATTGGTATCAACTATCAATGAAATGTTACTTTATTTTTCGAACGGAAAAAAAAATGTTCTAAACATAGAAATAATGAAAACATAGCATCACGTTCTCATTGCTCATCCCGTTGCTTATTAGAGGACATCAATAAAGGAATGAAAAGTGCATTTTTAATCGACTAGCTACGTAAACCGTTTAATAACTTTCTAACTTCACATTTATTTGGGTTAAGCAAGTATTTTTCAGAAGACATGATCACCCTGTGGAGAATCGAACCACAGACCTTAAGGATTACTCCCAAAGTTTGGGCATCCGCCTAAACCACTGATAAGCCCACAACAGTGTAAATATTCGGGCTTATCTCACTCATTTTTGCCTCGCTCACGCACATAACTCTATGTTTTTTAATGATATTGCGCGAAAGGTGCGTTTTTGGTGTTTACAGGTTTTCTTCGATAATAAGGTGGATTTTACGCCGTGAGCTTACTCCATCGCTGATCAGGGACCCAAGGGGTCCAAATGGAGCAATGACGGAATCTGGGGGAGCATCGTCGAAGCCCCGTAGAGTCTGAACAAGCTCAGAATGAAGCTGCTGTAAAAGGTTGCCAGCAAAGGAAGATCTACCGGTAGGAGATCAATGCCTACCGGTACAAACCCATTCCTACCGGTAGAGAACCTTTCCTACCGGTTCAATTTCAGTCCAGAAAGTTCACAAACCTGCATTGATCAAAACCTATCGGTAGAGGCTCAATTCCTACCGGTAGGATCCCAGTTTCAAGCAGTGTTCTTTTGGCAACAAAGACGCTCTACCAGTAGGGGGTTAGTTCCTACTGGTACAAGTTTCCCAGTTTCTGCAAATTTTAATTTTCTTTTTCTTTTGTAACTAAAAAGGGGTAGTATAAATACCCCCTTTGCACCTTTTTTTAGGGTTATGTTTTACATTTGAGAGCTGGCTCTTTCTCTCTCTACCTCCCTATCCTTGTCAACTCTCAATCTCTCTTCAATGGAGCATTGATTGTTGGGTTTTTAGGTGGTTGGCCTTTATTAATGTTGTAAGTACTCTTGGGATCCTTAGTAATCTAGCTATTATTTCCACTTTTCAAAATGTTTTCATCTCTCACTTTCCTTACCCTAGCTCATTTCAAGTCTCTCTTCATTATGAGTGAGTAGTATAGCAAGGCTAGGTTATCGGATGATTAACAACCCGTAACCAAGGGCATTTCATGTTCTTCTCTAATTAATCTCCATTTTCTAAGGGTAAACATGGGTCTGGGTTATTTTTATGTATTGAGGTGTTAACCCCTTTGATCACATGTAGGCAAGGGTTTTGACTTCTTGCCACATGTGATATTTAGAGCTATGTCCTTCCAAGTGTTTGCCAGAATGTCTTTAAAACCCTAACGATGTTTATCATCCTTATCAAAAAGAGAGGAACAAGTTTGTCTTTTGAGTTACGAGTGTTAGTTATCTCTAAACCTAGTCTTTAGTTTAATCTCTAGTTAAAAAAATCGTAGTTAGGTTAAGTAGCCAATTAACTAAACCCTTCAGTTGGCCGTCTCAACGCCGAAGTTTGGTTGGCGGTCCTAAAACTATAATCTCTACGCAAGCTAATCTCTAAAACAAGTTATGCATGTGCTCCTTGTGAATTCGACCCTAGATTTTCGGGTATTATTATGCTTTCAACCGACCTAACCCTACACTTGGGATATTATTATTCCAGCACTCAATTTGGTCGCAAGCAACCACTAGGCAACCCCTAGGTGTGTGGCCGTCTCCTCTTTGTTCATGTTTGTATTCTCTCATCTTAGTTCCACCAAAGCCCAAGTGATAGATATAGCTGAAAAAGAGCCAAGTCTAGTCAAATTTTAGCATGTTTAGATTTTTTGCAAGGTGGAGCTCGATCTCAAGTTCAAGCTCAAGTCCAATGAATGAATATTTATGGAGCTTTTTTAATGAGTGTCTATGGATCTAGGTTGCATATACGATTTCTTATGAAGACGAGGTTATTATATATATATATGGGATGGAGATTGAGAGGAGGCTCGATTTGGGAAACATTGTAGGCAAACCGTATCTCAATTGTCTCTTGAAACTCTTGTCATGAGCTTCCCAGCTGAATACCAATATTCTCTCCTATTGTTTTTTGAAATTAAAAACACAGAAAATATCGTGCTGGGTACAATGACGTTTCTTTCAGTATTGGGTCCTCAATAAATAGATGGAAAATAGGAAAAAGACAGAGACAGTTATGTTGAAAACATCCCAAAATTCATATATAAAATATTTCCTTCTGACAATTAAGTTCCTGAAACACAGGGCTCTCTTCGATTCCCTACTAGCAACTAAAAAGAAAAGCATTTAGATATTGCAGCCTTGATCATACAACAGCAATAATTAAAAAAAAAATTTGCCCTATTCTGTCTCTTCTAAACAAGTAAAACCAAAAGTCAAGACTTCAAAATCTGCAGCTTTCATCACGGAGATGAATAATCTATACAATTGTGGGCTCCGAGGGAATCTCAACTTCAGCAACCGTAAAAGTGGGTATCAATCTCAATGTTGATATTTTCCTAGAATACCTCATTCGAAAATACCGTAATTTATGCTCAATGATGGGTCTAGGCTGCAAATAAAATTTGTGTTATTAACTTTGTAACTTCCCTCTTTTTAACTATATATATTATTCTTCAGATCATAAGGCAACATCAGCCGCTGTAGCACAAACAAATGGCTTGCATTGTCACATCCGGGTTCAACTAAATCTTGACACATTGCGTCTTTTCATTTCTTTTGAAGCAATGATGTACTAGCTATATTGCGAGTGCAATTTTGTTCACCCTTCTTAAAAGAGGGTGAATATTACCCTCATTCCTATTAGTTGAAATTGTATGAATCCCACTACAAAGTGATGTCATGCTTACCACACCACAAAATAATGTCATGCTTACTATGAAATTGTGTGGATCCCACCACATTTTTTGGTAAGCATGACATCACTTTATAGTGGGATCCACACAATTTCAATCAATAGGAAGGAAGATAATATTCACCATGTGAAAAAAACTCAACTCCTGTGATTGCCTAGCAAAAAATTGATGTAGTTTTGTTTGCTAACCCTAAAAGAAGGAAAATGCTTTGCTCCACCCATGGAAAAAGACTATCTTTGCAAACTAGCTAGGTCGAACTTCAACATGCTCAGATTTGTTTGTTGAATTCGTATCGAGCTCGAGTGCAAGTCCATTGAAAATTTGATGACCAAATTCAAGTCGAGCATGACTTTATTTCATGAACTTTAACAAGCCAAAAAATATCATATTACAGAGACGGAGGATGTTCCGATGTGGAGACAAACAACAGCGATTGAGGGAGGACTCGAAGATCAAGGTTTTACATTCATGTATCAGTAACCACAAGTTGGAATTCTTTTTCACTTGACATGTAATCGAAGGACTCACAATTCGCAACCCTCTGAGTCATTGACCTCAACAAACCTTTTTAATCGAGTCGAGTCACCCTTAACGAGTCAAACTTTTGTCGAACGAGTCGAAAACTCGAACTCGAGTGTTGTCATGGAATTCTATTGAAAGTTCATTAAAAAAAAATGGTGATAAAGATATAATTCTAAAAGTTTTGTGTTAAAATTTATAATAAGCAGCAATATATATTTTTAAAACTAATGGGTGATTGTTTTAACCAAAGAAACAAGAAAGCCAAAGGAAGTGTCCAGTTATTTAAAACTAATGGGCAATTGTTTTCTAGATGCGTTGATTTTCGATATAGTAAAATTGACTACACCAGTTACGGTTGCCTCCAGTAAAGGATGCTTTTGGAAGTTAGAGTTGATCAAATCTTACATTCGGTCAGCTATGTCGCAAGGTGTAATGAATTGTCATGCTATCTATTTAAGAATATGTGGTGGCTAAATTTGATTACTAGAGCTTCAATACTACTTTTGCCTCGAAAGTTCGAGAAGAGTAGCTTTTCATTATTATTGTGTTGAATACTTGTAATAATTTTTGAAAGTATCTAATTTTTTATTTGCTTAAGAACTTTTTTGTGACTTGTATATAATGGGCCTTAAAACGATGATATCGAGCCCCGAAAAACTCAAATCCGGCTCTACTCAAGTCTAGTCAAATTTTAGCACGTTAAGGCTTGTTTGGTAGGTATTTTAGCGAGGTCAAGGTCGAACTTAAGCTCAATGAATACCTTAGATTTGAGTTGAGCTCAAACTTGTTCAAAAACCTTAAAGAGTTAAAAAAAAATACTGTAATTTATGCTTGATGTATGGGTCTAGGCTGCAAATAAAGTTTGAGTTATTAGCTTTCTAACTTCCCGTTTTTCACGTTATAGGATTATTCTTCAGACCATACGTTAACTACAGCCGCTGTTGCACAAACAGATGGGCTGATTTTCCTTATCCGGGTTCAACCCCCGGCAGCAGCATTTTATTTTATTTTTTTAAATCTTAAGTTTCGTTTTGAGGTTTTTATTTTTTAAGAACTTATATTCTGACTTACGAGACATGTCATTATCTCACAATACATCACCTTTAATTCAAAAAATAAATATTTATTTCCCTTAGCGGAATGGGGCCTAACTTCTGAGATTTTACAAGAAGCCATCCTACACCCGGCAAACTCAGGAACGAATGCTAACGTAACGGAAATGTGGGGTGGTTCACCAACCTCTTTTTTTCTTTAAATCAGTGAACTCTTCCAGGAATCGTAGTAGAATTTACAGCTAAACATTGCCTGATGGTTCAGTGACAACTGATCTGGTCATCATGTTGTCCTCCTTTATCCACTTCTATCAATCCCTCTTGGGATCACCACACTCTTCCCCCCCTATTCAGGTTCTGGTCGTGTTGAGGGCGAGACGCCCCAGCTTTATCTTTTTTTCAAACAAGCGTGGAAAGCCCATTCTAAACGGTCGTAGGCTTTCTTCTATTCTATTAAGAATAAGAAAGTGTGAAATATTTCACAATTCTCTTTCTTTTCTTGTTGCGAAAATGATCGAATTCAGATCTTACGTTAGATAATTATTTTTCAGATCTTAATACAACTACAGCCGCTGTAGCACAAACAAATGGGCTGATTTTCCTAATCCGGGTTCAACTCCCGGCAGCGGCAAATTTTTTTGTTTTTTTAAATCTTAACACAAGGCGTTTCATTTAATTTTGGAAGCAATGATGTATTAGCTTTATTTGCAAACCCTCAGAAGAATGTCCCATACAAGAGGACCGTCTCCTCTTTAATGTTTGTATATTTTCAATATACTTACGCCCAAGAGTTAGGTAGGGCTGCAAATTATCTGAGTCGAATTTTAATTTGCTCAAATTATTTTGTTGAATTCTTATCGAGCTTGAGTTTAAGTCTATTGAAAGTTCAATCGACCACGACTTTGTTCATGAACTTTAACGACCCGAAAGTATCATATACTTATACTCGGTGTACAAGTCTAGGCTGCAAATAAAATTTACATTACGGAGAAGAGGCTCATGTGGGGATAGTTATTGAGGGAGAACTCGTAGATCAAGGTTTTGCATTCATGTATCACTAATTAACCACAACAACAACAACAACATAACAGAACCCATCTAGATGCGTTGATTGCTAATAGAATTGAACAAATCTTACATTCAGTCAAAAAATATGTGGATTAGCATGCTATCCATTTAAAAATATGTGGTGGCTAAAATTGATTGCTAGAGTTTAAATATGACTTTTGCCTCAAAAGTACGAGAAGAGTGAAGTTTTTTTTTTTTAATCAGTAAAAATAAATATATAGATAACTCGATAAGGATATATCGAGGGAAACAAAAAAGAAAGGAATAACACCCGCTTCATGATATTGATACATGAAGCCTTCCGCTGAGGTTCATATTTTTTTTAAGTACGTACTTATTTCCCGTAAAATGACAAAAGTAAGACTCTTGTTGCCAATACAAATTTTACTCACATAAAATCCCATTAGAGAGAGAAAAAGGTGAACAAACCTGAAATAATCAAGATTAATTCAAAGCCTATTTTGGTAATTTTATTAGTTGCCGTTCAATAACTTTATAACTTCGGATTTTTTACGTTAGATATTTATTTTTCAGATTACAATACAACAACAGCCGTTGTAGCACAAATATACGGGCTGATTTTCCTTATCTGGGTTCGACTCCCGGCAACTGCAATTTTTTAAATAATCTCAGCGCATGACGTCTTTTTGGTTAATTTTGAAGCATTGAAATGATGTAGCTTTATTTACCTATCCTCGTGCTATGTTTGGATGCCCATAATATTCGGTAGAGATAGAAAGTTATTTTGGAAATTCGATCAATAGAGTCAAATATTTTCTTTTTTTTAATGAATTGAGCCGGAAACTTAGGTTTCTCATTAGGGATGGGAGGAATCGAATACGTGTTTAGAAACGCGATTCCTCGTTGAATATGTTATCGGAAATCATATTTTCATTCCATAGCCATTCAGTTCCAAACATAGAATTATTCTCGAAAATACCGTAATCGATCTATGCTCGATGTATGGGTCTAGGCTGCAAATAAAATTCGTGCTATTAGCCTTGTGAATTCCCTCTTTTTACGTTATATAAATTATTCTTCAGACCTTATGGCAACTACAGCCGCTGTAGCACAAATAAATGATTTGCATGAAGCATCCGGGTTCAACTCCCGGCAGCGGCAAATCTTTTTTATAAATCTAGACACATCTTTTCATCTATCTATCTATTAATATACTATAGAAATATGTCTGGCAAATCTTTTTTATAAATCTAGACACATCTTTTCATCTATCTATCTATTTATCTATCAATATACTATAAAAATGTGTCTGAGCCCCACAAGCTTTCAAACCCTCATTCGTAATTTTTTTGCATTTTTCATTTTTTTGTTTATAGAGAGAGAGAGAGAGAGAGAGAGAGAGAGAGAGAGAGAGAGAGAGAGAGAGTTCATTTTTCATCACACGTCTTTTCCAATGTATAAAATGAGACCAATGCTAGTGTGCATCGACCACGGAACCGGACAAAAAATTAAACTATCTTTTTATCAACTAGCGTTTTTGCCCGTTCGATACATGGGACTGAAAATAAACCAATAGAAATTTTTTTTATCCCATGTATCAAACGGGGACAAACGCTAGTTTCTTTAATTTTGAAGCAATGATGTACTAGCTTTATTGCCTAGCAAAAAATTGATTTAGCTTTGTTTGCTAACCCTCATTAGAAGGAAAATGCTCAGATTTGTTTGTTGAATTCTTATCGAGCTTGAGTTGAAGTCCCTTGAAAATTTGATGACCAAGTTCAAGTCATATCATCAACTTTAACGAGCCAAAAAATATCATATGCTCGATGTATGGGCTTCGGTTGCAAATCATATTTACATTAGAGAGAGAGAGAGAGAGGAGACTCTGATGTGGAGACAACGATTAAGGGACGACTCGTAGATCAAGGTTTTACATTCACGTATAACTAACCACAAGCTGGAATTACTTATATAAAAAAAAAAAAAGCCACAAGCTGGAATTCTTTCACTTGAAATGTGTTGGGTCCGGAGTATCCTCATGAATTTGGTTACACAATGTCACTCTTTATGACTGCTCCAAGAACAGACTTGCGGGTGCAATGTCAAATATCATAAAAGACTTAATTGAAGCCCTTCCTAAATTAGTTTAGGACAGATGGCGAAAAGCGATCCAACAACATGTAATCAAAGGACTCACAATTCGCAACCCTCTGACCTCATGCACCAATCCATATATGTTTATGGTCTTATTCGAGTGATTATGAACTTTTGAAAGCCTTATAAAGATATATAGTGTTAACGTTAAATGATAATTTCTTCAACAATTTAACAACAATAGCCACTGTAGCACAAACATATGGGCTGATTTTCCTTATCCGGGTTCAACTCCCGGTAGTGGCAAATATTTTTACAATCTTAGCGCATGACTTTTTTTCCTTTAATTTAGAAGCATTGATGTAGTAGCTCTATTTACTATCCTCGTGCTATGTCTTGGATGCCCGTAATATTCGGTAGGGATAGGAGTTTGATTAGTAATTCTATTATGATGTTTGTATTAATTCAGTAATTTTATCCAAGAATAAATTATTTCGAAAATTTAATAGAGTCAAACATTTTTCCTTTTGAATTGATTGAGCCAGGAACTAATTAGGTTTCTCATGGGGGATGGGAGGGATCAAATTCTTACTTAGTTTAGAAATGTGATTCCCGGTTAAATATGTCATCGGTAATCATATTTTCATTCCATGGCTAGTCAATTCCAAACATAGATTGGGTGTTTACTATTCCATTCGTCATATGGGTTACTCTATAGTGTCGTTTGATTTGTAATTCTTCTCTTCTTTCTCTCTTTGTAATGTTCTATTGGTATCAACTATCAATGAAATGTTACTTTATTTTTCAATCGGAAAAAAAAAATGTTCTAAACATAGAAATAATGAAGTTTCTTTCAATATTGGGTCCTCAATAAATAGATGAAAAATAAGAAAAAGACAAAGAGGCAGTTATGTTGAAAACATCCCAAAATTCATATATAAAATATTTCCTTCTGACAATTAAGTTCCTGAAACACAGGGCTCTCTTCAATTCCCTACTAGCAACTAAAAAGAAAAGCAATTAGATATTGCAGCCTTGATCATACAACAACAATAATTACAAAAAAAAAAAATTTGCCCTATTATGTCTCTTCTAAACAAGTAAAACCAAAAGTCAGGACTTCAAAATCTGCAGCTTTCATCACGGAGATGAATAATCTATACAATCGTGGGCTCCGAGGGAATCTCAACTTCAGCAACCGTAAAAGTGGGTATCAATCTCAATGTTGATATTTTCCTAGAATACCTCATTCGAAAATACCGTAATTTATGCTCAATGATGGGTCTAGGCTGCAAATAAAATTTGTGTTATTAGCTTTGTAACTTCCCTCTTTTCACTATATATATTATTCTTCAGATCTTATGGCAACATCAGCCGCTGTAGCACAAACAAATGGCTTGCATTGTCTCATCCGGGTTCAACTCCCGGCAGCGGCAATATTTTTTTTTTTAATAAATCTTGACACATTGCGTCTTTTCATTTCTTTTGAAGCAATGATGTAATAGCTTTATTGCGAGTGCAATTTTATTCACCCTTCTTAAAAGAGAGTGAATATTATCCTCATTCTTATTGGTTGAAATAGTATGGATCTACCACACCACAAAATGATGTCATGCTTGCTATGAAATTGTGTGGATCCCACCACATTTTTTGGTAAGCATGACATCACTTTGTGGTGGAATCCACACAATTTCAATCAATAAGAAAAAAAATAATGTTCACCCTGTGAAAAAAACTCAACTCCTGTTATTGCCTAGCAAAAAATTGATGTAGCTTTTGTTTGCTAACCCTCGAAAGAAGGAAAATGCTTTCCTCCACCCATGGAAAAAGACTGTCTTTGCAAACTAGCTAAGTCGAACTTCAACATGCTCAGATTTGTTTGTTGAATTCGTATCGAGCTCGAGTGCAAGTCCATTGAAAATTTGATGACCAAGTTCAAGTCGAGCACGACTTTATTTCATGAACTTTAACAAGCCAAAAAATATCATATTATAGAGAGGGAGGAGGTTCCGATGTGGAGACAAACAACAACGATTGAGGGAGGACTCGAAGATCAAGGTTTTACATTCATGTATCAGTAACCACAAGTTGGAATTCTTTCTCACTTGACATGTAATCGAAGGACTCACAATTCGCAACCCTCTGAGTCATTGTCCTCAACGAACTTTTTTAATCGAGTCGAGCCACTTTTAACGAGCCAAATTTTTGTCGAACGAGTCGAAAACTCGAACTCGAGTGTTGTTCGATTTGTTTATAGCCCTATTCAGAAGGCCATATAAAGATATATATATTGTCAACGTTAAATGATTTTTTTTTTCAATAATACAACAACGATAGCCCCTATAGCACAAACATACGGGCTGATTTTTCCTTATCCGGGACCCCGGCTACGGCATTTTTTTTTTATAATCTTAGCGCATGACGTCTTACCCTTTAATTTTGAAGCATTGATGTAGAGCTTTATTTACTATGTTTGGATGCCCGTAATACTCGGTAGGGGTAGGAGTTTAATTAGTAATTCTCTTCCAATGTTTGTATTAATTCGGTGATTTTATCCAAGAATCAGTTATTTCTGAAATTCAATAGAGTCGTACATTTTCTTTTCGAATTGATTGAGACAGAAACTTAGGTTTCTCATTGGGGATGGAAGGGATCAAATACATACATAGTTTAAAAATGTCCTTCCCGGTTGAATATGTCATTGGTAATCACATTTTCATTCCAATGACCAGTTAGTTCCAAACATAGATTGTGTGTTTACAACTCCATTCGTCCTATGAGTTACTCTATAGTGTCGTTTGAATTGTAATTCTTCTCTTCTCTCTGTTATGTTTTATTGCTATCAGTGAAATGTTACTTTCTTTGTCGATAAAAAAAAAGTTCCAAACATAGAAATACTAAAAAAAAAAAATGGCAAATAAAATTTGTGTTATTAGCTTTGTAACTTCCCGCTTTTCTCTCTCTCTCTCTCTATATAGATATACATATATAATATATATATATATATGTATATCTATATATATAATTCTTCATACCTAATGGGCAACAACAGCCGCTGTAGCGCAAACAAATTGCTTGCAGTTCCTCATCCGGTTTCAACTCTTGGCAGCAGCAAATTCTTTTTTTACTATAAAAAGCAATGATGTGTAGCTTTATTGCGTAGCAAAAAATTGATGTAGTTTTATTTGCCAATGCCCAGAAGAAGGAAAATGTTTTCCTCTACCCATGGAAAAGGATGGTCTCTGCAAACTAGCTGAGTTGAACTTCAACATGTTCAAATTTGTTTGTTGAATTCTTATCGAGCGTTTAAGTCCATTGAAAATTTGATGACCAAGTACATCCACAGAAAATGACCGTCTCTGCAAACTAGCTGAGTCGAATTTCAACATGTTTAGATTTGTTTGTTGAATTCTTATCGAGCTCGAGTTGAAGTCCATCAAAAATTTAATGACCAAGTTCAAGTCGACCACGACTTTGTTTCATGAACTTTTAACGAACCAAAAAATATCATATACCTATGCTTGATGTACGGGCTTAGATAGAGAGAGGAGGCTCCGATGTGGAGACAACAATTGAGGGAGACTCATAGATCAAGATTTTACATTCATGTATCACTAACTACAACCACAAGCTGGAAATTTATTCTTTTTCACTTGGCGTGTATTTGGGCTTCATTGTTGGGTTTTCCCCATGTACTTGGCAATTGGGCTTTAAGTTTTTTTAAGTATTTGGACTGTGACTCATTTGCTCTTTACGGGGTATTATTTTATCTGACCTTTGTGACCTTTTAGGTGTTCCCTTGGGGTTGTCTTCTTGATTGGCAAGATGCTAATCAAAAATTTGGATCTCGAATAGACACTTGTGTCTTTCTCTATGCCCTTTTAGTCTTTATATTCTTTTAAAGATTAATAAAAAAAATTCTCCGTTCAAAAAAAAAAAGACTCACAACCCTCTGGCCTGATACACCATAGCACCAATCCATAGATATCGAGTCTATGGTCTTATTCGAGTGATTATGAACTTATGAAGGCCATATAGAGATATATGTTGTCAACATTAAATAATTATTTCTTTAACAATATAACAACAATAGCCGTTGTAGCACAAATATATGGGCTGATATTCCTAATTCGAGTTCAACTCTCGGCAGAGGCAATTTTTTTATGGTCTTAGCACATGACTTCTTTTCCTTTAATTTAGAAGCATTGATGTAGCTTTATTTACCTATCCTCGTGCTATATTTCGATGCCCGTAATACTTGGTAGGAATAGGAGTTTAATTAGTACTGTAATTCTATTCCGATATTTGTATTAGTTTAGTAATCTCTTATGAAGGCCATATAGAGATATATGTTGTTAACATTAAATAATTATTTCTTCAACAATATAACAACGATAGCCGTTGTAGTACAAACATATGGGCTGATATTCCTAATCCGGGTTCAACTCCCGGCAGCGGCAATTTTTTTATGGTCTTAGCGCATGACGTCTTTTCCTTTAATTTAGAAGCATTGATGTAGCTTTATTTACCTATCCTTGTGCTATATTTGGATGCCCATAATACTTGGTAGGAATAGGAGTTTTATTAGTACTGTAATTCTATTCCGATGTTTGTATTAGTTTAGTAATCTCTTATGAAGGCCATATAGAGATATATGTTGTTAACATTAAATAATTATTTATTCTACAATATAACAACGATAGCCGTTGTAGCACAAACATATGGGCTGATATTCCTAATCCGGGTTCAACTCCCGGCAGCGGCAATTTTTTTATGGTCTTAGCGCATGACATCTTTTCCTTTAATTTAGAAGCATTGATGTAGCTTTATTTACCTATCCTTGTGCTATATTTGGACGCCCGTAATACTTGGTAGGAATAGGAGTTTTATTAGTATTGTAATTCTATTCCGATGTTTGTATTAGTTTAGTAATCTCTTATGAAGGCCATATAGAGATATATGTTGTTAACATTAAATAATTATTTCTTCAACAATATAACAACGATAGCCGTTGTAGCACAAACATATGGGCTAATATTCCTAATCTGGGTTCAACTCCCGGCTGTGGCAATTTTTTTTATGGTCTTAGCGCATGACATCTTTTCCTTTAATTTAGAAGCATTGAGGTAACTTTATTTACCTATCCTCCTGCTATATTTGGACGCCCGTAATACTTGGTAGGAATAGGAGTTTAATTAGTACTGTAATTCTATTCCGATGTTTGTTTTAGTTTAGTAATCTCTTATGAAGGCCATATAGAGATATATGTTGTTAACGTTAAATAATTATTTCTTCAATAATATAACAATGATAGTCGTTGTAGCACAAACATATGGGCTGATATTCTTAATCTGGGTTCAACTCCCGGCAACGGCAATTTTTTTATGGTCTTAGCGCATGACGTCTTTTCCTTTAATTTAGAAGCATTGATGTAACTTTATTTACCTATCCTCGTGCTATATTTCGATGCCCGTAATACATGGTAGGAATAGGAGTTTAATTAGTACTGTAATTCTATTCCGATGTTTGTATTAGTTTAGTAATCTCTTATGAAGGCCATATAGAGATATATGTTGTTAACATTAAATAATTATTTCTTCAACAATATAACAACGATAGCCGTTGTAGCACAAACATATGGGCTGATATTCCTAATCTGTGTTCAACTCCCGGCAGCGGCAATTTTTTTATGGTCTTAGCGCATGACGTCTTTTCCTTTAATTTAGAAGCATTGATGTAACTTTATTTACCTATCCTCGTGCTATATTTGGACGCCCGTAATACTTGGTAGGAATAGGAGTTTAATTAGTATTGTAATTCTATTCCGATGTTTGTATTAGTTTAGTAATCTTATATTCATGCTATGTTTGGATGCCAGTAATACTCGGTAGGAATGGGAATTTGATTAGTAATTCTATTCCGATGTTTATATTAATTTAGTAATCTTATCTAAGAAAATAAGTTATTTCGGAAATTCAATTGAGTCAAACATTTTCTTTTTGAATTGATTGAGGCAGGAACTTAGGTTTCTCATGGAGGATGGGAGGGATCAAATTCATACATAGTTTAGAAATGTGATTCCTGGTTGAATATTTCATTAGTAATCACATTTAAATTCCATAGCCAGTCAATTCAAACATAGATTGGGTGTTTACAACTCCGTTCGTCCTATGGGTTACTCTATAGTGTCGTTTGATTTGTAATTCTTTTCTTCTCTCTTTGTAATATTCTTTTTTTTTAATCTTCAAATTGCAATGTTTTATTGGTATCAATGAAATGTTACTTTCTTTTTCGATCGGAAAAAAAGGGTTCCAAACATAGAAATAATGAAAACATGGCATCACATTCTCATTCCTCATTCCGTTACTGATTAGAGGACATGAATAAAGAAATGAAAAGCACATTTTTAATCGTCTGGCTAAGGGTGCATTTGGTAACATTTTCAGAAACTTGTTACCAAACAAGTTTTTTTCATTAGTTTTCAAAAAAATAAAACCAAAAACTGAAAACAAAAAGGTTACCAAACACTCGTACGTAAACCGTTTAATAACTTTCTACTTTAGATTTATTTGGGTTAAATAATTATTTTTCAGAACACATAATAACATCATCAACCGCTGTAGCACAAACAAATTTGCGCTTATCTTCCATTTCGGTTCAACTCGCGGCAGCGGCAAATTCTTTTCACCTCACACGGCGTCTTTTTCTTTACTTTTGAAGCAATGATTGATATAGCAAGGAGAGAAAATCCTATCCTTTTCCACCCATGAAAAAGGGTCTCTTTTTTTACTGCAACGGAGGAACAACCCTACAATTAAATTACTAAATGGATTCGACTGCGCAATCCAAAGGGGAGTTAGAGCGACCGCACTAGTCACGGCAATGATCGATGTAGCAAGGAGAGAAAATCCTATCCTTTTCCACCCATGAAAAAGGGCCTCCCTTTTTAAAACGGAGGAACAACTCTATAACCAAGTTACATGGATTCGACTGCGCAACCCAAGAGGGAGCGAGAGCGACCACACTAGTCACGGCCTCCCCTTACTGCTAGGTACTTACCATGTGGAGAATCGAACCCCAGACCTTGAGGACTACTCCCAAAGCCTGGACATCTGCCTAAACCACTGGGACAACCCTTGGGTGTGTGGCTGTCTCCTCTTTGTTCATGTCTGTATTCTCTCATCTTAGTTCCACCCAAGCCCAAGTGTTAGGTATAGCTGAAAACGAGCCAAGTCTAGTCAAATTTTAGCATGTTTAGATTTTTAGCAAGTTCGAGCTCAAGTCCAATGAATGAATATTTAAGGAGCACTTTTAATGAGTACGTACGGATCTAGGTTGCATATACAATTTGTATTATGGAGAGGAGGTTATGGCTCGATTAGGGAAACATGTTAGGCAAACCGTATCTCAATTGTATCTCAATTGTCTCTTGAAACTCTTGTCATGAGCTTCCCAGTTGAATACCAAATATTCTCTCCTATTGTTTTCTGAAATTAAAAAAACACAAAAAATATCGTTTAGGGTAGGGTGACGTTTCTTTCAGTATTGGGTCCTCAATAAATAGATGAAAAATAAGAAAAAGATAAAGAGGCAGTTATGTTGAAAACATCCCAAAATTCATATATATACTTTTCAATCTGACAAAATATTTCCTTCTGACATTTTAAGTTCCTGAAACACAGGACTCCATTCAGTTCCCTACTAGCAACTATAAAAAGAAAAGCAATTAGATATTGCAGCCTTGAACATACAACAACAATAATTACAAGAAAAAAATTGCCCTACTATGTCGCTTCTGAACAAGTGAAACCAAAAGCCAGGACTTAAAAATATGCAGCTTCCATCGAGGAGATGAATAATCTGTACAATCGTGGGCTCCGGGAGAATCTCAACTTCAGCAACCGTAGACGTGGGTATCAATCTCAATGTTGGCATTTTCCTAGAATACCTCATTCGAAAATCTTGTGGGTCGTCTTGATAGTGAAAAGTGTTGGTGAGATAAGCTGAGTCGATTATGTAAGAACACTATCACGAAAGAGCAAAAAAGAGCTGGATCATCTGGAATACGTCCTTGGGGGAACATGAGGATGGCCCTCTGACCTTCTCCCTTTGTCCACATTAGGAAAGCTTTCTGATTTTCCTCTCTCCAAGTTCGGAGTGAATTGCACTTCCATTATTCCTTTATCGAGATGTTTGGAGTGATCCACCATCCGTCATCCTAACTCTTTCTGTATTTTCGAAAATCTGGGAGAATGGTTACTTCTGATTTCTAAGCCCTTTTGTGAATTATAGACTGACTGGTTATCTATTGTCCCATGAAATTTGTCTGGGTTTTGAACAGAATGGCGCCATTCTAATCCACTACCTCTTTCAAAGCTCTTCACAGAAGTACCTGAACTCCTCCCTTTGTCCATATTTTGGAGCTCATTGGCAATTTGGCCGCGTCGTTCTTTCAAGAAGTTGAGTCTGTTTGTTAGCTTTGACAATGCTGAAGATGTGGAGTTATTAGCTCCCTGCAATCCACAAGCGACTTGTTAGCAGTCATCTGCAACAGTCCATTTCAATGGAGGGTTACTGTGAGGGAAGAAAAAAACGACGTGGTTTCTTACCAGATCTAACCATATTTGGTGAGAACCTGTGAGCAACAAAATAGAACTTACTATGCGTTTCTCACCTCTTTTATTCATCCAATAAATTAAGTAGCAGTATCCTCTTACGTTTTCTTCTTGACCAACTCCATCCAAACGGAGTTTATGGGGGCAACGGTGAGGCTCTTTAGCCCATCTAAGCAATTTAACAGACATGCAATGTTAACTGACACCAGGACATGTTTGCATTTTGTTTTTTAGATAAGATTGAGGTTGTATTTCAGTCATGGATTCGTGGATGGGCTCACCAAGCATGCAGGGAATGATAGGGAAACTAATAGTATAACTATAGCTTCTTCAAATTCATTAATTTCGTACCATTTCCTTCACCTTTTCCCTTTCTCTTTAGATCCCGCCACAATCCATGATCCAAATTCAGCCAAGTCATGCACCATTATATAGAATAAAATCTAATTCTAATCCCTGCCCCCTTTTCTTCTGGGGTCCAAACGACCCTATCTACAACAAAACAGCATTTACAAAAAGAGAGAGGAAGAGGGAGAGAGATCAGTTTCATTTTAATCTCATTTCCGTAGAATCTCCTCTCAACCCTCTAACTTTTGCTGCTGTTAGTATGTCTTTTACAGGACCACTCAACGAATACAGAGAAAACAGACATAGAAAACAGTAATGCAAGTTACCTCATCCCTTGCACCAAACTTCTTCGAACTGGCAGAAGATGAAGTGGCTGTAACCCCAACAGATTTGGAGTTGCGTGCTGGATCCATCATCTGTTTCTTAGGCAACTGTTTATTTGAATAGAATGGAAGATCTTTTTCATATCTTTGTCGTCGTCTAAATTATCCAATTGATTGTCCTGCCAAAGATATATTTAGTAGAATGCCGTAGTCTAATGGACCAAATTGGATATCTCTAATACACATGAATCATCAGTGTTAGGAAAGTGCCTTGAATTTGGTAACCTCCTTGTTTGACTACTTTTAGAGGTTTCTTATAAATAGAGACTTTGGGGTTTCTAAGGTTAGGTCTTCTGTCATTGGGGCTTGATATTAGGGTTTTGTGTTGTCTCTTTGGGTTCCACCAAGGGTTTGTGCTCCCTTTCAGGTTCCACCCGAGATTTGTCCCAGAATATCGTTTGGTGCTTCGTTGAGAGTTACGGATATAGCCGGCTCTTTCTAATCTCTCCTCATTCATAGTGAATCCTCTCTCGCTATTCGCCCATGGAGTACGTTCTTGCTTTGAGCTTGAGCAGAACCACGTAAATCATGTGTTCTTGTTTTGATCACTCGTTGGTTTGTTTATTTTCTATTTCGTGGTTGTCATAACAATCAGTAAGACTTGGTTAGAGCTTTGATTTGCTACAAGATTGATGGGGAGAAAATATTTGCTCTCTTCTTCCCCTTCCTTTTTTCCCCTGGCTACAGAGTACAGATCCAAGATCCAACCACAACCTAGAAGAATCCGTAAACTACATTGTATGATGTAACAGGTATATTTCCAATTTGGGAGCATTGACACTCATATGTAGAACCTATGGGCACTAAGACCTGAATCTATATACAACAAAGCTGGTTGAACAGTTCAGGCTTGTAAGGTCATCAAGGCTCATTTAGCAGCCAAATAAATGAAATTAAAGCACGAGTTTGGAGAACGATTACCCAGCTTAAGTAACACAACCTTGACTTGTGCTCAGTTTACCAGTAACTTAGTGGAGAGGATCTAGTACTCAAATATATCTAAAAGCTACATCCAGACTTCAAGATCTTCCAATCCAAACGTGTGACGGAAGAATTTAGTTTGTGCCTTTTTGGAAAATTAGAAACTCAAGTAATTTGTTTGAATACAAAAGCTTAAAAACAAGAAGTCCCAGGTTCACAATACCAGCTAGTAATAAATTTCGATCAACACGAATGTATACCTTACTTCTTGTTGATTTCTCGGTAGTATGAAAGGTATCAGTAGTTTCAATTTCCTTCCCCCTTTCCCTCCTGTATCCAAAGTGTGAGTGAGAAAGCATAAGGAAATGACTGAATGCAAAAGTACGAAAACACAAACACCCACCATTCATTTGCTTATTCCTAAACACCTGGACTTGCAATTTTGGATTTTGTGAGACAGATAAATTCTAGTCACTCAAGCATCTTAAGCTAGAAAACTTTTGAGTAATACAACTCTAATCGATCAAAGGACAAAGATGCACCAATAAAACCAAAAACAAATCTTACAGTCTTGCTTGACTGCATGAACCATGTGCGAAACCACTGTTCAGTTCACGTTGTTGATTGAGCTGCATTCCAAGGTCATCAGCTGTCTGCTTCAAATTAGTGACATCTGCCTCCACTCGAACAATTTCCTCAAGCTCTGCCTTTGTCTTTTGCACATATACAGTTCATAGTTTAGTGTATGATCAATCAATTGTACCAAGTGATTGTGAGGTAAACACACCTTTTCATCAATAGAAGCAGAGAGAAGTATGGAGCCTTGAGGCATTTCAAGTCCGGCTTCCAATACTTTTCTCAACTCTCTCTCCTTGTTCAAGTCCATGCAGTCTTGCCACCTGGAAGTACGACCAACACCTAGCTGTCAAAGGTAGAAGTGCTATGTGGAGCGTGCAAATGCACCTATTGATGCTGAATTGTCAAACGAATAACTAAAGATGACAAGGATAGCTAAAGATTACTAAAGCACATACTTCTTGCTCAAGAGCCAGACGTTGTTCATGCACAGCATTCTTTCGTCTCTCCAGACTTTCTTGAAGAACTGCATTCTCTTTAGCCTGTTACGACCGCAAACAAGGAGGTTAAATGATCAACAACAAAACTGAATACAGAGATAGAGTAAGACAAACACTCAACCGCCTACCTCTTCAGCAATTCTGTTTTGGAGGTCAATTTTGGTGGCCTCAAGCCTTTCAATCTCGGCCCTGTTAATGGGTCAAAAAACAAAGTTAACCATTTGAGTAATTGCAAAACTGTCAAAAGTCATAATGTATGACTTCAAGAAATTGGAATCTGTCCAGCAAAACCTCAAGACCATTATATTAAACTGTCTATGGCTATCCATGACTGCATTTGCCGGATTTAAAGGAAGCTTCTGAAAGCGTATAATCTTTGTAATTTATGCATCCCAAAGGCACCCCTCTCTTTCAAGAGGATTCGCGGCATACCGGGACTTAGAAGAAGAGAAAGGAGACATGAACTTAAGCAGAAAAGCTTTATGACCAGAAAACCAAATGTTCAAAGCAGAATCACTTTTGTGGACTGAAGTAGCCCCAGACGATATTCTCTAACTGCTGCATAGAGTAGTGTGACTGTAGGGCCATAAGAATTCGCATACCACTCCAACATCCCAGTATCTTCCAAAAACAATAGCTTCATTCCAGACTGGGGGGGTTACCAGGCCGTTCTTCATTCACCAGAGCACCTTGAGGCATAGAAGCCTCAGGAAAGTGTGTGGGAGAGATGAAGAAGTGAACCGAAAAGGTATAAGACAGTAAAGAATCAGAGCTCAAAGTATAGAGGTCGAGTGGACACCCCTTAATCTTAGTGGAGGTATTAAAATGTAAGAGACCGTAGAAGGTCTCTTTGAAGACAACACATAGAGGTCTATATGCTGATGTATAAAAAGCCCATTTCGCTGGCATGCATGTCTATAACAGGTGGCTGGTTCAGAGACATCAGACTGAGAAGTTCCTTACATTTTTCCATTAGACCCCATAGCTATATAATTTAAGGGGCTATTAGGGTATTGACAAGATAAATTCACAAACTCCACTATGGATTAGAACTATTTCCGCTCAAGAAGATCGCCAAAGAGTTCCCTTCCAAGATAACAGGGACAGCTTCAAATTAATCAGATTCATACAAGCCTCCCTTTGACTTGAAGCGGTGGTATATAAGAGGTGGTACAGAAGTGATTAATATTAAATTCAGAGGTGTTATATAAAAGCTGCTTATAACCTGCCTAAACAGTTAACTCTCTACCACATACCAATTAAATTCAAACAAGTGAAACAGAAAAAGAGGTGGTAATACCTATTACATCATAGCAATCACACCTACAAAAACGTAATCCATATACTCCATGTCTCCATCCATTCCCATTTGTTGGTCCCTTCGAGGGATTCCAACTTATTAAGGGAACATAATCATTGCACTTGGCATATCTTTCTCTCTCTTTTTTCTATTTTTACCACTTAAGTCTTTTAGAAAAAGCATCATTGTCTTTCTTATTGCCAGTAATTAAGTTCAAAAGTGAAGGGTAAAAGAGTAAACTCATCAACTTTTGCCCATTACTGTTGAACACGGACAATCTTTTTTGGGACAATAAAAAGTGCCAAAAGCGACAACATATGGGGACGGAGGGAGTAATTTTTTTTTGAAAAACACACATAGCTAGATTTGCTTCAAACAATAATAGACATAGGATGCATTTCTTACTCGTCTTCAAAGGGAAAATCAATGGATTCCATGGAAAGTTTCTTCTTTGCCTGAAGAAATACATGGAAGGAAAAAAAGGTTATAATACCAACAAAACAGAAAGGTACACTGCTCAGCAAAATGAATCCATAGAGCTTAGTTGATACTGTGGATGGACTAAAGGGCTCTCCTGGCAAAAACAAAAGTTTTGGGATGCCCCATAGTTAGAGTCACATTGTTATGTCATTGAGATCATCATTAGAGAATACAGCTATGCTAGTGAAGAAAGACAGAATTAGAAAGTCATATCCTGAACCTAGAGCATCGTCGGGAGTTGGCATCAAAAGATCGAATAATGTCTCCATATTCGATCATTTCAGGCAATTATAGATTTTCTGGAGAAGTAATAATTCCTCCATGAAAATCAAATGCAGTTTTTTTGTTGTTTTGTTTCTGCCAAGATAGATCCCCCTTTTTTATTATGAAAAATGTTAGTGAAATAGTTTTTCATTATTAAGAACTTTATACTCACAGGGGTACGGCCCCAAACAGCAGCTCGCCTTGCACCATGCACAGGTCCATTCGATATAGTGGAATTCTTATCAGTTAACTTTGGTCCCAAACCTGTCTCTGCAGGATCATCTCCTAATACTTCAGCAGACTCATCAGACTTCATTGGTGAACCATAGTTATTTTGATTGGGAATGTTCCCACTACTTTGTAAATTGTCATGTTGGCGTGATTTGGCTTTATCATCATAACCTGACTCATTGGAATCGGAACCAAAGCTATGACTGTCAGAACCCTGCATCTTCAAGAACTTTAGTGTAAGTAATTTTTGGAAGAAGGAATGAAGTGGGAATAGAAACCAAGAAAGACTTCAAAATTCAGAAAATAGAAGCAAGCTGAATTCCATGACAATGCCAGAAAATGATGCAATCAAAATACCAAAAGGGAATCAAAGATTCAAAGAAATGAGCTAAATCCCATTCAAGGGGATAAACCCCAAAGGGTAGAGAGAGAAAACTATGTCTCAATCAATATATTCAATATTCTTAATAATCAAAAGCTACCCAATATGAGCACTCTAGACTACTATTTATAGACCCTCTACTACAAAGGACTTAAAATGACATACATACCCTTAAAACTACTGCATTAGAAAAGGTTTCAATGAAACAAAAGGAGGATAAATTGATCTAATTCACAAATAGAGCCTCAGCCATTCCATTGGATTGAAATTATAACTTCAAGCTGTATCAGAGGTAACTATGAGGAGAGTTCTTTCAAAATATAACAAAGGCTTGAGATAAAACTAAATGGTCTATACGTGCATATTATGATTTAGGGTGGCCTTGTTGACAGATAGTTCTAGCTTTCGCCTGAGGAGAAATTTCGCAATGACAAAGAAATCCCAACCACTTTCCACGCTAAGCACACCAACCTTGAGGCCTGAGGGACACTATTGCCCATACGTATCTTTTTTTCCCTAGCAATAGGCCCTTCCTATCATTGACATAAGCAGAATTATCATGATAACTGTCGAGAACAATAAAATGTTACCCTAGATGATATGTCAAAGAGAAAGCAAGAAAAAAATTAAAGAGAGACAAGCTACACGGTAGCAAAATAAATTATTTTTAGAAAATGAAGAAGGGTATAACAACAGCATAACGGATAGCTGCTTAACTGGAAAAGGAAACAAAGTTGGTTGCATGGGGCAGGTCGGGTGGCACAGTTGTTCAAAGTTCCATGCATATTCAACAAGTCATCAGAAAAGTACACCAAAAATCTACGATAAGTAAAAGCACAAACATACTCACACCTGAGTATGTTTGTAGGCTAAATGAACTTGGGTCGGACATCCATAAACAGCTGACGTAGGATGTGCAAATATGTATCCAAAAGTTGGATACTGCCATACTGGTATGTGGACACTATTCCCACATTGATTAATTATTACCTCCCAAACAAATATCTATACGAGACCGGGCAACCTATCCAATCATTGCCAATTTGTTTCGAGTTGGACACTTTATCGTGGTAGTGGAGCTTGGCTTTTTGAGGCATTTGGAAAAGAATCTCTTGATTTATTGCGCCATTGCTTCTGCCTGAAGTGCACCTTGTTTCCTTACGATAGTTGTGTTATGGGTCATTTGCTTACCTCTTAACGTGCAAGTCAAGGGTAGCACATGCGAGGAGTGTTAGAACTTGTTCCACATGAATTAATTATTACCTCCAAAACTAGTATATGACTTTGGGCAGTGTTTCCATTAATTGCCAATTTGTGTTGATTTGGATGCTTTCACAGACATATCCTAAATCTTTAAATCTAACGCACATTTTCTACCATACTGTCAATGTCTAAAGATAAAAACAGAAAAGAAAAAAAAACAGGATACAGAGGAACATTTTCATTTCTCTCTTGCTTCCCTGTGAAAGGCTAGAAATATTTTGTTTTCTTTTGGATGTGAACTTCTTTTTCTTCAAAAATTGTGAAGAAACAAGAGAATCCAAGTGGTGGCACAAGTATTGGACACTCTTGTGCCTTTATGTAACCCCGTCATTTCTGGTGGACCTGGGTACCCTAGGGGTGAATAGAGGAGTCCATGTAACACTATATCAAGTGGCTCAGAATGTATCACGTCTCAATATGTGTATGTGTGGTTTAAATGGTCAAGTTAAGAAGTGCAAGAACTAGCCTTATCATCATCTCCAATATTGCCTGCCTCACTGTGAGTTTCATTTGATGCATCTTCAAGTTCTTCATCTATATCTGCATGAGAACCATCAGTTCCATCTTCAGAGGTCTCATCATCATAATCACTCAACTCCTCACTCTCACTTCCACTCTCTTCTGAATCGGAGTACAGTTCAGTTGACATGGAACCTTCCTGAAAAGAAAAGTAATACTTCATCAAAGAGAAAAATATCAAAGAGGAAACCGGAAGAAAAATAAAAATCCAGGAAAGAGAGTCGGCCCTAAATACAAGGTGGAGATTTTGTTAGAATTATATTGAACATAGAAACCCAAATAGAAGGAAGAACTAATTAGACTAGAGTTAGTAATTGATAAGCATACAATTGCCTACATTAATCAGACGAGTCTTAACGAAGTTGTATTCCATCACTAGCAAAGGTAGGATGTCGCAGTTTATCCACAATTCCATGTCCTACATTTTGTGGAATATTATCGCAAAGGAGTAGGAAGGACTTAATTCGTATACGACATAAGCCCTCGAACAAGAGGATGGGCAAGAGAATATGAGCTAAGGATGGCCACAGACAGAGACTTAGCTTTAAGTTTTATTTTAGAGCTAACTGGAGAAGATAGACCTAAATATCCGCCTCTTTTGGATGAGCATCCACAACCCAGTGCTAACTTGAACAAGCTCATAAGCAATGAAGGCGGACCTTACCCCATAACTGCTTATATGTCTGAGTGGTATTCTGAGGATATTAAAACTCCAAGGTCCCACAACCAGAACAATTCTTAACCAACTATTCTCTTTTGAACTCCTGTCAAATCCTTGCAAGTAAAACATTCTTGAAAAGTCAAGAAGAGTTTTTTCCTTTGTTCTTTCATTTCAAGAATTCTTTGGTTTCTTTTATACACAGTAAGATTGGAACAAGTAACCACACCCTCCTTTCCAGGTGCCATGCCGGTACTTACACTGTCGCATTAGAACAGCTTTGGTTATAATGACAAAGATATGACTGCCTCAAGTTTTGGACTTCGAGAGGGTTTTCTCAAGTGCCATTTAGGTGAGTCGAATGAGATCTGCTCCTCTGGTAATAAGGAGCAAGTTCAGGTGCAAAACCAGTGAGGAAATGAGCCCAACAATGTACATCAACTTATCCAACATCAATATCTAATGAAATCTCAAACCAAGGTTCATCTTGTGTAGTGATAATCTGCAGCCAAAACTACTTCATGTAGGTAAAAACAAATGCAAGTTTATACATAAATATCTGTAAAAGTTGGATCTATTAATTAACTTGTGTAGCAAAGAAAGTGAGCAGGTTTAGGGCATACCCCAAATATGTTCTCGTACTCTTCCAGTAAAGTTACTACAATGGCTTGAGCATGGTTAGCTGCAGCAGCAGCTTGCAGAAGTTGAATAGAACCATCACCGCCCACATCGAAGT
This sequence comes from Rhododendron ovatum, assembly GCA_019656835.1. Taxonomy (NCBI): domain Eukaryota; kingdom Viridiplantae; phylum Streptophyta; class Magnoliopsida; order Ericales; family Ericaceae; genus Rhododendron; species Rhododendron ovatum. The sequence continues at coordinate 41,582,200 of CM033794.1, forward strand.
CATGTTCGAGATCGCAGTCGCCAGCCAGAAGGGGACGAAGAAGCAAGGGTGCCATGCAAGCTGCTACAGCTGAACAGCTCATTCGATTCTCCGCCTTGTGAGAAGCAATAGTTTGCATCATCATAAGAATTCTGAAAACAAAGGGGGGGGAAATCAATTTAATCTTAAAAAAACACCTTTAAATAGCCAAGAAACGAAAAAGAAGGAACACCGGTGAGTAAAGAAATGCAAGACAGATTAGCCAAAAAAATGATTCTTCATCTCTACAGGGCCATAATACTAATCCATCAACTGAATTAGTGATAATATCCCTACTTTACTGTTACTAACCATACATCGGATGAGGGAGGGGGCGAGAGTTGGGGGTGATAATATCCCTCACATGTTTTTCTACGTTTTAACTTGGAAGTTCATTATTATTTTTGTTTTGTTCTTTGGAGGAGACATTGCTTCGCACCCAAATGGAAAATAAGATCATGCTATCTTTTTTTGTGCATTTGGATCATGCCATAGAGCCCCTGATCGATCTCTCAGAATGCTAGGTATCCATAGTTTGAATATCGACGAGATCCTTGCTTACTTTCTTAAGAAAGACTATTATTACTTCTTTACCCATCTCATTCATCCATCAATGGCAACATCATTCTGGATGCATTTCTACATAGCAGTTCTGCAAATACAAACTCTTTCATTGAAAAATACATCTTAAAAGGAACATCTAAGATGTTTATGGTGAAATGAACATCTTAAGAAATTAAGCAAAAAGCATCGGAGGGTGATATGGAACTGTGTGGTACATGAAATGAGGAAACCACGCTCTTATAAAATATCTATCGGATATCACACACTGAGAAACAACAAGAAGTATGAAACAAAAGAAATACTGACCATCAAAGTAAACACACAAAAAAACAACCACCATACTCTCTATAACAAGGAGAAGAACACAACTGAAAAACAGTCATGTTATCAACTACCTCTGTAATAATCGGCGATTAGGCTCTGGGAATGTTTCGCATATAGCCTCACGCATAGCTGCAAGTCTCCT
>CM033794.1:41583347-41605122 GCA_019656835.1 Rhododendron ovatum
GCCATGCTCAGTTCCTAACCATGGAGTAGTCCAATTATAAATGACAATTTGATGGAAGGTAAACATATCCTATCCAAGATCTAAATAGAGCATTAGAAGACAAGATGTATCAAATCCACCTAAACTATGCCAGAACATTGCTATTACAGTATTACCTAAGAGCAGTCACACTTCTTTCGTGTCAGGCACTGTGTCAGTGTTGGCACAACAGTAAACTACATTATACATTACAAGTCAACTTATATTCTAACAACAAGAGAAAACAAATGCAAATTTGTGAATATTCTCCTCCTTTAGACTAGATTTTATATCACATTCTCTTAGTGTCTTAATTAATATTAGAATACATGATATAATAATTGCTTGATGATATTAATGACATGTAATACATATTTAAGGTATGTGTCTGCGTGTGACGCCCATGTGTCCATATCCTGTATATTTTGAAAATTTCTGAGTTGGAGTGTTAGTATCATGCCACGTGTTCCTGCTTCTTAGGCTTAAACTCTCCTCACTGAGTAAAAGAATTACTCCCTCTGTTCCGAATTGCTGGTCCTTTACGGGAATTTCAACTTTTTAAGGAGACATGCAATAAATGCAATCACACTTTAAAAAAAAGATACATTGATTTCCAACAAAGATGACTAACAATTTGGAACATCCCAAAATAGTACAAGGGACGAGCAATTTGGAATGGAGGGAGTATTAAATACTCACACATACCCTATCATAACCCAAATGGTAAACATAGTGAAAGTAGATGGATATCAATACATGCCAAATGGCCAAGATGCAGTGAGGCCAGGGGAAAAAAGGTACTATAGTAGAAATGGCCAAAGTCCTGTTGAGAAAATTTCCCCCGACTGCCTACAATATAAATGGCCAATGTCCCTTTCAGAACTATTATCAATGAAACTGGGATAAAGTGAAAGGAGGGAGGGAGTTAAAATGCCTGTTATCCGGCTATATGTCTGATACCCCACATTTTTGTGGTCTAAGTTATTTTGTATTTTTAGTATGTCATAAAGTAATTACTGGCTGCCATTGATATTATGAGTTTATATACAACTATGATACCTGTGATGCACTTGTGGTAAAGAGTGGTGATTGCTGGGTTGAACATGGATAAGTATGGCCGGGATTTTTTTGGCGGAAAATGCCAGGTAAGGAATGCTAAGGTGGGAGTTACATAAGCAAGCATCAGGGATAAAGCAAAAGAAAAGAGTACTATAAAATAGTAAGGTGCGTGTGGGCCAAGCTCCAACATACCCCACGTATGTGATCCCTACCGGCAAGAGCAGAGAGACACAAACAAATTAAGCAAGGGTACAGAAGAAGAGAACGAAGAGAGTTCAGAGAAACAGCTTTAAGGGAACTTAAGCAGCGCCTTCCTGCCTGATACTTCAATAAAATCAAGAAAAAGATACAGAAGTTCGCATACTGCAGTGAGGTAAGACAAAGTAAGCGGAGTTGGCTCCTTTGAGAATTGAGCTAAACTCAATAACGGTTTGTTGAACTTATGGGGAATCTCTTCCGAACTACCAAGTCATAATGAGATTAAAAACGATGTACAAGTGGTGTGCAGTTCCACTATTACACTCGTAAGATGGAGAGATACCATGGAGTTTTAAGTTCAAAACTCACAGAAATAGTAGTTCCAGGGCCTCCTCGTTTTGAAATATTATGGCTGAATGGAGTTGACCCCAGTAACAAAAGAGGAATCCATCCATACAAACTTAGGATCAGGACACCATGATAGAATACTATTGCATCTATTTCTAAATGGAATACTGCAACTTGTGTGACCAAATGAACGCAATGTACTCTCATCCTTCTAATAGTCCCCGTGATAACTAAATATGAAAATGCTACTACGGAAGACACCAAACTATGGCTGGTGGAACAATAGAGGAACTTTTGAATAAACTTCCTTGATTTGTTTGTTGTAAGTTTATAAATCTATCAAAACAAAACAAAATCGGGAAGCTTGAATCTCATTAATTTACCCTTCCATGAAAAATAAGGGCTTATATTAAACTTAATAAAGTATTTCACCAAAAATCGGATAATGGTGAAAGTTCTATCCTATTGAACAGAAAACATAGTAGGATATTTGTTTGATCATTGGTGGGGGAAGCCAAAGGTGAAAATGAACTCTATCCTGCAAGGGTCAGTACATTTTACTGAAATGTCTCAACCAGTAAAAAGCAAAACAGATCCAGTTGAAAAAAGCCTGATGGAAAACTTACGACATGCTTCTAGTAGTGCTTTGCAGCAAGATGCAGGTACTGGAGATGATGGTAACTCCCGAAGAACATACTGGAACAATACCATATAGAAACAGTAAATATAGCAACATGAAATAAAAAAAACATCGTCACCTGTGAGAAAACTTTTGTATTCTCCTCGGAGTAGATACCTTGACACAATCAGCAATTACATGTGCATCCTCTTCGGGAGAAAAGTCCGTTTTTCCTGAATAACAAAACAGGAGAAAGCAATTGAATCATGTTGCATAATTCAAAACTCTCTCCATCCCCACATTTTGGCATCCTTACATTAATCATACAGTGGAACTGTGTCATTGTCCCAAATCTGTACCTTAAGTATACGTCACTTCGCCAAAAACAATAATTGCATAAACATAAAGTGTGTGTGTGTGTGCACGTGCTGTATCAGACAGTTAGGTCCTTGTAATTGTAATGGCGCATACAGAATGCACCCTTGCAGCCTGGCAATTAGCAAATTGGTTAGACGGGCATACATCTTTAGTTTCATTTGTTAACAGTGAAGTACTTCTAAAAATTGGAAAAGTACATGTGAAAACACATTTGGGATGGCACATATGAACCAAAAAACCAGTGTTCTAAAAATAAGAATTAATTGCTGGCGGGGCCTATCCAACTAGATCCGACTAATTGCTATGCACCGATTAATTGCCAATTACTAATTGCTATGGGCCAATTAATCGCCGATTACTAGACCTCGAAGCTCGAAGGTGGCCGATGGCCCGACTAGCGCCTAGCGACTTTTAGAACATTGCAAAAAACAAGTCCTCAAGTCAGCTAAAAAATGGCTTCAGTGGAAATTATTGATCATGTCATTCCCCAAAACTCAACTTGAAAACTGACAACACAGGCAGCAGTGGGTCCAAAACCGAACTATAAAAAGGACACTCCACAGTTAGCTGTAATTAGAGATGAAAACTTGACATCAAAACATGAAGACCAGTGGATCAAAATATACAAACCCTGCTCATATTCTCGAATTCGATGTTCAACGTCATCAACATCTGCAGCTTGCCGCAATATCCCTTCTACTTTGACTCCTGGAACATCACTGTCAAATGATCAGAGACAAACAAGGAAACACGTATAAAGGAAGATAGTCAATGTCACGATATGTAAGGGAGGAGAATCTACAGGGTTGGTTAGTCCTAGTTAAAATAAATATTGCATGTCATAAAGGTTTTTCTAGTTCAATTTACTAGGCTATTGATGAATAGAATGCAAGATTCAATAGAAAATATCATCTAAATACCAATGACCCATAGTTGGCACTATAAATAACTAGTACAGAAAATGAAGAGGAGCAAAAAAAAGTCAAGAAGTTTAATTTATCATGTAGGACATGTAGGTAAAACAAAAGGATAATGACATTTTGTCTTTTCCTTTCGAGGGAGATAGAATTCATCCTTTGCCACATGCCAGTGAACACTTACCGTACACATCCGTATTCCCGTAGGTGGTCCATATCCAAAGTTGTTTGACCCCATTATTGCATCTCTACAAACAGATTATCATGCACTACGAATGTTCCAGCATAAATCATATAAAATGTTGTTTGAATTGGTAATAAAATAGTACTGTCAGGTTGCAAAGAATTTAAAAGTTCTGTCCTCATAATATCCTGCTTTCTACTATATAGATTTCGTAGATGTACTTTGCAATGGTGCTTACACATAGTTTGAGAATGGCTATGAGTTACCAGTACCACATTTAAATGAATAAATCCACTTGCAGTGGAAACAGAGAAACTTCTCATGTCCAGTGCCTCTTACAATTGGTCAAATAAAGAACAATGATTGATACTGATGAGGGTTAGCCATCGGAATAAAATAGTCCACTTTCAGGACCAAAAGAAACTTCATCTCTTCTAAATCAATTGCCCTTTTCTTCTAAAAGAAACTACAGATAGGATTTGTGTCATGGCATACTAAGAGCCTGATAGATCACAGAAGTCATGCATAAAACTTTAAATACCAGTAAAATGAGATATCTCACCATGCTCTTCTACAAACCTAAGGGCTTTCTCCAAGAAAGATGGGTTTCCATCTATATCTTCTAGAGCAAGTAAAACTGGTCGACCGATGACCAAGGATTTAACTGGCTGCTTCTCCTTTACTAAAGAGAATAAAATTCAAACAAAGAAAGAGGAAGAAATTAGCTTCTTAAGAAAGTTGAGAGTTATGCACCACATCAATGACCACTAAACATACAAGGAAAAGAAGAATACTGATGTGGAACTTCAAGTTGATGAAATAAAGACATGACATAAGCGGAAAAGGTTACGGGAAAGTCAGAATTGGTAAAGCAAAAAAACAGAGAACAAAAAATGCATGAGAGATAAGATTGCGGGAAACATAGTACGTTATTTTGTCTGGACATCACCAGTTATCAAGCTAGTGCTCAAAATTAGAAGTTTTAGTTTGGAGAAAAAAAAGTGGGGGCAAGAAGTGGGTACGTGATGTGCAACATAACTGAAGATACAAAAAGGCAAGCTTCTCCCCCAACCCCTACCTGGAAAAGGTCAGCTTCGGCTATTTGCCGCATAACGGTATAACTATCGGTCCCTAGTAACTTACGTAAAATCCAAGAATAAATCATGTGATGCTTGTTGAGAAATTTCCTTCTACGAAACTGTGCTAGCTGTTCATACCAGTAAGGCTACTGCAGAAACCTACAAAGGAAGCTAATTCAAGCAACATAACCTTAACACAAAGGAACATACACTGATCTACAGAACCATCAAATGCATCAGACTGATCATTCCTGAATAAGCCATTTTGCCCCATTATAAGAGTAGCACTTGGTGCTTGCGCCAAAGCTTCTTCAAGTGCGACCTTCCACTCATGTAAATCCTCTGAAGTTTCAGCCTGCAGCACCAAAGGTAATTACTAGAACACAACAACAGGGAAAACAACATTCTCTATCTGCTGGTCTTGCAGAGGAATAACTTGAAACAATTATTATGTGATGATATGCAAAACATCAGTTGTGGAGTTCTAGCCCCGGTGGGGTTGAGTCATTTGACCCTGCTAAAAGTGTTAGCCCTTTGCCCTTTTAAGGGAGAAGTAGATAAGGTCATCCACCTCCGTGAAGTTTGAATTATTCCCATTGGAATGTGTGGAGGGTTTTATCCTTGCAAACCCCTACGGGGTATTCCATCTTCGGGTGAATTCTTGTTCACAATTCCTTATCTAGCACGTGGCTGGAAATGTATGCGAGCATTAACTAAATTTAGAGAGAGAACACTCTGAAAAAGGGAGAAAATTCAAAAACGATACTGTTGGAGCCTATGTTACATTGGATTTGGGTATGGATGTCGTGTGCAGGTATGTGATGAGTGTCATACTCATCTAATTGCCATTTCGAGGACACAAGAGCATGACGAAAGACTGACATGCCTTAGTAGCTTGTCTATTTTCTGGTGTAAATGGTGTTTAGGAGGTGCTAGAGAATTCCATGCATATAATTGTAGTTTTACCCATGGATCACGAGATGAATGTCGATCTCAACATTGGAGACATATCTCATGCCCTTAACCAAGTGTCCAGTGCCCGGACACGGGTACTTAAATGCTAAGAAGAGTTCATGTTGGTAACATAGGACTTGGACTTCAAGCAAGAAGTGGAAACAAGGAAAAATGAATGCCGGGACATTTTAACTAAGAGCAACAAACAACAATGATCTACAAAAGGCACCTTGAGAGTGAAAGCTCGCCCATCGCGACCATCAGGAAAGAGCACAGTCAGGAGCTTCTTATCTGCTTTTACATCTACTCTAGAAATTTATCAAAAAGAATCATAGGAGGGTGAGTAAACAATACAAATAACTATCACAGCAACTGCTTGCAGAATGGCTGACTGAGAGACCAATTCAAAATCAAAAGAAGCAAGCCAACCTGCCTGAATTGTTTAGGTCAATACCACCAAGCGTCAAATTCACCTCATTCCCCTTTTGAGTAACAGCATTCTGAATGGAAAACCAAGAAAAGATGAAACATATGTCAGGATAAGAAAGAAAAAAAACAACTAAAAGGAATGAACCCCACATGCACCAAGAAAGAGGGAGAGAGAGGTTTGCTAATAAGAAAAACTAAAACCGCCCAAAGAACAATCAAGGTACTAGGTATCGTACTGTAATTTGGAATTCCAATTAGCATCAAGTCCTGATGTCCAGCATCATTTTCTGCCCATTTTTCTAGCGCTCTATAATATCATCTTAATCTTTTATAACTTAATGCTACTTCAGACACTGCACCTTCACCAAAACATAGGCGAAACCTACATTTCCACAATTCAGTAAGTATGCACCACTTAAAGACCCGAGTTATGTCCTTATTAATGCAAAACAAAACTGCAAAAGTATCTTTTAAACCCCACCAGAGTCAGGGCAGTAAATCCAAGCCAAAAGTTCATAGTTACTGATTCTCGTAAGTTGACTACTCGCTATCCACAAAAAAGAGCCTAAAATATAAAGCACCAGGGTGCATATTCAATTTTTAGTAGAATTTTGCCATATAAAGGTCTGTACTGATCCAAAAAGTAACAAACCAGCAAACCCTACACAGAAGGTCAAGACTGTGGTCAATCTACATTCTATACCTGTCAAATTAAACAGCTGACAGTAATGTCTTCTAAAAGGACACTGCAAAACTCATATGTAAACTTCAAAGAAGGGGAAAGAAGAAAGATGAAGAATTGAAAAACCAAGGGCTTGCAAGTTGCAACTTCTCAGTTTGTGGAAAATGGTTATTCTGCTCCTCCTTTGCTTGTTCAAAAACTTCCAATTAAAACATACAAGTCACTTCCAAAATATATTTACGGCCATCTACCACTCCAATACTCGTCCGAGAGAAAAAAAAAAATTCTCTAGAAATCACTAAGTGTTTCCAACTTCCTTTTGTAGAATTTTCCTAAGCAATGTATACAGAACGCCGCAACACAAGGATTTATTAGAGTCTCGGCATAATAATTGAACAGAAGAACTGTTTGATACGTTCCTCTCTCATCGAAGTTCTCTATTGCCATAGTAAGTATGGAAAAACAGCAAATGGTCAGGTGATGCACCATGAACCTTGCTTGAGGTCGTCACAGGCAGAGTTATGTCTGCCCATGGCCATCGCAGTAAAATTGAATCACCTCCAAGGATCCCACAAAATTGGTAAGAAAGAGGAACAAATTGGACAACATCAACCTCAAAACTATTTCGTATGATGAAAGAAAAGGAGGGTACAAATTTTCAAGCAATAACTCTTCTTCTTTTCCTTCTTGATTGGCCTCAAGCAATAATATCAAGGAAAGATTCACATGTCAAGATAACACATTACTGTGAGAATTAAAAAAAAAAAAAACTAAGCAAATGCTGCTTACCGGGTCACTTCTAAAGAAGACCAATGAGGTGCGAGTCAAGATAAACCACCTTTTCTTCCAGGATGTCCATCCGATTCCTGCACAAGTAGGATTGTGGAATAGCAAATTAAGATCAAAAGTCAAAGTCTTGACAAAAAAGTATCTGCTGATGTACTTTAAAATTGATTTCATGCTAATGTCGTAATGTATTATGCCATAGCGTCCCCTGAAATAAGAAAAATCAATACATGTCTATTGCCCCTAATCCTTGTAAATTGTTGGTTAGAAAATACATAGCCAGCCAAAGAGAAAAATGGAATGTGCCCGTGTTCCAATTTCTTGCATTCTTACTATGGCAAGTTCGTAGCCCACCGGGGAAGTAAAGCATACCTTTGGATGATAGAAACAGGGGTCCGCTCTTGAAAACCTGCGGGACATCGTAAATCTTTTAAAACGTGATGTACTTACCAAGTGCATACATGTTTATCTAAATACAAAAGCTGAATGTACGATCTAATCACAATCAAGCAACAAATATCTACCATCTCCCTAAATTTTATGCGTTTGTCAATTCTAGTAAATCTCGTGCTATTTATAAAGCTTCCACTTAAAATTTCGTCCTTAAAAACAATGAAAGATGACAATAGCAATTTGAAATTCAACCAAAAAAAAACCTTTGTCAATCTCCCATATATTGCCGTCCTCAATAACCGATAAGATAACCAAACAACATTTGCATTTGTAATAGAAAATCAGAGATCTCCATTGCTCTAATGTGCCAGAAACCACTTCAAAACTTAGTATTGAACTGTTCTATTTAAATCATACACAAGAGGGAAAATTGGCAATTTACCTTATTGTTACTACGAGAAAGTAGGTGATCTGGTGGCCCAGAAGGAGGATGGTGATTTCCGCCCTCTCCCTAAGACACAAAGAACAAACTATAGTAAGCATATTATTACACATCCACACTACCAACTTATTTTCAAATGATCGTGCTCAAAGGCGAAGCCACATTGATTCCATGGGGGTAAACTTGATTCCACTCGCCACATATTATTACACATCCACACTACCAACTTATATGTTTCTGTAACACTTCTCACAAATTTCTTCATATTTTTAAACATATGCCAAATTCTACAATGGCGAAAACTGGCAATTTACCTTATTGCCACCACGAGAAAGTAGGTGATCTGGTGGCCCAGACGGAGGATGGTGATTACCGCCCTCTCCCTGAAACACAAAGAAAAAACTATAGTAAGCATATCATGACACATCCGCACAATCAACTTATTTTTACAAACAGCTGTTCTCAGAGGCGGAACCATGTTGATACCACAGGGATAAACTGACTCGACTCACCATGAATATTTTCCCTAGTAATATCAAGTATCAACCCCTACTATGTGGTTTTCTATAGTACTGTTTTGACCTTATAAGTCCTAAATCACGCCAACCCAAAAGGCTTTTATGGTTCCAGGTTTTTCGCCGCACTCTCCAAAAATTCAGCCTCCACTGGTCGTGCCAACATCGGCGGTGCTTATGATGACAATAAATTAGAATTCGAATGGAACATTTCACGTGCTTCTTTTCTACGTAGTTTCACATATTTCTGTACACTACTCACAAATTTCTTCATTATTTTTAGATTCCAATTCATAGAAAATCCTCCAGCACGAGTACTAAAGAGTCAGTATTATTTGAACGAAAATGCTAATCACCGCCCAATTATAATGTGGAAAACGTGTATCGATATTCATATTCAAAAAACTATTATTGATCATATCCGTGAATATGTATCGATATATGTGAGATAGTATATCGCTATTCTAACTCATTTCGCTTATATGCATATATAAAAACCAATGCCCAGTGGACGGTGGTCAGCAAGACCCTTATTCCAAAGGAATGTACAATGCAGCAATGCGCGACAGAATTTGAACAAAATAGCAATCTTTTGGCACCTGAGAAGAGTCTGTGATGTTCCGATTGGTCATCGTCCGATTCAAAATGGCATTCCCTGAATAATAATAGTATTATTATCAATCGAGACCACAAATTAACCTTCCGCCATTAACCTGCAATATTCACATTCAATTCAAGCAATCGAACCACACGCAGATGAAACCGTTGTAGGGTTCGTGACACCGTTAATATATCAAAATGTGGATCAGAAAACGTCGATTCGATGCGTACCTCGGTATAGAAATTGTACAAAAACAACCGATAGGAATGCCGGATTGGAGAAGAAGAAAGGAAAAGGTAGAGAGAGAGAGAGAGAGAGAGAGAGAGAGAAGGGGGGTGGGGTTTGTGAATGTGTTTTTTTCTCTCTCTTCTGTTGTGTCGTTCACGATGCCAGACTTGGGCCAGCGGAAACCCGCGGGAGAAGCGAACGAATTTTGAGCGGGGCCTCCGGTGGACGATCGCACGTCGTTTTTACACGTCCGTCGATCTCCGCAAATATTGGAGGGAATTTTGTCGGAACGACAAATTTGGAGTCCGAGCAAAGCGACCCAAGTTTACAACACAACGTGCGCGACACAATTGTATCTAGGATCGTTCGATTGTCAGTGATTTCGCGTACGCATTGGGTTCAGAAGACCTCAAACACAAACACAGTTATGTTCAGAATTGTGTCTGGGAGTTTTGTTACTAAACTTTTTGGTGGAGTAAAGCACAATTAGCGAGAGCTTATAACTTAAGCTGGTACATTAAGATGGTTGAATAAGGTCTCGTTCTGCTAAGGAAAATAAATTCTATCTCTGTCGCATAACATTTGATGTTTGTCTCGTTTGCGTAATGAAGGCGTAAAAATAATAGTACATTTTTTGCAATAAAGTTTCAAAAAAAATAATAATAATTTACTAGATGTCAACGAGTTCTTTTAATTTGTGGAAAAAGTTTGCAATTTTTTTTAAAGAAAATACATTATTTTTTAGTCCTTATTTTGCGGACCGGACAATCATTATGGAACGGATTTTGAGCGGGGCCTCGTGTGAAGGATCAAGCATCGTTTTTACACGTCCGTCGATCTCTACAAATATTGGAGGGAATTTTGTCGGAATGTCAAATTTGGAGGAAGAGCAATGCAACCCAACTTTAACAACACAACGGGAGACACAACTATTCTGAAACCGTTTGATTTCGGGTTCAGAAGGCATCAAACATAGTTTTGTCCGGAGTTGTGTTCCAAAATTGTGTTACTAAACTTTTTGTCGGAGTATGGCATAATCAGCGAGAGTTTGTAACGTAAGCTGCCTTCCATGTTGTCAGTGATATCTGACATACATCCACAATTGTAAAACAGCTATGATTTAAAATAAAAAACAGTCTAAAAAAAACAAACAAACAATGTGTTAAATCAACTTGAATCAGAATAAAAATGATAAAAATAGAATTACATAAGCAATTTTCGTGTGATTTCGTATAAAAATAATAATATTTCGTGTTACTTTCCATTTATAATCATCTGAATCTTTTGAAATACATGCAAAATTAAAAACTCAAGTTGGCTTCTTTCTGTACTTAGAAAAAAAAACTTTTAAATCTTTCTATTGGAATATTATTATTTCAATTTTCTCCCGTGAATCAATTTATAATGAAATTTTAACTTGGAATTACAGCCGACTTAACTCAACCTTAGTAAACACAATGTGTTTGGTTTGGGTTTTGAAAAGTTTTTTGAAAAATAGTAGGGATAATAAGTGTAGAGAAATAGAGAGAGAAATGTTAGAAATGTGCTTGCTTTGAGTCTCTAAAACCAACCTCTATTTGTGTATGTTCCTAATAAGTTTTTTCTCTAATTATTTACCAAAAAATGCTACTTATTATAGTAATGGACGGCTAGAGATTGGTTGTGCGTTGTGTTTTACACAACCGTTGTACGTATAGCACTTTTGTTATTAACCTCATTTTTCTCTTTCTCTCTATTTATTATCCTCAAAACCTAAATCAAATATAGCTAAAGAAAATTATTGTGCTTTTGAATTTGCTTTTGAGTAGTAGTACTAACATTAAATAGTTTACCAATCAGTAAGTTAAAGGCTATTTGTATGACACTCATCTACTATTATTATACATAAAACTTCTTATAAGGGCGCTTTTACCACATTAAAGTGAGGACGTCCTTTTCCCCGTTTTCCGACCAATTTACGATGATCCGAGCTGTTCAATGTGTTCAGAACGTGATTTTAAGGGTACTCGCGTGAAATCAGTAAAAAAAAAAAAGACCGGAAAAGGCTTTATCCTAGCACTTTTTGTTTGTTTTTTATCGAACGGTTCAAATAAAAACTGCTTGGATGAAGCCATTCCCGGTGTCTCTTTTTTTGTTGATTTCTCACGGTTACTCTTAAAATCACGTAATGAACACATTAAGAGGCTCGAATTATCAAAATTTGGTTGGAAAATGAGAGAAAAGAAAAAATCCGCAGCTTGACTAAAATAAGAGCGCCTTTATAAGAAGCTAACTACACTATTATAAGTCTTGAATTAAGCTCGCTTGTTTAGTACTAGCAATTAACATTAAAATGTCCAGCTTTAGCAATTCGAGGGAATATATTTAGGCTCTGTTTGTTTGAACTGAAAATATTTTCCTCAAGAATATTTTTCAAAATTCTGGTGTTTGATTGCACATGTGTTGGGGAAAATGTTCTACCTGTAAAATATTTTCCACCAAATCAAGGTAAATTAACTTACGACAACAATCTTCCTAAGTCATTTACAATTCTTTTCCCCGTATGTCCCCTGGCAACTGCTGAGTGAACTGTTCTACCAAATTTGAAAAATTAAAAGCATAACCCCACGGAGAATGATACCCCCACCGCGGTTCCCCCATCGAACTGTCCACTGCACGCATGTCGGGCCCACTCCGGCCACTGGACGGCCGATCCGATCTGTCAAAAAATTCTAAAAAAAAACCGAGTGGGTCTACACAAAAATCAATGGCATCTGACATGTGTAAGTGCTCGATCCAAACTTCCAAAAATTAGAGATCCGAGTCGTTAAAAGATGGAAGATTGGTTCGAGCACTTACACATGTCGGATGCCGTTGATTTCTACGTAGACCCACTCGGTTTTTTTTTTTTGAATTTTTGAACAGATCAGATCGACCGCCCGGTGGCCGAAGTGGACCCGGCATGCGTGCGGTAGGCGGTTCGGTGAGGGAACCGTGGTGGGGGTATCATTCTCCATAACCCCATATTCCTCCACTGTTTGATGACAGAGACAGTTAATTTTAGAGAGAGAAGGCAAGGAACCATGTTAAACAGGTGTCTTCAGAATGCTCACTGCCATGTGGGATTTTTTTCCCTCCAATAAATGCCATTGTTTTCCTATTATACAGAACCAAACAGCGAAAACGATAATTGTGTAAAATATTTTCACGTAAAATCATTTACATGGAAAATATTTTTTATTGTAAAAGATTTTACATTGAAACAAACAGAGTCTTAATGTCTAGCTCTTTGTGAATTGGCAATTGAGAGATTAGAGCCGCTGGCAGTAGCCAATCAACATGTATATTTTATTTAGAATTTTTTTATACGTGTGACTTGGGAACTGATCTTGGAATCGCTAGTAGTCGCCAATCAACATATCGTGGTGACACCGCCACCTTAGAGTATTCACAATATCATAATCAAAAGTAAATTTTTTTTTAAAGTTAATACAAAATATGGCTACAATGCTAGCTATAATTAAATTTAACAACCTCCTTAGAAATAATCAAATTTTAGTCTTTGGATAACAAAAACTAGTAACATTTTGATAATAACTAAATTTAATAGCCCCTATATATTCTCAATCAAATACACCAATCATTATACAAAAATGTTCTCTCCTTTCCTTTTCCACTCTCTTTCTTTTCGAACAATAATTTTTGAAAAAAATATTTTACTAAAAAATTGTTTTTTTAAGATAACAGTTTTTTTAAAATAGTTTTTTTTAGAAAAACTATTTTCTATTGTTCACAGTTTTTAACTTTTTGCAGTTTGAAAAGATGATGCGATAAGTTTTGATTATGTCATTGTAGACATCTACATTGCTAACCTTAACAATCTCTTAAATGAAAATTAAAAAAACTGATGTGACAACTTTTGATTATCAATTTTTAATTATAGTATTGTAGATACCCTTAGAAAATTTATTTGTTGGGAGATACTTGCGTCTAATGAAGATTGGAGAGAGATTTATTTCGTCGCACTATCAAAGTCATACTATATTAAAAAGAGATGTTAGAAATTCACACGAGAGAATGTCCCGGTAAATAAATAGCACCAACTTATAAAATAAAAAGCATGTTCAAATGTATTTTCAAGTTCTCATGGTGTCCACCAAAAAGATTTTTCTGGACATTGAGCGTACATATTTCTTGAGAAAAATGGATTAATTGATTTGAAATAGGTACTTACTACTTACTGATATCCGATTAATTTGACTAGATATTAACCTATGGGATTGGCCTAATGGTTAAAGCTCGAAATTAAGGGATTTGCTTCCATAAGCTCTCAAGGTCGGAACTCTGGTTCTAACAATTATTACGAGGCCACATAAGTTTTTTTTTTCAGTCTTTAATTTCAGAATTAAGAGATTAGTCGAGTTACACACAAGTTGGCCCAAATACCTAATTATTAGAACGAATATCATACTTATCAAATTGATTTTTTCTTACATAAATTAAATTATTTACTCCTACAATGTTTGTGTAGAGACCCGTATTTATTTTAATTAACTTTAAATGTTTATTGAGAAAGAAGTAAGGAATAATGGCGTTTATGTGATTTGGGGTTAAAGTGAAAGAATTGATTGTAGAAGGATGCAATGTGTAGTTTACATATATGTGAGTATATATAGGAGGGTGAGAGAGAGCATGGAATCATTTTTCCTTTTTTTTCCTCACCGGCTCTCCCTCTCTCTCTCCGGTCTCTCTCCCTCTCTCTTGCTCTCTCACCAAAACTCCTCAAAACCTTTACAAACTAACCTTCATTCCTCGTTCTACACATGATTTTGGGCTTGCTCTTCGTCAATTAAAGCTCGGTGTGGAGTATTTCGGTCGAATCAAGGTTTTCGGAAGGCTAGGGTTCATATTTTCGTGGGTTTTGTTCTTCGGCCTCGAGGTAGGGATTCTACCTCTCAATATATGTGATAGAAGTGCTCTCCTTGCTTGAAATCGTGTCTATTGTTGTTGTTATTGTTGTTGTTGTTGTTGTTCGATTCTTTGAAATCTGCAGAAAATCTGCTCGAACACCCATTTGTATCGATACTGCTCTTCTCAGTATCGATACAGGAATCTCTGGAACGACCTTAGTTATTGAAGTATCGATACTGAATTAATCAGTATCGATACAATTGGCTCTGGATCGTTTTTAAGGCCAGTTGTATAGATACTGAACTGCGCAGTATCTATACTTCAATGTCTTAAGGCCAAGTTTCATTCCTTGTTTCGACTCCATTGTTTTGACCCCCGATCGCTTCTAACTTGTTCCAAACATCACCAAATCACTCCATAACATTATCGCTCATACTCGTTGAGTTCGTTGTGTATCTTTGCAACCCTCGCCCCTTGTTTGGTATAATTGAACGTCGAATTCCATATAGATTATGATTACATTGAAATGACACGTTATGTGTGTACGAGATTCTTGGACACTTATCGACACAAAGAGAACATTTGGGGCCCATCGAAGGGTGGGTGCCTGGCAGGGGATTTCGGGGTCCCATAATCGGCCCGGCAGGAGCTAATGCTCATATTAATCATTCAAGGCCCAACCTTCTCAGTGGGCGCTTGGCAGGGGATAGCGGGGTCCCATAATTAGCCCGGCAGGAGCTTCGGCTCATGACACTTAACGTGAAGCGATGTTGGACACATGGAAGGTGAAACGGTTAAAGATTGAGGTGTATACCAAATTTCATACCGAGTTTGTTGAATTGTTAAGCCTTGGCTATTGCCTAATGTGTGGTCGGTATCCTGTTCTTCCTTGTGATCATCCTTGTATGTATTTCTCCTGCATATAATGTTAGCGTAGAATTTCCTATTGGGCTAGTGTAACTCAAGCCTATTATCATTTTCAGGTAACAATTGAGGAGTTACTTAGGCATCTTTGTAAATCTCTTTTGAAGATGTATTTGTAACTTTATTTGTAAATCTTTTGACTATGAAATATTGTAACCCTTAACCTTTGAATATACAGTACTTGTGTTAATTTGGACCTCGGAGCCAAAGATGTAATATTTTGGGGAATGCTGCATTATTTTGGTTATCGTACGGATTATGGTGAGATTTTATTCATGAAAATCATTTATGTTTATGTTAAAAATCGAGGGTGTGACAGTTTGGGGGACTTCGGATTGGTGCTGTGCAGTGTATTGCACAGCGTGCACCTCCAAGCCGTCGCATCGTGCATCCGACAGCTCGGATCTCATTTCGACAACCAACGATCGAGAGTTGTTCATTGCCGAGATGAGATCTAAACCGTCAGATGCACGATCCGACCGCTAAAAAAAATGCGCAGCATAATACTACTCGCACTGCTACATAGCACCGTCTCCAATTCAACGTTTGGAGCTGCAACAAGAACAGCTCATATTGTCAATTTAGATTTCGAGAGCAAAGCTCAGATGAGCAGCTACTCCCAAGATCACATCTCCACCAATCACCATACCCCTCAAGACCACCCCTTTTTGGGTTCTACAAAGCCAACGACAAATATCTGAACAGTTCACTTCGTCAATCTTACTCAGACGAAGTAGCAAATAAAAATTTAATTTGATCAGATATCCAAAATACACTAACTAATTATGTCTAGTTTTGTAAATTGGTCATTATATATAGTAATTTTCAAACTGATGAACGGCACTAATAATTAATGTGCCTATCAAAGTGCGATTATATAAAAACGAGAGTTTGTGCGATTCCTAGCCTAGTGTTGAGTAATAATGCCATTGTTGCATATTGCTTCGTCTTGACGAAATGTACGAAGTGAACGGTTCAGATTATTGTCTTAATATTATGGAGCTCACAAATTGGGGCCTTGAGGCCAGGGGTATGGTGGACCTGCTCCCAAATTGGAAATAATTACTACTTGACCGTTGCGACGAATTTATACTCCGTGATTATTTAGGCTTTGGCAACCAAAATTTCCAATCCACAGCACAAGACGTCTCTCTCTCTCTCTACATATAACTACACGTCAAATTATCCAAATCTCAATATACTTCGTACGTAACGCGTTTCTGGGGTAATGGAAGTAGACGTGAGGGCCGAGTCGGAGAGAGAACAACTTCGTGTGAAGAGGAAGACCTTGGAGGCAGTTCTCCACCAGTGCCAGAGAGCCCTCCAATCGCTCGGTGACACCGCCACTGTCGACGGCGATGCCGGCTGCGCCGCGGCTCAGGGTTCGCCGGCGCCGTGCCTCAATAAGGAGGCCGACGAGGTGAGCGATTTTCTCTTTGAATTCCGACGGAATCCAGTCCGGATTGTACTGGATTCTAACTGAATTTTGTATCCGGACTGGATTCCTCTGCTCTAAAATTCGGTCTAGCCGACGGCGGCCGATTCAGCCTCTAGGCGCTCGCGCCCCTCTACCGGCCGACTAGTGCTAGAGACTTTTAGGATACTGCAGGATTCTACTATTCTAGAGGAGAAGTAGATTCTATTTTGAGTTATTGGCTTTTTTAAACCTGGATATTAATGAGCCGATGAAAAAAAAAAAACCTAGATATTAATGCCGTTTACAATGAGCAAAACAAATCTACATTCGTTTACTTTCACGGCTCTGAAGTGGGGCCAATAAGGAAATAAATCTTGTTCTTATTCTGAATATGGAATCTGAGACCTTCTAGTTTTAATGCTACAGCTTAACCAAACTAGATGCTTGAATGCCCGTGATAATAATTATCAAGCCCCAGCTCAGCTGATAACCTTTCGGCTGAATTTTCACTTCTTTTTGGTTGTTTTCTTTTAATCTTAATCAAATCCGCTTAATCGTTGGTCGTTTATCTCGACAAGTAGGATCTAAACAATAACAATTTATGATTAAAAGCTCCAAAAAGTTCACTATAGATGGAAAAAAATTCAGATAGACAGTTTCCAGTCTTTAGCGTCATGGTCCTCATGGACTTGTTTTATAACTTGATACATATTTCTGTATTTTTTTATTCTTCTTGTTAAGACGAACTATTAATCCTACAAATTTGATGAAAAGCTAAACAATAGATGACTAAACATCAATAATACCCATTGTCTTTATCAAAAAATAATTTACCCGAAGCTTTACACGTATATTTTGGTCCAGATTTAAGCATGGTGTGTGGGTCCAATAGTTGTGTGGTCCAACCAGAACACTTATCACTGAAGGGGATCCAATCCGACATTGTATTTAGGAGTTGCACGTGAGTCTACTTTAGTCTAGCAATTCAGTTTATGTGCTTTGAAGAGCATACAAGAAGGCTGATTGGTTATTGATCATTCCTTCATCAGTTCTTTATCCAGTCTTGATCTCTAATCCAAGTATCCAACAACTTCCTTTTGCAATCACCACAAAGTCTAAATGCATACAAATGTATATGAATGACTCTGGTTGATACAGTAGTTGATTTGTCGTTAACTTATCAACCTGATCTCTGACAATTCCATGCCTGATTTTGTTCTTTCTTGCAGTTGTGCGATCTTCTTAAATCTAGAATTGAATGCCCTGATTTCCTAGAAAAACTGGAGTGTGCCCAGATGTCGGTTATGGCTGGTATGCATCTAAAGACGGTTTCTTTGAGAATATTCTTGCTTATGAAATTATTTGCACGTGATAAAAAAACCTTGATGTTTAACTACTGCAAAACTACTTCTACTTGTCTTGAAAGTAGAACTTTAGAATCTTGGACAAGCTCGGTTTTTTGTATGAACATGCAAGCTTGTTATCTTTCGTGTTTCCAGCAGCCCCTTCAAAAAGAATTGATGTTTGTGCTATTGATTGCTCTTGCAATTCATCTATGATGCCAGAAGAAGGGAGTTCTTGGGATATGGTTAGTGACACTGATCTATGGGAAGGTGGAAGTACAGAGGTTGACCAAGAGGACTATGTTTTGGTTAGGCAAGAAGATATAGTCGAGGGAATCGCATGCTTCATGGCCACATATCTGATATCCCTTAAACAGACAAAGGTGTGTGAAATTATTGCATTTTTCGGAATAGAATATAGTCGAATACTTAAATTTCTAATGTCTACTGATAATAATCTATTGACAGTAAGCAGGATATACTTGATTTCTTGCCATATAAGTTCATGCGTTTTCCTTGATTGCCTTTACATAGATTGATTGATGGGTTCAGGCCAAGTTCAGCCATCAGGCCTGTCATGTGATTTTAGTTTGAGGAGAACAACTTGAGTAGAATCAAATTAGGAAGTACTGGCTTGCTCACCTTCATAGCCTTTATTTTCACTGTCCAGATGATATAATATGACAACTTGTTGGCAGTATTCCAATAGTCCTTCAATTTAATTTTGTTTCGGGTATTCTGACCCTAAAACTGAGATAGTTATATGATTATTAAGTTTAAGGGTGCTGTAAACTTAACATTCAGATTGAAAGTTATCACCATTCAAAGATGTCATCCTCAATCATTACTGGCGAATGGAGTTGAGTAGGCTTGTTGTGGAGCATTACGAAAGTATGACGCTTCAATGAGGTGGTGTTGGATCGGTAGAGGTGGACTGCATTATAGATTAATTGACCTCAAAAGGAGAGAGATGGAAGTAACAGAGGTCTAGAGGTGCTCAGGTGAGGCATAGTTTCCAAGGTACCAGAACGAATTTCCTGCTTGGAATCGAAAGACATGGGCTGCTGTTGAAAGGAGATAGACTGAGAAGGCCAGCTCACCAAACATGCCAAGAACACGTGGTTGATGCACAAGTAGCTAGCTTTGTGTGGTTTGACATTATGTTAGTGGCTTTGAGTCTTGCCAATTGATGGGGGTGGTAGGAGGTGCGGTGTTCTTATCAGAATGGGGAGCTATGCTTCATGACCTCTATTTAGTAGACTTGCGTGTGTCTGCTGGGTGCGGGTATTTGTCTAAGTGTAGGATTCGTCTGATTTCCATCTCAAGGATACAGGCATATAGTACACGCCAAAAATGGTAGTTCGTGGTGTATTTCTTTTATTTTCTCGGATGGTGTTAGTAAGGTACCGCTGGGCATTTCATGCATAATATGAAAGATATATGCTATATCTGCATGCTAGATGAATCTCCAATTGAACATGTCGGACATGGATATGCCCTTGTCTCGGTGTCAAGTGTTCGACATGGATAATTTATTCATTCAGGAGAGATGTAGCATAGGCCGTGAGGCATGTCTTTGCCTCAAATTGGAATATACTAACGTCGAGGCTGACCAAGATATATGTACTAAACTGGTTCTCGCCCTGGATTTAGTTATGGTGTCAGATCAGATATTTGTTCATTCTTTCTAAAAGTAACCTGTCTGACATTCTGAATGAGAATGTGTATGTGAAACTTGTTTCATGTATATTATGACTTAAGCATTAAAACTGTGATCTGATAATTTGGCTTTTGTTGTGCAGGATTTGAGCCCTAACCAACTCCAAGAAGGTGAGTTTGATTGCTTTTTATGCAGAGCTATAGAATTAAAAGATCCAAACTATTTGGGGGCAATATGCTGTTTCCCTTAGAATTTATGACCTTTATTGGGTTTGGCTGTTGGAGAGTTTAGAGGGGAAAATCTAATATTCTATGAGTTATTATCTTCCAGCCCTGAGCAAGACATTTTCTGTGAAGAAGAAAAAGGGGAAGCTTCAGAAGGCATGGGATGGAAGCAAAGTCCTATATAATGTAGCTTCTTGGGGAGCAACAGCCGTCGGGTGGGTTATTCACATTATTTGATTGATGGCTTTATGTTATCTAATCAAATTGATTTGGTTTCATCATGGACAATACAAAGGGATATAACCAAACCAAACCAAACGGAGCCTTGTGTCCCAAGCAATTGGGGTCGACTACATGAATCCTATTTTTCCATGGAGCTCTGTCCAGGGCTACCTGTTCCAAGGGATATCATACTCAATAATTGAGACCTCTTTAATATGAGGCCGATTATAGGGAATTCTTTTGGACCATTCAATTAGGACTCCTTTTTTAACACATATCTGAACCTGCATAGGTATCTTCTACCCACACAATCTTGTTCACATCATCACATGTCAATTTTGTGGTTTTCCTTGCACTTGTCAAATATTTTCAATTGGACGTGGTATACTTCTTTTTATGATAATCCAAGTTATCCAACCACGATCCTGTAGTTCCTGCCCACAGTTTGTGTTTGACTCATACCGGTGCTCAAAATAGCCGACTGGACGGTGCGTCTTAGCCTTACATAATCATTGTCGTCAATAAAAATGAAAAAAATGATGAGAAATGGACCAAAAGCAGAAATAAAGAGAGAGAACCCATTGAATTCGACCATGTGCAGAAAGATAGGAAGCCACAGTTGTGGAAGCCAGTTCCAGATGCTTCACTTCTTCTCTTTCTCTTCCTGTAATAGTTCCAGATAGTTCACTAGAGCCTTCACATAAAGTTTCCCAGATGTTTAATTTGGATGAATATGGCTGAATTTTGCGTTGTAGAACATGGAGTCAGCTTTGCGGTCATTTTGTGAGGTTCTGATTTTAGTCTCCTTCGTTTTTGTCCTAAACAGGATATACCAAAACCCTGCGCTCCTTGCAGCTGCCTCGACAGTCTTTTGGACTTCATGTCAAGTTATCTCGAAGCTCCTCTGACCTGCTTGTCAAGTTCCAATGCTTTGGACTCTCCTCGCGTTTGTATTGTGCTTGTACGACCTTAGCTGCTTGGTGTTGGGTTTAATTCTGTAACATTGTTGCCATTCTTTTTGTGCTACAGCTCCATTGATTTGCTCTAGCATAATTTGTAAATATGTTTCAAGTTAAAGCATTTCTGTTTCCAGTTATCGATCAGCTTATCGGTTAGTTCACGCTTCCTATGTTTCAAGCTAACATTCCCAGAATTATGCATGTTTGACCGGCCTTCATTTTATAGATTAGTTCACACTTCCTATGGTTTTTTTTTTGGATTATCGAGAAGAAACTGCCAGTGATGCATACACATGTCTTTCTTTT
>CM033794.1:41605222-41630222 GCA_019656835.1 Rhododendron ovatum
AAAGTTCTACTCAGTGATATGATTTCACATTTTGTAGAAATTCAATTTCTTGGTTTGTATACTCGCAGAGTAGTTGCCCTCAAAACTGACTTTTAGCCACCGAACCAGTGGATCCTTTTTAATGAACAGGATTTGGTCCCTATTAGGGCTCTGTTCGGTTTGGATTTTGAAGAAGATTTTTGAAAGTAATGAGTGTAGATGGATAGATAGAGGAAATTTATTTAAGACCATGCATTAGGGCTTTGTTTGGTTTGAATTTTGAGGGAGGTTTTTTAAAGTAATAAATGTTGATGGATAAATAGAGAAAATTTATTGAAGACCGTACTGAAAGGTTTGAATTTTGAGGGAGCTTATGGATCTCAATCAATCAAAGAGTGTCGCTACATTGCACAATCTTCAAGCTCAAAGGTCATTGGAGCAAAATCCCATCTATCAAAGTCCAATCGACATACTTATTTACATTACTGCTCAATGCCTCTTAGAGTTTTAACATCAAATCAATTGGCTATGGATGAAATAGCTTTAGATTATGTTAGCGAAGCTCAAATGGTTTAAATAAACAATGTGAGATAAAAAGTTCAACACTTTACCTCACGCACAGCTTGATAGAACTGTATGTTCAACTACGTTTATCAATTGAGCAAACAAGAAATTGACTTGATAAGAGACTAAGTGCATGAGAAGGCCACCAAAGACTTAGTTATACCGTGATAGATTCTTCAAGGGATCCAACCTAAAATTAATTGACAATAAATAAAATAGTGTATAGATCGTAGTATTAAACTAAGTTTGGTGACTTAAGTGAGCGACTAAATATGAGATACAGTTAGTAAAACTAATATTCTCATGAAATCCAAACAATGAACCTTTATGTTTACTTTTTCTTTTTAAAATCATGAACGTTTAAGTAGGGCTTGAAAAAAAAAAACGAGCTGCTCGTGACTCAGCTCGTTTAGTAATCGAGTTGAGCTCAAGTTTTAGGCTTGTTTAATAAATGAGCCAAGATCGTCTTGTTTTATATAGGCTTGACTCATTTAAAGAGGCTCGTTAAGTAAATTAACTAGGCTTGTTTCGTTAAGGACTTAGCTTGTTTACAAACGAGCCGAGCTTGATCTCGAATTTTAGTACTATCGTTTTGTAAACGAGTCAAGTTCAAACGTTGCTCGGCTCGACTAGCTTACCCCCTTATTGTTTAGATGTTCGGAAATGAATCATAAATCACACAATATTTTTTATTCGATGGTCAAAAGTGTCCGAATTAACTTACGCATCCTAACTCATCCCCGAGTCACCCAAATCCAATCGATGGTGACTCAATGACGGACTAACCTCACCTTCAGTTCTTTTCTCTCCGGTCTCCCCTCCGGTTTGAGTTGTGGGCCCGTAGGGCACACTGGATAGAAAACCCATTAGTTGTTAGTTCATATGTTCCGATCAGTTATCAATACGAATCCGTTATAGTTAATTTTTGGTATGGCCACTTGGCTCGATAATAGCCGCATGATAAACGGTTCCGATCATCAAATTCGGCCCTACATGAGCCCACAAAATCCAAAACTGGAGGGAAGAACTGGAGAGGGGAACGGAGTCCGTCCTCGACAGCTCAAAAGTCAAAAGCCGATTCCCAAAAATTTCAAAATATCAGAAATCGAATACAAGATCCCCATCTCTCTCTCTCCCCCCTCAGCAATGGCGGCTCTGGCGGTTCCCGAAAACCTTACCCGAGATCAGTACGTCTACATGGCCAAGCTCGCCGAGCAAGCCGAGCGCTACGAGGAGATGGTAAAATTCATGGAAACCCTCGTGGTCTCCCACACCCCGTCCACCGAGCTCACCGTCGAGGAGCGCAACCTCCTCTCCGTCGCCTACAAGAACGTCATCGGCTCCCTCCGCGCTGCGTGGCGGATCGTGTCCTCGATCGAGCAGAAGGAGGAGTCTCGGAAGAACGAGGAGCACGTGGTTTTGGTCAAGGACTACAGGTCCAAGGTGGAGGCGGAGCTGTCGGGGATCTGCGCGGGGATTCTGAGGCTGTTGGAGGAGAATCTGGTGCCGAGCGCGGCGACAGGGGAGTCGAAGGTGTTTTATTTGAAGATGAAGGGGGATTACCATAGGTACATGGCGGAGTTTAAGGTTGGGGAGGAGAGGAAGGAGGCGGCTGAGGATACTATGAACGCTTATAAGGCTGCTCAGGTAGTTTGCGTTTTTTAGGATTTTGAAAATCGTGAGATTAGGGCTAAGGATACTATTTACTGTGTGTTTGTAGGGTTTTGGATGTAAGTTCCTTAGAAATCGTGAAATTGGGGCGTTATTTACGGTTATTGCTTGTATCTAGGGTATGGGATGTGTATTTCAGAGAAATTGTGGTAGAGCTGTATTTACAGTTGCCTCTTTGTTTTTAGGGTTTTGGGCGCCATGAACGCTTATAGAGCTGGTCAGGTAGTTTGGCCTTTTGAGTTTGTAGAAATCCTGAAATTAGGGCAGTATTTTGAGGTATTGTGTGTTTGTAGGGTATTGGATGCTTTTTTCCTACTGATTGTGGAATTAGAGCGGTATTTATGTTGTGTAGTTAGGGTGAGAAATTGTGGAATTAGAGCAGTAGTTGCAGTTGTGTGTGCTTGTAGGGTGGTGGATGTTTATTTCCTGATAATCATGAAATTAGAGCGGTATTTACAGTTACTGTGTATTTTGTGTATTGGCTGCTGAGGATACTATGAATGCTTATAAGGCTGTTCAGGTAGTTTGCCTTTTTGAGGTTTTTGAAATCGCGTGATTAGTGTGTGTTTGTAGGGTTTTGGAGGTTTACTTCTTGAGAAATGCTAAGTGCAAAGAATATGGACAAAGAAAAGACCCTTAAAGTGTACATAAACGGCTCAGATGCATTGCACAATGAATCTGAGCCGTTCATGTAAGCTTTAAGGGTCTTTTCTTTGTCCCTAGCACTCCTCTTACAGTTACTTCTGTGGTTTTAGGGTTTTGGATCTGTATTAGTGGGAAAAAAAAGGAATCGTGAAATCGTGTTCCTTGGTTAACCTGTTTGAGGTTTTAGAAATCGTGAAATTAGGGCAGCCTTTGCAGTTACTCTGTGTTTATAGGGTACTGGATGTTTAGTACTTAAAAACCGTGAAATAAGGGTGGTATTTACAGTTGCTGTGTGTATTTAGGGTATTGGATGTGTATTTCTGAGAAATCGTGGAAGTGGAGCTCTATTTACGCTTACTTGTATGTTTTTAGGATTTTGGATCTGTATTTGCTAAGCGGGGAAAAGAAAGAAAGACGCGTAGTTCATAGAAATCACGAGATTAGGGAGGTATTTACAGGTATTCTAGGGTATAGGATGTGTTTTATACATTTTGAAAACGGGAAGCTACATTTGTCTTTTTGTTCTTTTTGACAACTCTATCAGACTTTAAAGATTTAATGAGTTAGAATACTACTAGAACGTCAATACTTCTCCATCTGCTCGAACATAAGACTTCACATCATTTTACATGACCATTAGGCCAGATGACCAGGTCTATTTACACTTTATAGTGCCAGTCTTTTTAGGGTTTCGGGTCGGTATGTAATTATATTTCTTGGAAATCATGAAATTAGAGCAGTATTTACCATTATTTTGTGTTTTAGGGCAGTATTTCAAGTTCTTGTTGTGTTTATATCTCTACATCTCTGTTCTGTCAACAGTGTACGTATTTCAATTGTTCAATTACTTGTCTGAGGGTTGGGGCAGCTGATCATTGGACAATTTGAATTGAGGCATGATCTTGCTTTTAGTTGACTCCTTAGGGTTTCAAGTGATTGGGACTTAGGGATTTAAACAACGAAGACAACGATGCATAAACATCTTACATTGTTATAGAAAGGTTGACATGTTATGAGTATAGCAGATTTGTAAATTATGGTTAATGAATAGCTGGTAGAATAGATTGAGAGTTCTGATTTTGTGTTGTTGCTTTTTATTGAAGGATATTGCACTGGCTGACCTTGCTCCAACACATCCCATAAGACTCGGGCTAGCTCTCAATTACTCGGTCTTCTATTATGAGATTCTCAATTCATCCGATAAAGCTTGTAGTATGGCAAAACAGGTATTGTTTATTCCAATATTTATATCTCTGGAAATTGTTTGGTCAATTTTTTTTTATGTTAAATCCTTTATTTGAATTGGTGACCGACTATTGCATCTGCTTCATATGATAATCTGCTTTTACAATGTTTTAGTGAAACTTTTCTCGAAATTTTTTTTTTTATAATGGTTTCCTAACTTTGGTCTCCATTGATTTGCAATGTATATTGATCTTTGGTGTGTTAAGGTTTGCTCAGTTGAGCTGAGTTGTTATCTCATCTTGTATGCACGCTTAGGTGTTTTCCCCTGCCAGGAGTAATTGGTTATTCCTCATAAGAGAAGGAAGTCAAATGACCATTTTGAGTGTTCACTTTATGAAGCCTGATTAGTCAAGGCTCATGACTTCAGTGATGCAACTACCAACTACTAAGAGTATTTTGGCAATTCTGGTGATTGTAATCCTGGCAGTATATAAAGTTGCTACTTGCGTACCCAACTCTTTTGCAGCTTTTATTTCTTACTCAGAATATAGTGGAAACTGGCTTGAGCCGTTGACTTGGGCGTACTTAATCACACAATCTTTATGTCGAGAGTTCTTTGTTATCTTGATTATTCTTCGTGCTACTCTGCGTGTTTTTGGTTCGCTGCATGGCGTTGAGCTACCCATGAATGAAACTAATGGCTGCCATGCAGAAGTTCCATTTTCTGGACAGCATATAGATTTCCAGTGAATTTACCCCTATTATCATCTTTGTGTACAGGCATTTGAGGAAGCTATAGCTGAACTTGACACTTTGGGTGAAGAATCATACAAGGACAGTACTCTCATCATGCAACTGCTCAGGGACAATCTGACTCTTTGGACTTCAGACATGCAGGTTAGTGGGATTCCTGCCCTCTAATTCGTATTATTGTAGAATTAGATTGAGTAATGATTTGACTTGTATTCACATTCGGCTTGATTCAGGACCAGATTGATGAGGCCTAAAGATGTTTCACGTTGATCGGTTGTTATCTTCTCCAGCCGGAGGTGGGCTTTGAATGTCATTTGTTTGTGCTGACTACATGTCTGTTGGTTGACATTTTGGGGTCAACCCACGAACTGATTGTCATACTAGGGACTTAAACCGACTCCAAATTTCTGAAGTGATTTGAACCTTTTATTTTATTTTATGGAAGTGTAGTTGCTATATCTGCTGCGTTATGCACTTGCTTACAGCTTGCCATTACTAATCTCTCTCTAGTCCTTGAAAAAATCAAGGGTTATTATTGTTTACGTTTGTGATGCTAAAGACGCCTTTTGACTGCCAGTCTGTCACATGCTCCACATACTTTGTTGTGGTTTCATCAAGCAGTCTGCTATACTAGATTTCTGTTTTGCCCGGGTAAAAGTGTACGTTAATGGAATTGGCTCCCAAGTAGGTTGTAGGTTCAAAATGGCAGAATGGTCATCCTGTATGATGAATTTGAGGTTTTCCCCCCTTCCTTTTTGGCTACTGTCAATGTACAATGGTTAAATAAGCCTTTTTTTTAATTGATGGCTTATGTCCTAATTTGTCTTAGGTCTTTCGATTACTTCTATGTATTTCAACAAGTTTTGGGTATTGCTACTTGGAACCACGTGTGGGTTTCATGCACTTAGCGAAATGATTTGCTGTTGAAGTGGATTCATAGGGAGTTTCTGTAGAATATGTGATTTGATGCATTTCAACCAAGACAAGCCGATCATTTATTTGGTCCAGTCGACGGTCCATCTGATTTCATGGTACACCATATTGACAGTGAATTCATGATCCAAGAATGTGGTGATTTGATGCATTCAACCAAGTCAAGCCGATCATTTATTTGGTCCAGTTGACCGTCCATCTGATTTCATGGTACACCATGTTGACAGTGTATTCATGATCCAAGAATGTGGTGATTTGGGGTTGGGATGCCACGCGTCCACTTAATAATCAATCTGTTGTTAGACTGAAGCTCGCGCAGACCCTTCAATCCATAAAACACTGGTTCAGTATAATCATCTAGGTAATGCTTGAAACACATCCATATAAATTTCGAGATAAATGTGTCCTGAGTTGTCGGATACACCATGCCTGTGTTCCCATGTGCATTGTACAGCTAGACATATGAGCATCAAAATCTGTCCCTCACATGGTTCATATCATCAACATAACATTAGGCGAGCTCAATAAAAAAAAATGGATTCTTGCAGCTGATCCCAATTGATTGGGACTCTAAGCTCTGCTTGGTTTTGTTTGTAGGTGAGCTTGAGTTTAACTTCAAAAATACAGCCCCTCTAGCCTTAATCATGTTTCTAAGGATGGAACAACTCAAAGCCACAACAAAACGTAAAGCAAATGGTTTCCCATCTGCTAGATATATTATTCCTTCCTCCATCGCAAGAAGGAAATGATTATGTGTTCACAACTGGTATATCTACTTCCTGGTGCTCAGAGAATCATACATAAGAATCAGTTCCACATAAAGTCTCAGAGAGAGAGAGAGAGAGAGAGAGAGAGAGAGAGAGAGTCTTCCTTCTGAATGTACAACTAAAACCAACACTTCATAGATTCATGTACTGTACAACTAAACCGAACACTTAATAGATTTATGTAACTCCGAGTCCATTGCTGAGATAAAGGAGTTCAGTACGTTCAATCCCTTGTACTGTTCTTGAGCCATTCAAGGTATGGGATGCTCCCACCAATTATCGGCAGGGCAATTACTTCAGGTACCCTGGGAAAATAAGGAAACTTGGGCGTAAGAAGAATCAACTCACCTTAACTACACAGAGTAATCAACTTGGAGGAATTACCCTCTTGCCCTTACTCAAAAAAAAAAAAAAAAAATTCAACTCGGTGGACTGTTATTGACTTATCACACAGTTGTGAGTTGTGACTAGGAAATTTTTGAGACAAACGATGCATAATAATAAACAGGTTCATTAAACATGTAAAGTATTGCAGGTGTTTTGGCTTACTCATATTCATGATTTGCCTTGACGTGTTCTTTCACCGCTTCCAGTAGGGATTCCCTAGTCTTGATAATAAGCAATTCCTCAGAATCTGTCTGAATCTGCAACCAACAATACAGGATTTTGTTATCATTCTCAGCATTTTCAAATGTTTTTGTTTTCTTATTTGGAGTTATTCAAATCTTACCTCGCCTTGCCATTGGTATACTGATTCAATGCCTGCAAAATTTATAAATTGTTCGTCAAGATTCGGAGGCTTAAGCCACTTAACCCACTAGACACTCGCTATCGATTAGGATATGTATACGTACAAGACCTTTAGATGGTGAGAAATGGCTAGAAAGAAAGGATTTGGGTTTCTCACAAATCTCACCATTAAAAGGGAGGAATGAAAGGTCACCAATTCTCTTTATTTCTCCCCATTTTACCCCTCTTTATTTCATCCCAACAAGTGATAGGATCCCTTATCTTTTCTCCTATTTTTTTTCTTCTCTCTCTGTGATCCAACTCAACATCCAAAGGGGCTGTAAGAGTGAAGTACGCAAAGGTCAATAACTACATTGTGCTACACATGATTTGATCATGGTCACAAACCCAATAGCCATCCGTCGAAACTTCCTGAAAATCAATACTTAGCTCTGAGTACAAAGTTCTAATTGGCAGGGTCAATTTTAGATTTCCATCAAAATTACTTCTAAGCCAGAAAGAAACAGGAGCACCACTAGTGAGTAAAGGATTGCCAAACTAAAGTTGAACACTTTTACCCGGTGAAGATGAACCCTATCACATGGCCATGCATAGCCTGGTACCCGGATCACTCAAGCCTGGTACCTCAGGCTGAGACTGAGGTTGAACCAAAGTGAAACGAAGTCAAAAAGTCTGAAGGTAAAGTTAGAGATATGGAGGACATGCCTGGTACTCGGTTCACACAAGCTGCAAGTTTCTCTTTGACTAAGCTTTCTGCAAGCTTCTTACCTGGACGAGAAAGAAACAAACCCAAAAAATGAAGAAAGATAACACTAAGGACGTTATGCAAGTAATATTTTCCGAAGACTAGTAACCTGTTGAAGTGTAAACATGCATATTCTAGTTCGTTTTGAATACTTTTTTTTTTTTTTGCTAAGCGAATCCTTTCTCTTCTAATTCACAGAATTATGGACTTAACTTTTAAGTGACAGGTGATGCGTACCGTAACCAAGGGGGATACTGTCTCGTCATATCACTTCACTAGTTATTCTGTCAGAACCTCACACACCATTTCTAACTCTATCGGTATATTTTCCCATGCTACAACTCAGAAATGGGTGAAGGCCCATTGTGGGTTCACTGAAGCTTTCAGAGAGAGAGAGAGAGAGAGAGAGAGAGATGCAAACTTAAGGTATTCGAACAACTAACAAGCTAGAACTATAGAACGTCAAGTTGCAGAGTTGGGTCCAAAAACTTCTCTAGGATTCCACATTTTTCTGGATACATGGCGTTACTAAACATCTTATTGTTTTAAGTATAAGAAGTGAAGAAAAACACCACAAGTAGATAGATGAACAATATAACAAGCTGAAGAAGCAGATACAACAGTCGAAGACAAGAATTGGACATAAATAAATTGATTACACAAAGCGAAGTTTTAGACATGAAATTCATCCTGATTCCTTCCATCAAAGACCATTTGCGATAAATTAAACCTAGCACATCATAGAAAGAATACAAGGAAACTATAGCTTAGCCATCAGTTATATATTGGATAATACACCATAAAAGAACAACTTCTATCACAAGCCATAACCAAATCGTTCTAGATTCTTCGGAGTCAGCACCAACAATTGATTGAATTATGTGTCATCGCAGTTCGTTGTGACTTGTGATAGTTGTCGATCCCAAGTGAAGTGTTATTTTTTGTTCCATATCAACAACAACAACAGAGTATTTATAGATGGCTCTTGAAAGTAGAGTGGAAGATTAATTAGAGGTAAATGAAACGTACTTTGTTGAGATCCTTGTATAACTAGAATTCTTGACATGAAGGATATGAAATCACTCATAGAGTCGATATTTCAAATCCCACCATGATAAGGTATCGTATTAAAATTTGAGCTATTATCCTCGACTAATTATGTCTCCTTACATTACTAACGTCAAATCCCATCTTTTGAAATACACTCTATCCAAACGGAGTCTATAATTAGTCTTCCATCGTATTCATACAGAGTCAGAGATCAAACTTTACTAGGTACAATCACTGCACACAAATTAAGGATAATAATTTCCGGAGCTAAAAAGTCCAATTTTCCTTCATAGCTGATTCTTGACATGAATGATGTCAAATTGACCACAGAATCAATCAACCATTGATAATAACATGTGATCAGCAATGAGACTAAATCAAATCAAATTGAGCCTTAATAAGTCTCAATAGATTTGGATCAGCCACAAGAACTCATTTTCTCCTTCGAGTTCTGTCGACACCATCATATTCCGTGATAAAAGGAACACCTTAGTATATCTCATATTCATAATTGAATTCATGTCATAAGGATCTAAAAGAGTCTCTTACGTGGTGGTTGCCAGCCACCCAACGCACAACCCTCCTCTCTAATGTGATCAGCAATAAGGAAACAAAAAAATGAAACGAAAAAAAACCCCTAACCTGCTTCTTTGTTAGGCACAGTGACATAGACAACAATACTCGGCACAGTCTTCCCACTGGCTTCCGTCATAATTCCACGAATACCCTTTTCCGGCTTTTCACCGCTGCACTTCGACCTGAAACCCATTACCCATGTAAGTAATTAGAACTACAAATCAAACCCTAGAGGCCAGAGGGAGAGGGAGAGAGAAGTAGTAGTACCGGGAGAGAGGAGAGAGAGGGAAGGAGGGAGAGCAACCCGTGGCGGAGGAGAGAGAGAGAAGAGAAGGGCGGTAGAGATTGGAGAGTCCTACGCTAAGAACACAGAATGCCCCAACTAAGGGCAGTCCTCTTCTACAGAGGGTTGGTGAGGCTACGATCGAAGAGAGTGTAGATGCCATTCGAAATGTGAGTTTTGTGTTGGTTTTTATATTCGGGGGTTTCTCTTTCAGCAAAGGAGATGTGGCTTCTATTAGATGCTGCCGAGCATCCCTGCAGAACTGTGATCCGGTCGTTTATTTCAACAATCGATAACTCAGATTTTAACCGAGCAATAAACGGATTAAATTGGTATACGCTCAAATTCACTATGAGCTGTCCGTGCGGAGATGAACGACCGAATTGACCGCTCGATACTGCTCTACAGAGAGATGCTCGGCAGCATCCCCTGTCCGCCTATTAGCTTGTTTCGGTAAGTCGTCGAACCCTTTAATTGTTAACTCGTTAATTTTCCTCAAGTCTTCAATGATGTATACAATATTTCGAGAAAAGAAGCAACGGATTGATTTTTGGGTTACTTGATACCATCACATTTGCTGATGACTGGGAATAAAAGAAAGGTATGCTAAGCATTTGCGGTATTCCGAAGTTTTTCCATAGCTCATGTAGTGAAGAGAGTCTTCAGAGCACGAGTGAAGAGCGATGGTTGAGAACGGGAGCGAAGAATCCTACTGAAGAGTTACGTGACTAAGGTTTGGACTAAATTACGCATACCCAACTAATTTTTTATACTAATTTAACCATGGATTCTCTTACGACATTAGGAACAAAGTCATGTGTGCAACGACCGCTTTCCAATTGGCGCATACCTTGACTAATTCGTAGGCAGGAGTACTAATTTCACCACCAACTACTAGATTCTCCAATAAGAATTGGAGGAAAGTCGCGAATGCAATGGCCCCACAATAAATTGTAGAACTTATTCTATGCTTGATCCCTTAAAATTTCTGACATTACTTCTGCGCACGATTCTCAATAAATTTTCTCTCCACTCATTATTCTTAAGAACCTCCCCAAAACCGAAAAGGCTGAGATTGCTCATACTCATATCTTTATCATTAGTACTATTTATGGTTCTGTCCCAAATCCGTGGCGTAGGTTTGAAAATCGTTCACCATTATGTCTCATCGAGAATTTTTCGCTCTAAGAATTTAATTTGACCGATATTCATAGTCTTGTGAGCACATTGCAGATGAAATTTCGTTTGAACAATGAACGATTTAAGTATCAAATTACTTAGACAAAAAATGCAACTTGTTCACAATTTAATGATTTGCACAATTAAATTTTTTTTCTTTGAGATTTACGAGATGACCATTCAAATCCTTGTGTGTGATGCCCAAACATGTTGATTTGATAGAGCAAAGATAGAATAGTAGTATAGTTTTAAATGGGTTGGGCATAATGTGACGGTATTTCAAGACCACCCAAAATTTTCCTGGAGCAGCCCTACACTTCAATCTCCCAAAACACCTCCAAA
This sequence comes from Rhododendron ovatum, assembly GCA_019656835.1. NCBI lineage: Eukaryota > Viridiplantae > Streptophyta > Magnoliopsida > Ericales > Ericaceae > Rhododendron > Rhododendron ovatum. The sequence continues at coordinate 41,616,645 of CM033794.1, forward strand.
CTCGAGTTTGCGAGTCTCTGGGAGTTGCAAAACATTGATCCAAATCTCTCAATGAATTCATAGACTCGCAAAGCAAATACTCCCGAAAAAGAAAAAAAAGACTCATTTTTTTTACCAAATGATAGGACGTTAGTATGTTAATGCAAAAAATCGAGTTTGAAAGCGTCTCCAAACGAGTTTGAAAGTATGGTATATTTTTAGAAGTGATCAGTTCCCTAATTTAGCGGGTTTCGAGGGAAACGTATTCCCGTTGGAAAAGTCTTTCCCGTGGAATAGGGCCTAATGACCCGTATCTAACGAACTGTGAAATAATTTTCCGATCATTTCTCTTTCCCGCTCATCCTTGACCCATTCACACCTATAAATCTCACGATGTTGCAGACCCTGAACCAAACACCCATGACCTTAATATCGTCTCTCTTCCTCCATTGGTTTCGAGTCTGCATCGATCGGGTACACGAATCTCGACTCTCCTCCTTTGCCGATACTTTCAATTGCGCTTGAAATTGGCATCGATTGTTTTTTGTTGAAGTTGAGTCATAATACATTTCATTTGTAATCGACTCCACTTGCTTCCCGAAAAAGAAGAACAAAAAATACTACGAATTCGAGTAAAGGTTTCTTCCTCTCTGTTTTTGTACGCAAAACTAGGACATCTCTTCTGTTTTGTAGCAAAATCTAGTTTTGGTACTGGTAATTTATTCTTCTATATGTGTATTGTGCTTCTAGCATCAATGGGTAATTAAAAATGGCGTATGAGCCTTTTAATGATGATGCAAACATATTACCGCATTGTCCTAAAAATGGTGATTATACTTCGTATGTTTCGTCGCAGAAAGCCATTCTCTATAGTTCGAGTAGAGGTCTTAATATTTATCGGGACATTGATTAGAGGTTTCTCTGCTTCATTTGCAGGAAAGTTTGGGCTGTGGATGGCGATTGGACCTGTTTTGGCATCTTGATGCCGGTAGCAGGTTTTAGAGTGGATGGTACAATCATCTATATCATTATCACCTTGATGGAGGAGGGAAAAAATGTACCGACATTGGAGAAAGAATCACTTGTCAACGAAAAGACCATACTAGGCTCTGGCATCACACCAAGAAATGAAGCTCATGCAAACGCTATTGCGGCGTATGAGAGAGCACTTGACAGACAAACACCCAAAACTGCTGCATAATTGAAAAAGGTTCTAAATGACTGCAAAGCAGAGTTGGCTAACAAAGAACGAGTAACTGCGAACCTCTAACCTTAATGAACATTGCTTGTAAGCGAGGGGATAGCTCTGCATATGTGTATAAAAGGGTGGTTGCGAAGAAGATAGATTTTGGGGCTAATGTGAAGGTCGGGCTCATGATTCTGTCCCACTTGATCCAGCTTTTTTTTCAGCAAAGGATGGAGAAACAATGTGGAGCTGGATAGAAACTATTTGGAGCTGGATAAAAATAATGCGGAACTGGATCAAGGGAAAATTTGTGATGTTTGAGGCGACATGGAACTGGTTTAGCCAACTTGTGACGGGCTCAATTATTATAGTGGACCTCCTTTTGGTGATGATCCCAATGGTGAGGGTGGCGAAAAAAAATCCATTACCCGTTAAACACTTCCAGCCCATCATTCTTATACTTGTTTGCTACTTCAGAAACGAGCTGTTCTACTCACAAAAAATGACAGATTGATTTTATGCAAGGTATTTATACCAGAAGATAGATTTATGGGCTAATGTGAAGGCCGGGCTCATGATTCTATCCCACGGCATGCCCATAGGAAATTCCCTATACGAAGAGAGAGGAAAACTTTGGAACTTGCATAAGTTTCTCACCTTGCCACTTCTACTTTATGTTGACATTGAACTCTACAGCGCCGGTACCATGCTGACAAGATCACCTGCCTACAATGGCGAAAGACGTTTTTTTGTTGATAAGTGCCTCGGGTCATTCACTAGTCATGCCTATTGTCGGCTGCTAGTTCACTCAGACATTCTTTAGTTGTAGTAACAACATGATACTGGATAGATTACGCCGAATTGTACTCCTCTAAAACTGTAACAAATTATACTAAAGTTGTTGCATTTGGTACTGGTGTTTAAGCTTCTATCATCAATGGCTGATTAATCTTCTTCATTTTGGTTCCTTACTCTTTGCATGGTATTTGCCTTGTAAATGTTGTCATGAAGTAGGATTTTGGTTTTTGATTTTTCTGAAACAATGTTTAATGATGATGCAAACAGTTAACTAGTTCCTTGTCCTGAAACAGTGATTTTATGTTTTTGAAGTAATCTGTGAATACAACATTATTTTAATTAGAGATATTTACACCTATAACAGGAAAAAGCACGAAAAAAAGAAGAAGAGGTAAAGCAAATACTTCGTCGCGGAAAGCCATTCTCTATAGTTCGAATAGAGGTCTTCTTATTAATACCTTCTCATCGTTTATTTTACCGCGCATGGAAATTGTATGAGAAAGGCGTTAAATGCTTCAAAACGTAAGAACAATCAAGTTCCCGCAACTTGCGAAATATGGTATGTACACTGTATGCTTGCAGTTTTCTTCTTCATTCACCCTTATTTGCTAAGAAAAAAATAGACATTTTCCAGAGGATTGATTTTGGTTCCACTTCCAAATGCAACAACCAGATGATTATGGGAAAAGGGATCACAAATATAACCCTGGAAAAGGCTATGAATGAAGAGGATATTAAAACTTGGCTAGATTCTGCAGCCGGGATCGAACTCGCGCGGGGAGCTAATCGCTGATCGAATTTTGTTTGAATAATGAACAATGTAGGTTAAAAGTTATAAATGGCGTCCATCTTAATTTAGAGAAAAGATACAAGTTGTTCACAATTTTTTTTCCATGTGCTGAAATAATTTTCTAAGCAAGATTTACTAGAGGAACGATTAAATTATGGCTTAAATTAAAGCTTAGGTTAAGGGCTCAAACACGACCACTCGAACAATCTGTTGGGACCAACTCACCTCCATACGTGCATATGATGTCTCAAAACCCCTCCAAACTCAAGTTTGCGAGTCTCATTCGGGGTTTCAAAAACCATCGATCTCAACAGTTGAATTCATAGATGTCGCAGAGAAAAACTGTAGCAACCGAATATTTGATAAAAGAAATTCGTTAATATTTTAGGTAATGGAGAGATGAAATAAAACATGAAATGAAGGAGAAAAGAAATGGGATATTATAGAAGTTGGTGTAATCGGATATTATAGAGAAATAAACTACTCACTCTTTGTTAGACGGCGAATATAAGTTTAATCTAAAACCATCTATTTGATAAGATAAAATATACTTGGAAGTGAAATATTGTCACGACCCCAATCCTGAGGGCGGTTGGGTCATCGTGACCGGCCGATTCCTATGTTCACCCCAGGGCTCCTCCGCAATCAAAATGAGTGCTTGCAAAATGAGGTACAACTTCCAAAAGATTGAGTGTTTTTTTTTCAAAATGCTAGAGGCACATCAACTACACCCCTCTCACATACAGGTGGGGGTTCCATTGGAATGGGACCCATCTGTATGTGAGAGGGGTGTGATTGATGTGCTTCTAAGGTGATGTGCCCCTCGCACCTCTTAGAGGTGATCTGGTCCCTAATTTTGCAGGTTTCGGGGAAACGGATTCCCGTTGGAAAAGTCTTTCCCATGGAATAGGGCCTAATGACCCGTTTATCTAACAAACTGTGAAATGATTTTCCGATCATTTCTCTATCCCTCTCACCCTTGATCCATTCACACTTATAAATCTTACGATGTTGCAGACCATAAACCAAACATCCATCCATTGGTTTCGAATCTGCATCGATTGGGTACACGAATCTCGACTCTCCTCCTTCGCCGATAATTTCGGTTGTGCTTGAAATTGGCATCAGTTGTTATTGTTGAAGCTGAATTGTAATACATTTCATTACTAATCGACTCGCTCGCTTCCCGAAAAGAAGAAAGAAAAAAATACGACGAATTTGACTAAAGGTTTCTTCATCTCTGTTTTTGTGTGCAAAATTAGGACTCTTCTCTTTTGTAGCAAAATCTAGTTGTGGTAGCGGTAATTTATTCTTCTATATTTGTGTATTGTGCTTTTAGCATAAATGGGTAATTAAAAATGGCTTAATTATGAGCCCTTTAAGGATGATGCAAACATGTTACCTCATTTGTTCTAAAACGGTGATGTTTCTTTGTATGCTTTGTCGTAGAAAGCCATTCTCTGTAGTTTGAATAGAGGTCTTGGTAATATTTATTGGGACGTTGATTTGAGGTCTCTACTTCACGTGCAGGAAAGTTTGGGCCGTGGATGGCAAATGTAACGACGGTGGAGAAAGAATCACTTGTCGATGAAATGACCATACTAGGCTCTGGCATCGCACCGAGAAATGAAGGTCATGCAAACACTAATGCGGAGGTACCCTTTTGGGAGGAGCGGAAACAAGTGTCTTTTCAATCTTCTCACCTAGCGTAGCCTCTGAACTATCACCACCGCCATCAGGCTCCATTTCTGTTGCCGGAGACCCTGTTGGGGGATCTGTTGTCTGAGGCCCACTCTCCGTGTCTGGAGCTTTTGTTCGGTCAACAGTGGGACCATCTTTTCTCCTTCTAATTACTACTGCCCTTGTTGTATTGAGGATGATCAGGACAATCACCCGGACATTTCGTTCGCGTGAATACCGTTGTGCCTACCAACATGATGGTAAGACTCTAAGATCCTACCCTCCATACCAAAAGTGCATGCAAGGAGAAAAATTACCCTTTAGTGCTTCTATATGTGTATTGAGAGGAAAATTTGGAACTTGCATAAGTTTGTCACCTTGCCACTTCTACCATATGTTGACATTGAACTCTACAACGCCGCTACCATGCCGGCAAGTGATCACCTGCCTACAACGGTGAAAGAGTTTTCTGCTGATAAGTGCCTCGATTCATTCACTCTGTCATGCCTATTGTCGGCTGCTAGTTCACTCAGACAGTCTTTAGTTGTAGTAACAACAGGATATTGGATAGAAATTATTCTTGTATTTTTTATTTGATTCCATTTGTAAAATCAGCCAAATGCTTTAAAGTTGACTGAAATTCGCCTGATTACGCCGAATTGAACTACTCTAAAACTATAACAAATTATACCAAGGTTGTTGCATTTGCTACTGGTGTTTAAGCTTCTATGTGTGTATTATGCTTCTATCATCGATCAAAATAGGTGATTAATCTTCTTCATTGAGGGCAAGAGAAGATAGCATCACAATGAGAATAGCATCCCAACGAGAATAGCATCCCAACGAGGTTGGCACCTTACACCGTGACAATCATATGTTATTCAAGCCCAAGGATCAACCCAAACAGAATACAAGAAGAAGTAGAACACCTTGGGTACAATTATGAGCTTTTTCGTTTGTTCGTTCCTGCTTTATATGGTTTTCGGTTGGGTCTAAGCATACGTTACTGTTGGTAACGGTTGGTTTGAATTAGTTCTTGAGGAAGTGTGTGTTTGCAGTTTAAGTAGTAAAGGTGTTTGTTATCTGCAACAAGAGTATTGGATAGATAAAGACTTGTTTAAATCTTTGTAGGTGAAAGTGAGTGAAGAGAACGATTTTGTTAGCCTTACCTTTGCTAGCTTTTGTGGGAAATATATATTCCAGCAGTCCAGTAACACTAAAAGGTGGCCGCCTAGACCGATTAGTCCCCGCCTAGGTGCTAGGCGGTGGTCCGATGCCAAGATTAGATAGCCGACTAGTCGGGCGCCAAGGCGCTAGGTGGCCGACTAGTCGGCGCTAGGCGCCTCTTTTCCGCCCGACTTGTGCATTTCCCAAGATGGAAGAACTCTTCAAGTTTTACGTGTTGTGCGTTTTGAAGGGCAAGAAAAAAGAAGATTACACACTGGTGTTGGCCATTTAAGGAAAAATGGTTTCCTATAATCTGAAGCGCGATAGATTGGATGTGCTTTCTGATCTGGAGCCAAGTGAATCAATTGGTGGCGGCGTGAATGGTTGCGCTTATCCCTTTCTTGAAACTCTATCTCCTATTTGAACAGATCGTAGATGCGGACCAGATGTTCTTTTTTGCAGAAGCTTTCGACTAATCAACTTCCCGCTGTTGACAACTGACAAGTTGAGCATTTTGCTAGTAATTGATGTATCAAGCATTAGCACTTGATACTTTTTGTTGTTATATATCCTGAGTAATCCATATTGTCTGTCGACGTAGGGCTTGATTGCGTTTTCCATCTTGTTCTTACGTTATGCTCCGCCTTAAACATAATATGAATTTATGAAGACGACAAGAAACGAACACTATAAGAAGAACTCGAACTGGAACATAAAAATGGAAGCAGTCGCCTTGTTATATTCTAATTGATCGTCAATCAGCTAACTATCTATCTAGTAAGTGGCAGTATTGGTATCTATATTCACCCGTAATCTTGATGCAGTTTTGTACTAATACTCTGTTAACTCCAGCTGATGTATACCGTATGAAAAAAGAAAAAGAAAAAGAAGCTAACCGGCTGAATGGAATGGAAATATTGTTGGAAGAGCAAGTGCGTGCTTCCGAAAGTCTCTTGCCAAGAGGGCGTCAGAGCAATGTTTGTTATTTGACTTGGAAATATGGAGAGGATTGGAATGTTGAAGGTCCTGGAATCTTTAGTACGAACATAAAATTGATGCAGATCCGGATTTTTCCACTCAACCGAGACATATTGATTTGTGGATTTCAACACCGGAGCTGGTTTTTTTTTTGTTTTTCCCTCCGGTATTTTGTTACTTTCTTGTAATGGGACCAACACCGGAGCAATGTGTCATTTGTATTTGTTTAGTTGTTATATAAGTTTATGTTTCCTAAAAAAAAAAAAAAAATCAGGTAATCATATGATTCATATCTACTAATCAATTATTTTGTAAATTTCCTAGATTCAAATATTCCCTTTTTATGGATTGAGCCAAGATCTAGGATTACCATGGTGGGAGGGATCATGTCCCTACTTAGTTTGGAAATGTTATTCTAGGATAAATATGCCATTAGAAATCACATTCTATTCCGGTCAGTTCTAAGCGTCAGAATCATAGAAATATGAAATCATATATTCATTCCTCCTTAAGATTTCTATCATCTAAACAAGTCTCCTTAATTAGTACCGAATTGATGAAATTATCTCACGAGAACTATTCTACTAAAACATCACTCATTTTGATAAATAATTGTGTTACAACATTGATAACCACAAAAATAAGGTAAGAAATATTTCAAAATTATTATTTTTTCCCCCTCAAAACGGTTCAAAAAATAATTATTTTTTATTAAAAGCAGAATTTTTTTTACTAAGAGGGATAATAAATCTGTACGGTAAACTTAGGGTCGGTTTGGAACTTCAGAAAAGGAAATGAAAAGACATGAAAATGTGGAGGAGGAAAGTGTGAGAAAAAAGTAGAGGAAAATGAGGTACTCAAAACTCCTCTATTTTTCTTACTATTTTCCTTCCACTTTCTTTCTCAATCACACCAAGGGGAGGGAAAACTATTTAAATTTCCTTTCCTTTCATTTTCTTTTCCATTTGTACCCGTGAAGCCCATAAAGACCCATAACCTAAGCAAATCGGCTCTCTTCACCCAGAGCAAAATGAATAATAAGCAAGCAAGGAGAAAGGCGGCGATTATGATCAACGTTGCTCCGTCGGAAATCTTACCGGCGGCGGAATTAATTGCCAACAACGTCGATCTCCTTATGGAAATCCTTCTACGGTTGCCAGCAGAATCCACAATCAGGTTCAAGATCGTGTCCAAGCACTGGCTCTCCCTCCTCTCCGACTCCGGATTCGTCCCAAACCACTGCTCCCAGAACCCCAGACCCTCGATCTCGGGCTTGTATTTCTACTTCGATGGCACACTCAGCTCCGTCTCCCTCCAAGGCGGCCGCCATGATCTCCCTTCTCTCTCCTTCCTCAAGTCTGAAATTGGGGCTACACACTCCTGCAACGGCTTGCTGTTGTGCTATGTTACTACTATCAATGGCGATTTTCGGGGATACATTGTTTGTAATCCCACCACAAAGAAACACGCATTGCTACCTAAACCTGTTGGTTTAGTTGGGGGTTGGGATGGTTACTTGGCTTTTGATCCTACGAAATCACCTCACCAGTACAAAGTTGTATCGCTCCGTTACGACACTCAAGAAATTGATGTCTACAGTTCACAGAGTTTGCGCTGGAAAAAGATCATCCCGGACCAAAAATATGATGGTGTTTGCGCGTTTTGGAACGGAGCGATCCATTGGTTAACAGATGACCATTTTCTGAAGAGATTTGATGTTGATGGAGAGGAGATGATAGCAATGCCAAACCCTCCGTCGCCCAAAATTTTTTCTCCGGACGAAATTCTGTATTTCGGAGAATGTGGTGACGATTTGATACTTATTCAGTCTCGTTCGTGGTGCCCTAGCGGTTTCAGAATCCTTGAGCTGGAAAGGGATTACAGCGGTTGGGTCGTCAAGTGTCGGGTCAATCTTAGGCCCTTGATATCTGTGTTCCCCGAGATGGAATGGAAAAGCTACAACGATGACTTCGATGGATATGCTGTGCTGGGTGCTGTGAAGGGAGATAATGAAAGAGGTTTTGCACTCTTGTTAGCTACTCCTAGAAGGATTATTTCCTATAACCCAATGTACAAGACATGGAATGTGCTTCGTAATCTAGTGCCGCGTGAGTCTTATGAATTTGGTATGAACATCTATGCATTTCCCTTTATGGCAACCTTATTTCCAGTTTGAAGTGAATCTTACGCGTTGGAGCACATATCGATCACTTTTTGCGTAAATTATGAATGATGCTAGCAGTATTTTTTAGTGATGGTGATGTTTTGTTGTAGCAGTTGGTGTTTGGTGCACATATTGCTTTTCATCGCTCTTATTGTTCTGATATGGTTGTCGACGGTATTTATGATAATAGTTTGTGCTTGGAATTCTACTGCATGATTTGAGATATCGATACGTACTTGAAGTTGAGTATCCAAAAGTTGAGAAATTTGCCATACCAAGTCCCAACTCACAACGCAAGAAGAACTTGAACCGAAGAAACTCAAATCGCCACACACTAAATCCTTATCGATTTCCACTCAGCAGCTAGCTCTCTTTCTTCAATCTCTGTTTTGTGTAACTGACTGCTATTGGACTCGCTAGTGCGTATATTTTATCGGTCTTGCCATACAAAAGCTGCCACACGAATGGTAAGCGCCAATTCATCTCGTAATGCAACCTCATGTTCAGAAACTCACTCGTATTTGATTTCTTCGATCTTTCTTCCTGTCGGAAGAGTCCGATGACAATACATCCTGTTTTTTGCTTCAATTAGGTATATGGTAAGTTGGAAGTATACTGATGTCCTCTTCTGACCGTATGAAATTGGCGTTGATATTTCCACGGACAATGACCATGTCTTCTCTTCATCTTTGAGCATTTTACCTGCCTACTGTCACGCATAAACTCGAATGCCATTGTCCAATCTCAAAAGAGGGTGCGTAAAATTTGTTGTCTGGGAAATACGAAAAAATGTAACTTAGTTAAATTTAAGGACCTCATCAAGATCTTCGCCCTCAACGCAAGGGGTATGTTATGCTGAGGATAGAAGAAGTACTGCTCCTCACAGATAGCATAGTAATGTCTTTATAATCCTAATTGTCGATGTGGGTGTGCGTTTGGGTATGTAAGTGGGTGTGTAGTTAGAATGATTGAATTGCAGATCGAGTACCTAAAGAAGAAAGTGGGTTTTCTCTCCACAAAAGTGCTACATACGCAACAATCAGAACACAAGTTCTGGCATGCATGCGGGGCCCACACATATTAGTGCGTGTGGATCCCACATGGATGTGAGAGATTGGGACGCGGCTCCCGTCCAGTCGGCCTTTTTTCTGGCAAACGTCGAGTTCGTTCAATGATCGGATTCGTCCATATTATATATACCTTGTTGAGATGCATAATCACGTCAAAAATCATGTCCATCCGATATCATTCAATACATGATCGGAACAAATTTATTTTGGAGAAATGGATGAGAGGGGTTCCAATTCAGTGTACCTATGTTTTTTTTTGTCAAAATAAATTGATTACAATAGCATATTAAACGATATTAGATGAACATGATTTTGACAGGGCTCTCGACGAGATCTACAATATGGATGGATCCGATTATTGAACCAACTTGACACTTGCCGGAAAAAGGCTGACTGGCTGTGACTGGACGGGAGCCGAATCCGAGAGCTGTGTTTAGTGTTTTGTTATTGGCATTTTTGCTCTACACTCCTTGTGTGACTCCGTTTAAACCCCAAATTTCCCCTGCAATCACTTCCCCGGAACAATGGCCAGGAAATCATCAAACAAAAGACGGAAGGCCACTACCGGCGGAGGATCTCCGTCGGAAATGTCACCGGCGGCGGAATTAATCGCCAGCAACGTCGATCTCCTTACTGAAATCCGACTGCATTTGCCAGCAAGATCCCTAATCCGATTCAAGTCCGTGTCCTGGCATTGGCTCTCTCTCATCTCCCACTCCCAATTCTCCACCAACCACTCCTCCCGAAACCCTAGCTCTTCAATCTCCGGCCTTTATTTCTACAAACAGAGCCGACTCAACTCCGTCTCGCTTCGCGGCCGCAAGAATCTCCCGTCTCTTTCCTTCCTCGACGGCCACGAAGATAATGACTCTAAACCTACGATTCTAAGCTCCTGCAATGGTTTGTTGTTGTGCGGGACAGGTTTTAAATACATTGTTTGTAACGTGACCACGCAGAAGTATAAGGTACTTCCTAAACCTAGTGGACTTTCATTTCGAAAGGCTCTTCATCGTAGTGCTCACTTGGCCTTTGATCCGTCTAAATCGCCTCGCTACATTGTTGTCGTGGGTAGTCACTACAATCTTAGTAAGTCGGAACCTTGGTATTTTGAAATCGATTTTACGATTCGGGGGGTGGGAATTGGAAAAAGATTCTTCCACTGTATTCGTGTTGGGTCGTGGCGTCTTTTGGAATGGAGCGATTCATTGGTTAAGTAAAAGTAGTGCGAATGTGCTCCTGAGATTGGACATTGATGCCGAGGAGGTGATCATGTTGCCACTCTCTCCAAGTCCAAGAATTCTTCCCAATAGAAATATCAAGTATTTTGGAGAATGTGGTGGCGGTTTAATTGTTATTCAGACTAGTTCAACCTCTGGTCCAGGAATTGCTATCCTAGAGCTTGAAAGTGACACTAGCCGTCAGATTGTGAAGTACTGGGTCAATCGTAGAGCCATAGCATGCACTTTCCTGAGATAAAAGAGTTCTCTGAGTTTAATGTGCTGTGTGTTGTGAAGGGCGAGAAGAATGGAGATTATGCACTGGTATTGGCCATTCCGGGAAAAGTGATTTCCTATAATTTGAAGTGCAATACATTGGATGTGCTTCTTGATCTAAAGCCAGGCAAATGGATTGATGACGCTGTGATTGATGAAGGTGTGAATGGCTGTGCTTATCCCTTTCTTGAAACTCTATCTCCTATTTGAACAAATCGTAAATGTGGGCCGATGTTCTTTTGTAGAAGTTTTCAACTAATCAACTTCCCATAGTTGAAAAGTTGAACATTTTGCTAGTAATTGGTGTATGAAGCATGTGATACTTCTAACATCTTTTGTAATCCTAAGATGTCAATTTGGATTATGGAGACATTCTGATCGATGCTATGTCAGAGGAGTGCTGCTTCTATTTTCAACATAACAATTCCCTTTTGTCGAGGCTGGTAATTGGTGTATGAAGCACATGATACTTCAACATAACAATTCCCTTTTGTTGAGGCTAGTTATTTGTGAACATCTAAGCTGCCAAAAAAGAAGTCCACACAAGATGTCATGTATTATTCAGGTTTACAAGAAGAACACCCTGGGTACAATTCTGAGCTTTTTCACCTGTTTTTGCTGCTTAATTTGGTATTTGGTTGGGTCTAAGCATACGTTACTGTTGGTTTGAATTAGTTCGTGAGGAAGTGTGTGCACAGTGCTAAGGTTATTTAAATCTTTGTAGGTGAAAATGAGTGAAGAGAACGATTTTGTTAGCCGTAGCTTTACTAGCTTTTTGTGGGAAACAGATATTCCAGCAGTCATACCGTATTACTGTTATTGGTGAAGATCGGATATTCAAGAAATTGGAGTATAGTTTACCAACTTCACATTAATTTTTCATGAAGCATATGGGCAATTTTGGGGGTTCAAGTTTGAATTTGTTTCATAGACCAGAATTGATCATCCTTTGTATCTTACCAGATTAAAAGTTAACTCATCAACTATGGTGTAGGTATAATTTATGTGTATCACCAGAACTCGTCTGATGGAGCTTTGGACATGTCTGATCTCTGTTGTTTAGGCGATTTGCGGGTTGGACTCATCTGCTTCAAACAAAAGCTTTTGTTAATCATAAATGTTGATTTTGTCGACTTTGGATTCTGGGAAAAACCGAGAGTCAGATCTTGGCCCTCATGGCTTTGATTCCTATTGTTGGTGGGAAATCAACCATTGTTGTTGGCTCTCTCTCTCACACACACACACTATTCTACTGCCAAAACTGAAGGATACAGAACCTCTGATTTAGAAATTAGAACTATAAAGGATGAATCTTTTTTTTTTTTTTTGGTAAAGAGAGATTTTATTACCAAAAAGGAAACAAGAAACACAAAAACTTAGGGGCATACCCCCATCAAAAACAAACAGTCCATCAAGAACTGGAGACAAAAAACAGAAACAAATACAAAGAACCAGGCCTAACTACTTCTAGCTACAAAATTTTCTCCGAGATGTTCCAGGCTCTACACAAAGCTCTATTCACAGAGCTACGGCCACAGTTCCTCCAAGAGAACACCCTATCCCGCACGTCCTTGACAATCTGCTCATAAACGAGACACGGAATGTATTGCTTGTTACTAAAAATAAAGTCATTCTTGGCCTTCCACACGTAATACACTGTACCAGCCAGTGTTAACTTATAGAGAGCAGAAGAGAATCCTTTCTTCTGGAGATGTTGAACAGCCCAAGTAATTTCATGCTTCCACTCCCTTGGACTTCTGGACATGCCAAACAAAAGGAGGATTTTGCCCCAAATACAAGCTGAGAACAAACAGTGAAAGAAGAGATGCTCATGGGACTCATGCACATTATGGCAAAAAACACACTGAGGGTCTACTCTCATCCCCCAGGAAAGGAGCCTATCCTTTGTAGATAGCCTATCCCAGCAAACAAGCCACATGATAAAAGCCCACCTTGGAATACCTTGGAATCTTGTTAGTTATTTCCCGGGTTTTAAATTGTGGTATCGTGATACGTAATGGTATCTGTATCAGTGATACAAAAATATATAGGCTCCTTAAGCCAATGGATCGAACTTGCGTAGGACATGATGTATGACTATTTGCTAACGCCATCGTATCCATTTCTGATGCTGCTGCTGAAGCTAATGCTGGTCTGGTTAGATTTCTGAGGCTCAAAGGGTCTGAGGACAGAATCATGTTTCGGTATATATCCGGACTCGGGAGCTTGTTTTAGTCCTGCTGGAACTGATTGTGCTACTGGTAGTTGCTATA
>CM033794.1:41630322-41687421 GCA_019656835.1 Rhododendron ovatum
CAAATAGAACATTAGTCTTTTAAAGTTTTTTTTCTAATCGGCAAAAGAAATTTATTAATCGTAGTAAAGGTAAATTAGTCTCTAAAGTTGTAAATAAAGTTAAGTTTTCTAGTTACTTTTGTTTGGTACTTCAGAAACCAGCTGGGTTAGTTACTAACAAAAAATGACTGATTGATTTGAGGTTAAGGTATTATACAACGACACAAGAATGTACAAGAATGATGGTGCATTTCTTGTCACTAAAAATCCCTCTTCAGGTTCGATTCTCCTTTGCCATCAATTCCTTGCCTCAACGAGTAAGCATGTGAAAAGGCTTGTAAGGATTAGTCTGAGTTGCGCGCAAACTGGCCTGATATACCTTGCGTTACCAAAAAAAGAAAAATGTCTATCTTCAATTGTCAGATATGGATGCACAAATTGGGACCTCCTCAAGGTTCTGCGATTGACGAAAGATGGCAAGAGATATGTATATTACTAATGTGTATGAAACCAATGGCAGGAGATATGTATGTATATTACTAATGTGTATGAAACCAATGGCCGTCCGGACAAAGGGGTTGTCGCAGTGCCAGGGACTTGTACAATTTCAAATATTCTCACTAGTTGTATTTTTTAGATTAATTTGGAAAAGCTCTATGAGACTGGCCTGTTCAAGTTCCTTGGGTGGAAAAAGTCCAAAAGCTCTCATGTGTGAAGAAAAATCCTAAAATTCTAAGTTAGAAAACCTTTTTCAATCGGCGCAAATAACATAATACGACGGCAACGTGTGCAATCTCGTCTCTTCCCAAACCTAACAATTCTAACAGACGTGTACATCTATGTCTCGATAAATAAGAAGAGTTTAAACACACTCTTTCCGCCGGTGGCGGAAACCGTGGGTTTTCCACCACCACCATTGCGGACCTCATCGTGTGTTTATCGTAGTAATCTGAACCGTTCATCTTATAAAACTCGTAGAGTAATACACCTACACCAAAAACCAACTTGATCGGATATTAATGATGGGGCTAGTTCCAAATCTTGTGTGCGCGGATTGTTAATGAAATCTTTTGCTTTCTTTAAGCTAGCCTTGCAAAGAAACATTAGAATTAATACGCACAACTTTTTTGGCAATGTGTGAATTAAAAGTTGGGGGGAGGGAATAAGGTCATATGCCAAACATTTGACCAAAACATTGGGGTCTGAGCATTAAGAAAAACACAGACACAAAACCAACAAATTAAACAAAAAGGAAGGGCTTGACTCAAAAGAGAGATCGAGAAAACAAATGGTTGGTGTGCATGACACTCTGCGGAGCTCGGATCTCAAACAGTAATGTAATAATAGTAGTATGACTTTCTTTTTTCAAGTGTTTAGACCAGATCAAACTAGGAACAGAGTCGAGAGAGGGGGGAGGGGTGGGGGGCCTCTTTCATGCATCTCTTTGAATTTTGTTTTTCGTTTTTTTTTTTTAACTTTTGTTTAGACCAGATAGAGCTCGTCGAGAACATCATTAATGCCAAAAATCATCTTTCATGGGGCATATAGTGATATAGTAGTACTTATCATTCACATTTATATCTTAAATATAAGGATTTGGACACTGAATTTGAATTTATTTTTGTAAACATGAAGGCGTTCTGAAACATATCAATTGTTATCCGTTGAACATGTTTTTTTTTTTTTTTTTAGCGATTGATGTTTCTAATGATATAGGAGTACAAAATATTAACAGTTTTGATAATTTAATGGGCTCAAGAGCTGTGGTGGGCGCAGAATTTGTGACTTGAAGGGTCTCAAACACATGTATTTGTATGTTGATTACAAAAAATACACTTCGCTAATATATATGGCTACTTGTGAGTAGGGCTGCTTAACAAACCAAACAGCTTGAGCTCGGTGCAAGCTTGGCTTGACTTGGGGATCGTTTTTTTCTCATTCAAATAAAGTATAAGTCAAGCTCAATCATTTTTTATTATTTGTTTATAAATTCAAGCCAAGTCTGAGCATACAGATGTTTGGCTTGATAGGCTCGTGAGCATGGGGTCATTTTGTAAGTATTACAAAGATATAGGGAAATCAATAAATATTTCAAATATGTGAGATTTTTCTTCCAGGTTGAAAACTTCTCAAGTGAGATATAGAAATTTTTAGGGCTCCATCAAACCCAATAAAAATCTTCCATTGAATGTCGCGAGCTTAAGTTCAGGCTTGATAGCTTGAAATTTTACGAGTTTAAGGTCATGCTTGAAATCTTGAAATTGACTTGTATATTTTACGAGCCAAGCTGCTTCGCTTACTCCGAGATAGTATGGAATAATACCCCAAGCGTAGGGTTTAACACGTCGATTGAAGCATAATAAACCGGAAATCCGGGATCGTACCCAAGGGAATAATTATATGGCTTGATCGGATTTGTAGAGCAAGTAAGGGCTTTCGGCTTTTAGACGGCCAACTTTGTTTTACTTTAAAAGGTGGAAATAAAAGGGTTAAATTAAAGCGAATTAACTAGAGAAAAGATAGGCTAGGTCTAGGAATTATTAGCACCCAAGACTCGAGCTAGATCACACTCTTCACCCAACTACACAATTTAAGGTACTTGATTATAGTCCTCAAATCGGAAAATAAAATAATTTGAGAACCAAGCTAGCTCTAGAATTCATTTGACAAATACCTCGTGCGAAAGAGCTCTAAGCATCTTATGTGGTGGGTAGACAACGCTCCCACCTACACAAGATCAAAGAGGTTAACACCTCGGTGATTTATCAAGCAAACCTGAACCCCACATCAATTTTCAAATCAAAGTTTAAAGCTTTATTGGGTGCAAAATGCAATTTTCGCCCGAGCCATGAGATGCTAATCATCCCATGACCTAACCTTTGAAACTACTCACCCATATCTAGAGAGATAGGAGCAAGAGAAAATCTACTTGACATAATGAAATAACTAGACTTGAATTAAACTAGAGACTAAGATAGATCGGGAGAAAATAAACAACTTTAATTAAGGCAACAATAACAAAAATTAACAACTAAGGACAGAAAATTAAAATATGAGTGCTGAAAAAATGAAAAACAGCAAGAACAATTTGAATTGCAATCAAATCTAATCCTAGATCTAAAAAATAGTACTATTGAATCTATGCTACTTGTTTGTACAAAATAATGACATAAGCTTAAATACTCCGGGGATCCGCGCCTGGAATATTCCCAAGATGCTCAGAAAATCCGCTCTTAAGTCCCTCGGCATCGATGGCAACGGCCTTAGAGTGCTCTGCTATGGGGCTCGGCATCGATGTAACATAATTCTTCCCATCGATGCCGAAGTGGTTAAGGAGTTGGGCCACTAAGAGGCTCATCATCGATGTAAAGTATTAAGGTCCATCGATGCCGAGGTCAATAGTGGGGTGCTGCCTTGGCTGCCTTCCTCTTGCTCGGGCAACTCTGGCTTTTGCTCGGGCAAATCTGCTTCTTGCTCGGGCAATTGAGTTTCTGCCTTGGCCACCCAGCTTCTGCTCGGGCAAATCTGGTTCTGCCTTGGCCATCGGGCTTCTGCTCGGGCAAATCAACCTCGGCCTTGGCAATGAAAGGTCTTGCTCGGGCAAAGACATGCCTCATGCAACGAAAACTCCCCTGCTTGGCGGTTTACCTACAAAATAGAACTAGAACACTATACGAGCAAACAACGTTAACAATTACTAATAAGTAATCAAATTTAACTAAAACTAGATACTAGCGCACCCTACATTACATTCTCGGGTGCTTATCACAAGCCAAATATATCACAATCACAAAATTTCAAATACGAGTCAGGCTTGAACAATTACTCTTCGAAAAATTCTCAAGCTCGAGCAAGCTTGAACACATGCAATAAGGAATTGAGCCAAACCTGAGGAATATTGTGTTTGGCTTAATGAGCATCCCTACTCGTGAGGTCCAAGAAAGAGACGAGTATGTGTATGTGAATACAAGGCATTTATAGCTTATGCAAGTGACATAAAAACAATGGGAAAATGACGCCCCAGGACGTGTTTTGATAATTAATACCCGCCAAGGAGAAGCTGAGAACAATTGTTAATACTGAAAATGTCTTTGGCAGATATTAATTATCAAAACACGTCCTGGACCGTCATTTTCCCAAAAACAATTGATAACTAAGTACACGGGTTTCTCTAGTACCACTAGTAACGCTCCATGTAAATCACTGGTTCAGAAACTTGTTGGACCCTCACTGTATGGCCCAAAATACTTAAGTCCAAATTATTATAGTAGCTTACATGGTCCTTTATATACTCAGTATCACCCATACAGACTTTCGATATAGGATAAGGTGTTACACAAGGGACGAACAAATTTCATATACTTCTTTTTGCTTCTTTAAATTAAGTTGAAAAACTAGTGAAATATAAGCAAATATTTGAAGTTCTGCGGGGGCTAGGCACCCTCGACACCCCCTTTTGCAGGGGCTAGGCACCCTCGAAAACCTTCAGTATTTATACTCGAGAAAACCTACAAAATATTTGATTTTCAAGGATTGTTCACCTGAACTCTCTGTAAAAGTATACAACTATACTAACAATACCAACTTTTGCGAATCAAAACAAAAGTATATAAGGTGATCAAATGAACTATTTCAATATATCTTTGTAGTATATCTTAAACTACCTTTTTTCCTCATAATAAGAATCATGAGAAGAATTCATCGAAAATAGCATCAGCAGAGGAAATGCTGACAGGCTCCATATGGCCTCATACTTTGGTCCAAAGTTAAAATTTTGAGAGTGAAAGTTGAAAAAGGTCATCTGAAAAGGGTGAATTCCAAAGGCAAGGGAAGAAAAAAAGGAAAAAAAGGTGCATTGCAAGGAATTTGAGGAGAAAAAAGGGTTAGAAATTTGTGCCCCAAAGTCTCTTTTAACTATTCCCTAAAGCACGTCCAAACAAGATGGGTGCCTGGGTGGACTAGGCATCCAAAGTAAAATTCAAAACAACCCCAGTGTTGGCCCGACGGTTTTGGCCTGACTGGAGAGTTTTGCCAACAACTTAGGTTTGATATATTTTTTTGTAAGCAAGTTTTGGAGTCATCTCACTCCATGCGTAGTGCGAAAAGATTGTCAGAGGCACTTCATGAATTAGTCTGACATGCGCCCAACTAACCCGGGACATTCAGTATCACCAAAAGAAAAAGGTATAATTAAAAATGGAAAAACAATGGGGAGTTTGGTTTACTATTTGGGTCCTAACTATTACTGCCAGGAATTACACATAATGGTCAATATTCAAATCCTAAAATCATTCAAAAACTTTATAAGCAATCATCAAATGTCTGGAATTGAAGCTGTAAGATCCCATTAGTATGACTGAGAATTATGCCAACCAACAAAGTACAGATTATGAAATTCTTGCAAGTCAAACGATATCGAGAAAATTAAAGTGTCCAATCGCGCTCGAAAGAATAATTAGAGTACATAAACCGTACGACCGTCACAAATTTAGGACCTGTCGGATTTGTTTATTTATTTATTTGAATAGGTTGTGTGATATGAAACAAAAACAAAATACTCTGTATAACCAAATATTCCAAGACATAATTAACACAAGGTGGCTCTATGAGCTCTAAGACATTTTTGTTTTTCCTCCTAACATTAGTGAAGAAATTCTACTTCAAAAAAGAGCGAAAGTTAATAGAAAATCAGGAATCCGCATCTAATATGGAGTTTGTAGTAACTCAACTTATTTCTTCATAAGTGACTTAATTTTTTTGTTAGCGACTTTTCTTGATTTTTCTTTAAAATATTGAATTTTTAGAATTCATCACAGCGAGAAGAACCATGAAAGTAAAATAATACGAACAGAACTCGCAAAAAGTGCAAAACAAAAAAAAAAGTTTTAAGAAAATATGCTAGGATTGAATTTTTTTTGGTCTTTAATTAATGAAATTATTAAAATTTTGGTTAGAATTATTACTTTTAAAACTCTTTCATCAAGATAAATATTCAATCTTAAATATTTAACGCAAAACTAACAAGAATTACGAAATTAAAAAAAATCTTAGTCCGAGTTACATAGTGAAGGTCGAAACCATCATTCAACTCCAAAGCGCCCACCGTCCATAATTTCAGATAAACGTTTTGGGGTAATAAAGTGGAGAGATGGAAACAATAAGTGGAGCAAACTCTTTTTTTTTTAAAATCGTGCTGAGAGAGAGAGAGAGAGAGAGAGAGAGAGAGAGAGAGAGAGAGAGAGAGAGAGCCCGTGAACAAATCCCTCGGGCTCTAATTAATTATCTGGCATAAGAGGAATTATTATCTATAATATTGGACATTATTATCTTGTCAATTAGTACTTAAGCACGTTCCTAATCCAACTGTAAGTTCCTATAAATGTTTTAGGGGAAATTTTGTGCGAGTACTTTTTTTGATTTTGTAGACCCCCAAAAGGGAAACGCGCCCAAAAGGTTTTTTTGGTTTTGTTTTTATCTGAACGCGCCCAAAAAAAAGTAGCTAAAGGCTAAAGTGAATTTTCTTTTTTCGTGATTCACTTTGATCAAGAGAAAGACAAACCTTTTATTTCCCTTTATATATATATATATATATATATATCGGAACGGTTCAATGGACACCCTAAAAAAACACCCAAAAAAACACCCATAATCTCATTCTCATAGTTCCCGATCAAATTTTTATGATCCGAACCGTTCAATGTGTGCAGAATGTGATTTTAAGGGTGCCTGCGAGAAATTAGCAAAAAAAATGACCGGGACAGGTTTGATTTAAGCAGTTTTTATTTGAACCGTTCAATAAAAAACCGATCGAAACTGTTCGGATCAAGCCCTTCCCGATCATTTTTTTTGCTGATTTCTTGCAGGTACCCTTAAAATCACGTTCTGATCACATTGAGCGGCTCGGATCATCAAAATTTGATCGGGAGCTATGGGGTGTTTTTTTAGGTGTCCCCAGAACCGCCCCGTATATATATATATATCATAAGATATTTATTTCCCGAGCAATGATACAAACACATTTTAAAGCACAACTTGAATCGAGTATAGTTGTATCCAAAGTCATTAGATGCACAAGAATTTACATTTACATATATGAAATGGGTTCGGATACGGTTGTCTTCGAAGCTGTGTTGTAAAATTTTGTTCAGAGTTGAGGTGAATGTGTGGTAAGATTAGGAGAGAGAGAATTAGAAGTGAGACTATTCGTGAGATGGTAAGAGTCATATCTATATAAGGTAAGTTGAGAGAAATAGATTACAATTGTTTAATTTGGACATATTTACCGTTGACCTGTGTAGATAGACAGGTCAGTAGGGCAACTAATTAGGGTTTTCTTACACCATTTCCAAACACGACACACTTTTACTCTGAAAACAGCCAAAAAGTCACAATTTTGGTGGTAGAATTTTCAAACTTCTCCAACATTTTCTTTCATTAAAAAGAAAGAAAGAAAAGGTGACTATGTTGAGATAACATTGAGAGGATATTCATAGTGTTCAATAAATTTTGGTTCAGTATCAAATTAGGTATCAAAGTATATTTGGAAAAACTGTTCTTATCTATATCAAAACAAAAATGCTACTGGTACAGCAGTTGCTGTACTAGTAGCACTACTCATATCAAAATTGTTTATTTACTAGTAATAAAATGCATTCTGTTAAGTTTTTAGACCCAACTGCCCATTTTGGGATGGAGTCGATGGACGGAATTACGTAGCATGTGGGCCCCACACACGCTCGAAAACAAACGCATGCACAAAATCCTCACGTAGCATGTACGCGAGTGTGTTGTGTTTGTGGTAGTAGAAAATCTCGTTAAAAAAAAAAAGGGAAAAAAAAAAAAACAAAGAAACTGCTGACTCCGGTCAACAGGTAATAAACAAAGGCCACGTGTCTCTACCCCCACTAGGGTAAAGACAAGCTCACTGCGGATTGGTCAGTTCCTCAGTGGTCACCCTCTATCCTACGAAATTACTAAGGGTATTTAAGGAAAGTAAAATTTCTACATGCTTTTAGAAAGTACAGTAAAAAATTTCGACCTTTTTTTTTCCCTTTAGGAAAGTAAAATTTCTACACGCTGATACCAAACTTAAAGTGTAATCTTCTTTACTAGAGGTGAAGAATCACATTTTCTTCTAATTACCGAAATTAGAAGCTACAAAAAAAAACACATGTGATAATGTCTGAACCTTCGGTTGACTAATATCAAAATTGCTATGGGTACACCATTTGGTGTACACCAAATGTACACTGCCTTCTATAGAACCCACTTAGAGATCTCATCTAAATGATCGGAGCCGCTCAACTTTTTCAAAATATTTTTTTAAGTATCTTTGTAAAAAATCAACTCCATTAGATATCGGTAAATACTTGATCGATTCTACGCCTGATTTGCTGATAGGAAATTGGGCGTAGAATCGATCAAGTCTTTACTGATATCTGACGGAGCTGAATTTTTACACCACTGCTTAAAAAAATGTTTTAAAAATATTGATCGGATCTGATCATTTGTGTGGGACCCTTAAGTGGGTCCCATAGAAGGAGGTGTACACTTGGTGTACACCAAATGGTGTACCCATAGCAGGTCTCGACTAATATATTAATACCCCGCTGACCTCCACTTATGTACACTTGGTGTACACCAAATGCCAAGGTTCCTTTGGCTTCGGGTAAATAGATGATCATCAATAGTGAAAGTGGTAAGAAAATTTTAAGTAAAAGAAAATGATAAAAAATTGTAAGTCTTTAGATATTTATAAGTCTCATTTCAACTTGCTTTTACCAGCACGAAAATTGTAGGTCTTTTCGTATAGAGCACTTAAAATTTAAAATAAATGGAGAGAGTAAAAATTTATTTACATTTTTTTATGAATATCAATGTTAAAACTTAGTTTGAACCCCTTAACACGAAATTCCGCATTTCAATAATAAGAAACATTCACATATGACAAATGAATGATAAAAGAAAGTGTATATTCATAGTCTCATAGAATCCAAAGGTAGTAAAGAACTTCTAATCTTTTTTGATAGAAAACTTGACGTTGTATGAGAGTACAATTAAATGGATTAAAGTTCACGTTTTCATGAATTTTAAAAAAAAGCCAATCTTCCTATATACGTCAACTAAAAAATTATTTAGTGAAAATAATTTGATTATTTTTATTGTTCGGAGGAAAAAAAATCAGAAAATATGAGTACGGGGTCAGTGTTATTGTCGGATAGTGAAATTTACCCCTGGCTTTTCTTCTTCATGGGAAATTAATATTCTACTACATTGATTTATACGAGTACATCACCCAAATTATCCAGAGAATCCTCTCTCTCTCTCTCTCTCTGCGTTTCTTCATTGTCCGTATTCTGCAACCCCACTTTCTCTTGCATTGGTCTCTTTCTCTCTGCCCTAGAGGACTGATAAGGAGCACTAATTTCGCCCAACATAAATAAGCTCTCTTGCACCGGTCTTTTTCAACCCAACTCACTCTGATACAGAGCAAGATCACAGTGAGAGAGAGAGAGAGAGAGAGAGAGAGAGAGAGAGAGAGAGAGATTTTCATATGCTAATTCCCTCCTGTTCTCATTTCCTTTTCATTCTTCCATAGTATCTGCTTGATTCTTTCACAAAGAAATCTACCCTCCTTCATCTACAATACAGAAACTAAATCTAAGAACAAACTGAGGTTTCGACCATTCATTAAAGCACTTACATACACGGACTGAAAGAAGGGCCATATCTTTGTAGAGAGAGAGAGAGAGAGAGAGAGAGAGAGAGAGAGAGATTTCAATGGCACCGAGTTTTGATTGTCTTCTCTGTGGTGAAGACAACATTGGCATTTGCTCTGATGAGTTTGGTTATGGGGATTCGGTGGAGGAAATTGAGCCTATTTGGAATCAGGGACACCATCTCACCAATAATCAGAAGGGAAATTGTGATGGTGAAGAGCCATTGACATGGTTACCAATGCAAAGTGACGAGTGCTTGGACTCGTTGCTCAAAAGGGAATCTGATCATCTGCCTAAAAGTGATTACTTGAACAGATTGAGGAATGGGGACTTGGATTTGGTGGCTAGGAGAGAGGCTGTTGATTGGATTGGAAAGGTTAGTTTGTGAGTCTTGTTTGCTAAATGGGCTTCTGAATCTTCAGTTTTTACTGAATGGGTATTTGTGTTCTATGTTGTTTGATAAATTTCTCTATATATTTTGTTGGTTTCAATGAGTTGGGTATTCTAAATGAATTTGACCCTTTTGGGGTTACTTATGCTAATCCTGTTCTCTCTATTTTTGCAACCCTTAATTGTTGGTGGTAATTTTGCTAATTATGTCATCTCTATTTTTGCAATCACTAATTGTTGGTGGTACTATAAAGTAATAGGAGATCAATGGAATGGTTTGAGTTGTTTTCTTGGGATGACTGCTTCTTTCATTGCATTCACACATTGTAACTTGAAATGGGTTGATAAGTCTTCTTCAATGGGCTGCTTATTCTTGAGTTTTCATTAAATGGGTAGCAGTGTTTTTTTGGTGTGACTAATTTCCCTATTTGCTTTTGATGATTCTAATGAGTTGAAGTATATGGGTTCTCCAAAGGCATTTGGATGTTTATATAGATGGCTTTTGGGGGGTTAGTTCTACTTCTAATTACGTTCGCCTCGATTCTCTTTGCTTTCGCAAATATTTTTGTTGGTGCTACTATGAAGCAACAAGGACTAACACAAGTTCCTCACTTCAGAGTCGGATAAATTCATATTTCAAAGAGGTTGACTATAAGTTCTTTCAAAATTGACTATTTGTCCCTCTACTAGAGGTGTTCCAGAAATGTCTGCGATCCTCTATTCTCTTTGCTTTTGGAAATGTTTTAGTTGGTGCTACTATGAAGCAATAAGGGGTTCGTTAAACTTCAATGGAAAATATTGAGTTCTTTTTTCGTGATGGACTGTTTCTTTTATTGCATTCAACACTTAACTTGAAATGAGTTTGGTGGGATCCTTCTCTTTTTGCCTTTTGAGTTGGCAATGGCTGATCTAACTTGTGTTAGTAATTGTGTTTATCTGCCTTTTTTCTCTTCTTGTCCTATTTTTGTCTGTCTAAAATTGGACTTGCTTTTCCTTTTGTCGATTGTCCCTCTTTTATGGCCAAAATACTCGCTGAAAAGTTCATTCCAATTTGTTTATGAGAGAAACTTATTCACGGAGCCTCCGTGAACAACCGTTCACGGAGCGGCGCAATCACAGTCGTCCATTTGCGCAATCAATGCTTGAGGTTTGTTTTCAATTTTGACCGGTCCGGTCAAAATTGATTTTCAATCTGGACCGTTCAAAAACACTTTGGACGCGCGCGATTGGACTCCGTAACTCTCAGTTCACGGAGCCCTCCGTAAAAAAGATTTTCTTTTTGTTTATTAGTATTGTTTCCATTATTAGAACAAGTATTAATGGTCTAACCAATGTAACAGGTTCATGCCCATTTCAATTTTGGACCTCTGTGTTTATACTTATCCATAAGCTACTTGGATAGGTTCCTTTCAGTCTATGAGTTACCAGTAAGTTGAAGATCAAATTCTATGATTTTTGTCCCTTTTCCCGCGTGTTCAATTACTCTAATTGTGTTCTCATGTGCTATACAGAAAGGCAAAGCTTGGATGATGCAGTTGTTGGCTGTGGCTTGTTTGTCTCTTGCAGCCAAAATGGAAGAGGCTGAGATTCCTTTATGTGTAGAGCTGCAGGTAAAGAAGAATACAAGCCAAAGAGTCAAACAGGGCCTTAATCTATCCGCACTAGTTTTTTGTTTTTGTTGTTGGTAATGTGCAAAGAAATTGATTTGTGTCTCTAGGTCTGCCCTCTGTTATGCCTTTCGGCTTCGATTTGGGGGCATGGTTCCGCAGCAAAACGTCTTTTTAGCTCCTCGTTTCTTGGAGGTATAGGGGGGCCACTGTTCTAGTGGTATTCTGAGAGCAGCCACTTTGTGCATATATTGTCGAAGGCTAGGCCTGTCTCCATTCGTCCCCCGCCCATACCCCCAATGATTGGGCACTAGATGAGTTGAGTTATTGTTTGTTTGTTGGTATTGTTCGTGATTAGGGCTAATCAAAGAGGAATGACAGGTGGGTGAGGCTAGATTTGTGTTTGAAGCAAGAACAGTACAGAGGATGGAACTTCTGGTTTTGAGCATATTGAAGTGGAGAATGAAAGCAGTTACTCCATTCTCTTTCATTGACTATTTCCTTAGAAAGATCAATGGTGATATAATTTCTCCAACATTGTTGATATATAGATCAACCCAACTCATATTGAGCATAATCAAAGGTACTTTCCCCATCTTTGTTTGACTTAACATTGCACATGTGTTTATCAATGATCTTTCTACTAAGGTAGTGTTTGGTTCCTTTGAAATTTCTTTGAGTAAAGGAATGGAATGGTCTGAATTGGTGAAGGAGGATACTATTTGTGTCATTTTCCAACAAACCAAAGTTTGGACTGAGCATTCTAGACGGAATGAATCAATGATCATTCAACCCTAGCTTCGTTTCAATGAACCAGACACGGGCCAAGTTAATTATTTTGTATTAGAAGAGAAAAAGAGAGAAATTTGAACAAGGGAAATTATTTATAGTGGTGGGTAACTCAATGGCTGCGGATTCTGTGCAGGGTTTGAGTTTTGGGAGTACAGGCCTTCTGAGGTTGCAGCAGCAGTGGCAATATCTGTTGGAGGAGGAAGCCAAACAACAGACACTGAGAAAGCAATTTCCCTCCTCACTCAACATCTTGAAAAGGTAAAGGAGATGGTATCCAAGAAGTGGGATCCTAGAACTAATTTTCATTACAACTTTTCCTCTTTGATTTGAGCATCTCCAGCAGATATACGAGACTCGATACTAAAACCTTATTTTGTCATGCCTTACATTGCATTTCGAAGAGTTTGTTTTGCAGCGTACTCCAACTCTTCAAATTTTTTTGTTTTGGCGTTCACTTTTCTCACATTGGAAAGGGAAATGCGTTCATAACATCTAATGTACTTCGAAGATGGTTCCCATATTATAAATGTGAATAGTGACAACATAAATGGAAGTGTGAGCTGGTGTTTGCAAGTTTTGCTATTGCACATTGATCCTAGTTAAGACTTCTTACTTTCTAACTTTGGGTGTTAAATTATCCGTTCGATAGAGAAAGGATTTTGTGAAATGATGAGCTGGTGTCAGCAATTTATTCATGTTTAATTGGCTGCGTGTCCCAAGTCAGGACCGAGACCAAACATGAATGGATTGCTGACACCGCATCAGCGCACCACTTGGTGTCACGGTTGTGCAAAATACTCCTCGTGCTTGATACTCTCTTAGCTAGCTACATGTGTTTGAGAGTTACTCAATGGTGATTTTTTCGCATTTTTTTTGTGTGTGTCTGTTGTGCAGGATAGAGTGCTCAAGTGTATTGAACTGCTCAATGAGTCATCAAATGCTTCAGTCGCATTTTTGCCCCAAAGTCCGATAGGTGTGCTTGATGCTTCTGCATGCTTAAGCTGCAAATCTGATGAAACAAAAATTGGGTCATGCACAAATTCTTCTCATGATAGCCCAGACGGTAAGAGGAGGAAGCTCAACAGATGAATCCAAATTCCATATTGTTGGGAAGAATGGGTCCGTGTCAGTTTTTCGAAACCCTTTTTCGAAAAACTCATTCGGTCATTGGTGTTGGGTTGGAGGATGATACATCTAAATATTTCATGTTTTCTTTGGTATGAAGAAAAGAGTCACAAGCTGTTAAATATTAGACTTCTTAACAGCTTATAAACAAGGAGGTGAGTTGGAAAAGAAAGACAGTCCCCACTACATAGAAGAGTTTTCTCATCTTAATGTCTAGTTTTATGTTATTTTATTTGTATCTTTATTCTGTATTGTGACTAGAATCGATTCGGGAAAACCACAAAAATATGAAAGAAAGGAGCCTCTTGAAGGAAAAAGCAAGAAGAGATGGCACGGTAATTAGGTAAGCCAGCTTACGCGGAGAAGATGGATTCTTATTATAGAAATGATTTTGTGCTCGGGTTTTTATATATTTAGCTTATTTTAATAGCAGTAAGCAGCAGTTTTTGTTTTTTATTTTTTTTATTTTTTTCATCTGTCAATGAATGAACATCTGCTTTTTATGTGGATCCCTCATTTGTTTGACTGTTTGTCTGGTCGAGACCCTCGAGAGCTTGCTGCTTGTGAGATAGAAAAGAAGGTGCCCTGATTCACATGGGACTTTGGAAATGCAATACTATAATTTGTTGCCTGATCACAAAATGCTTTTAAATAACAAGACATTTTGGTATTTGCTCAAAATGCTCTTCTTCTGGAGTTTTATATAGATCAAAAGAAAGGACAGAAGTGTCTGGCTGGTATTAATTTTCGCGGCACAAACAGAACATGTCTTGGCATTATCGTCGCCCGAGACCGAGAGGGTTAGTTGTAGGAAATCTCTACCAAAGCGTGGGTTGTTTGTCCTCAAGAATACTGTTTGATGTTTGAGCAGCTCGTATTTCTTGGACAATTCTAAGCGAGAAAAAAAAAGGCAAAAATAGAACTTGGTTTAATATTTTTGAGCTCCCACAAGGCCATTTTTGCCCTCTTGTAAAAATATGGTTTTTCTCCCTTGTAGAACTAACAAATTGAAAGATATCATCGCAATCAACCATCAGAGTGCTGAAATTGTGAACAAAGAGAAACACAAAAGTATTTTTGGAGTATACCAAAATGTTTGGTCACGCGAAGAGACCTATAAAGTCAAAGAATCTTGTTTGGTGGCAACCATTTAGCCGCTCTTTTTTTATCCATTTCTTTGAATAAGAGCCTCTTTTACTCATGTTCAGAAAGATTTGTCACATCTTGACCGTCCTCCTCTTTTCTTGTCACTAGCATGAAGAATGCTCGTAATGTGAACATTTTTTTTCCGGGCATACGGATAGGCAGACAATTACAGTGTCGAAGTTGATTTTGTACGTCATCCATAAAATGACAGACACTACAAGAAACAACCTTATCTGCAACGGACATTGCCGTCGTAAATGCTGAAAATACCATCGCAAAAGACTTTCAGGACGGGGTTGCAACGGGAATAATGGGTGGTGGCAAAATAGTCTGCGACGGTGAAGTGATTTGTTGCAACGGTACTTACCCTTCGAACGCGCTTAAAGAAAAAAAGACCACTCTTGGTTTTGCCAGGGTTATGTTTGCCGCGACAAATAGCTTTACAAAAATATTTCGTTTTATTTGCCACAGTAGACATCGCTGTGGCAAATAGATCGAGACAACTTCCACCCCTTCCTTCTAGAACATTGTCCGTCGCGAAAGCTGCAACTCAAGTTTTTGGATCATGACAATTACTCAGTTAACTAGGTCATGTAAAACTATTTCATGATGTGGGAATTGGGATCTTCTAATCGAACTGATAGACCAACATCGATATCCCTTCTAGTAATCTATCAAATTAACCGACTTCTGTTGTACCTCGGGCCGAAAAAAAAAATTACCAAAAGTCAAGCAAGTGTGACGTTCCCATGCACCTTCTAGTTATCAGCAGATTTTTCACCTACTTCTCTGAGCAGTGATCACTACTGTAGTAAAATTTTGATAGAATCTCTCAGTTATGGACAAATTAACAAGTGTTGTCAACTTTCGAATCATCAGAACTTTAGCTGACTAAAATGGAGCATCCTAGTACGATAAATGAGTATGCCAAAGATACAGAGAGACTAATAAAACAGAGGATACCCAAGCCTACAATTTGTTCCTCAGAGCAGCCAGTTTGAATAACTATTTTACTACCATGTGACTCTCTCTCTCTCTCTCTCGAAGTTAGCTCTCCCTTGTCCCTGTGTCGGTCAGGTTATTGCTGAACCAGTAAATCAGAAGTTCTTTCTTTTGGGATGTTATTTTATCAAGAATGAGTAGAAGAATTAACCCAAGAGGTTGGCCGGGTGGTCTTGGTCTGAGACTTAAGGACTCCCTCATAAGGTCTCAGGCTTGATTGTCCTCGCCATTAACTCTTGGGGCCATCTCACCCCATACGTAAGCGTGTGAAAAGACTGTGAAAGAAGCTGTGGAGATTATCCGAGGTGCTAGCAAATTGGCCCGAGACACGGTGTATAACCAAAAAGAAAAAAGTGAGTAGAAGACCACAACATGATAGTATTAAGTATCACATGTTTCACATCTGATAAGGAGAACCGAATGAACGATGTTCGTAGTTTTCGTTTCCTCTTCTTTGGAAAGAAAATTTTGTAAGAACCAAAATATATTTCCCGGTAGCAAAAAATTCTTTTGAGAGACACAGGAAGTACTAAGCCTGCATTTATAGTACTGTGCTACATATTTTATGAACTATAAGGCGTTGATTGGATGTAGCCAAAGGTAGGGGCCAAAACTCATCCGGGCGGATGAGGGGATGATTGGACATTTTTAGCTTGGTTTGGCTGGCTACTTGACGCCCAGATGAACTAATACCCCTGCCCATTTAAGACCCCCTTAGCCGGTTCTGGGGTCAAAAATTATGAATGGGTTTCGATCAGGGCAAAAATAATACCCCCGGATGAGGCCCTCCTCACTCCCCCTCCCTCAATATTTCAACTACAAAACAATCTTATCTCCCTATTTTATCACTCATCCAAACGAAGTACTATTTTATCTGTTATTCTTAATACATTGTAAGGACCCGTATTTTTCGGATATTATTTAAAGGTTTTACATATGTTAAAAATTGAGGAAAATGTGAAATTTATTAAGTTTGTTTGATTTGGGGTTGATGTGTAAGGGTTACCATTTGAGGGAGTGCAAGTGTGGTTTGTGTGGATGCTAGTATAAAAGTGTGGGTGTGTGTGTAGAGGAGTATTTTTACTCCTCTCACTCTTTCATCTCTCCCGACCTCTCACCCCTCTGTCAGCTCTCTTTCACTCTCTCTCACTCTCACTCAAAAATCCACCAATTCAACTTCAACCCATCATTAATCAACCTCGAATCCTTCATCTCTTTACGTATTGGAGCTCGTATCGCGTCGGTAGAAGCTCGGTGTGTCGAATTTGGCTCGGTTTCGAAGTTTGAAGTTCTAGGGCTTGGGGAATCCTTGGGTTTCGGCTTAACACTTGAGGTAGGGATTTCTCTCACTCTTTATATGATCTTGAGTTGGTTTTGTGCATAAAATCGTGCCTATGGTTGTTGTGATTGTTGTTGTAGTTGAAACCCAAGAAAATCTACTTAGAATTTGCTCGAACAACCATTGTTATCGAAACCATTGGCTTTGTTATTGATACCTTTGTGTTTCAAAATCCAGAAAATCACTTGTTATCGATACCCTTGCGTTTGGAATCCTTCTCGGTCAAAAGGTATCGATACCTTTGTGTTAGGTATCGATACTTGTTGCTTATCTCCAGCATTTGCTGTTTTGCTTCATTTTTCACCGTTTCGGTTTTCAATCACTTCTAACTATTCTAAACCACTTCCAAACATAGTTTTTCGCACTCTAATGATCCCTTGGTCATCCTCATTCGTTGGTTCTCGTCGCGTTGAACACAAATATCATATTGAAAGAATTATCGTC
The DNA here is from genome assembly GCA_019656835.1 of Rhododendron ovatum. Taxonomy (NCBI): domain Eukaryota; kingdom Viridiplantae; phylum Streptophyta; class Magnoliopsida; order Ericales; family Ericaceae; genus Rhododendron; species Rhododendron ovatum. The sequence continues at coordinate 41,647,866 of CM033794.1, forward strand.
CTAATGTCTTATTGGTGCGTTCGTTTAACTATTAGTGATAATATGAGGTGCTAAGATAGATGGAGTGAACAGGCTTAAACTAAACGTGGGTGTTGATAAGATTGAATGATTGGATAGGAGGATGGATAAACCATAAGACGAAATACGAGGACCTGACCATTGATGCCATGTAGTACGAGAAGTGAGTTGGGAAGACTAGTTTGGAAATAAAAATGGGAATCTGAATTGGTATGTAGACCGTTTAATTGATATCAAATTTTCTTTATATTTGTAATCGTACTATTAGAGCCTTAGAGATGCATATGTTGAAAAGCAATGAAAATGGGATGTAGTCGGATGTATGGGGTCGCGAGTACCCGGAACTTGAATCGGATGTACGGGGTCATGAGCACCCGGAATGTAAATTGGATGTACAGGGTCATGAGCACCCGAAAATGTATTGTGGGTATATGGGGCCCTAAGACCCGGAAAATCTAAGTTCATTATTCGGTATGTTAATGGTGGAAGAGCTACTTGTGCTCATATTGGAGATCAAGGGGAAATGTACGGGGTCCTTAAGACCCGGAATGTGAGTCATCAACTATAGAAGAGTGCGAGATGGAGTTGATCAATAATGACACATAAAAGATAGTTAATATACTGAATAATGACAAATGAAGTGCCCTTGAGCCTTGAGTTTCTTCACGAAATTACTATGGTTGCATTCTCTATCATTGTCTCTGACTTCATTCTTTTATGTTCAAATCTCCTCATTTGCATATAACGTTTGTAGAGATTTTCCTACTGGGCATGTGTTTTGCTCAAACCTATTCACTCTGCTTAGTTCACCATTTTAAGAGTAATTTTTACTCTCGACACAGTTTTCAATAAATTTCTCTTTTTATCTCTCCCCACTCATTACCACTTAACTCTTAAAAATAACTTTCTAAAACCTCAACCCAAAAAAGTGATTATTCTTTCAGGTACAACTCAAGAGCATTAGTATGGAGTACTTGGCGTGCATATCATCTCTTCCTTTTGAAAGTGAACATCAAGGAAACAACTCAGATATCTTTGTAAACTCTTTTGGGAAGACATAAATTGTAATTTTCATTTAAATCATTGGTTTAAAAGTATTGTAATTATTTAACTTATCTTTGTCTAAACTTTGAAACTTTAGGGTCAGAGTGCCATTGTTGTAATCTTTTGAACTTGATCGTACTCAATAGATGAATATGAGAAAGTGTTTTGGGTTATTATAAGTATATCGCGGTGGTTTTCCTTTTAAAAATTATTATTATTATTATGTTAAAAATCGAGGGCGTGACATACATTATCCAAATCAACTACTTTTATGCACCCTCTATAAAAGCCACATCAATGTAGACCCATCCTCCATAAATAATAACCTCTACCATCCTATCCCCTCCATAAATAACACCGCAAAAACTCATCACGCGTCCAATCCACCTTGGCATTTGTAGGATTTGGTTGGTGTAATACAAATTGATTTGGGCTTTATATTTGAGATTCTGAAATAGTAAGGCATAGAAGGGCCTCGTGTCCTTGTCTTACGGGCTAAATTTTGCGTCAGGGCCCATTCTCTGTCTCGAAGAACTTTGACGGAATAGCTTTTAGGACACAAAGAAACACCTCCAAAGTCCAAACCCAATTTCTTCAAAATAGTACTCCTACTGTGGTATTACTCTTTACTTGAAAAGATATTTTTAAAAGTGCTACTACTATTCACTTGAACACTAGCCACACTACTGTACTGTATTTCTATCTTCGTTTTTCAAATAACTGATCACTCAAATCTCAACCATCTCTCATTTTCCTCCAAAAATTTACAATTTTTAACCATGGACCAAACATATTCAACATTAGTCTTGTTTAAGACTAAACTTTTAGTTCGTCCTACTTTTATCACTATTGGTTCACAATATTGAAAGTTGAACATTTTTCATTATGTGAATGAATCAAGAGAAAATATTTTTAACGGCGGAGCCATAAATAATTGTTTACGGAACCAATTGTGAACGTCCACAATTGTTTTGAATTATCCGAATGTAAATGAAATTTTTTCGAAAAATAGTAAAACTTTTCCCCGATTTTTTTGTTTTGTTAAAATCCTTACCGTCCAAAAACACTTTTGAACGATATTTACTGCTATGAAAAACTTATTCACGACTGAACTGTTAATAAGTTCATCTTGTGAATCAAACGCCATACGAGGACAGAGGGAGTAAAAAACAATCTGAAAAAGGTTAAAACCACGCCATTCCAACCAGAGGGAAAGCCATGTCAAAAAAAAAAAAAAAACCAGAGGGAAAGCACGCTCGTCCCTGGCGGCTGGCTGGACGCTGCTACCGGACCCCACACCCCCCAAGCTATTCTTCGATAGACACGGGTACTAATCGCGTCGCGTGCGTTGAAGTACATTAAACTAAGGTTGACCATCACTACAGTCCAAACGCCCCCGCATCGATACGTACATGCCATCTGTATCGATCGCCATCGCCTCCTGGATTCTCTCTCTCTCTCTTGGATTCACGAGCCGAAGCGTGCACGAATTGAGGCGCCTATAGATTTACTTTTCACGCTCATGATTTGGTGCATTATTTGTACCTACAAAAAGTTTATATGGACTTGTATATTTGTGTACAAAGTACAAACCAATCTTGTTCGGTTTTGAATTTTGAGAAGTTTTTTTGAGAGTAACGAGTGAAGAAAGATTAATAGAAAAAAATTTAATAGGACTTGTGCGCTGGGGTCTTGATTGTCGAAATGACGGTTCAGATCATGCATTACACTATTGCAGTGAACCAACTCAACTAGGGATACCAACGGATAGTGCACAGATCAGTGCTGCTCTCCGAAGTCTTATCGATTGGTTGAAATATGCTTGAAAGAGAATGTTATTCGGAGGGGGGTGTTCTTCAATAGATATACACATACCTATATAAATCAATTGGCTCTCGCCATATAAACCGACATGTCATTGGGCACATAGTGGAGCTAAGAGGGAGAAAATTGAATCTTGCGGCTACTGTTATTGTGTATGGATAAATATTAATCTGTATAAGACACATGTTCTCTCCTTTGATCGTACCAGTTATCAATCATAGATATGGAATTTCCTTCGAAATTATAACACGCAGAGAGTCTTTCAATGATCGAATTCGACCCCTAGCGCTCTTGATTTCTTGCTTCCGTTGTTGCAGTAAGGAGAGATGGTACAACTCTTACGAGTAGGTGACATTCTAGATTTCTTCTATCTCAAGTGACAAGGATTGAATTTTAGTTTTCCTTTTTTCTTTTATATACAGTAACTTTTTTTTTTTTTTGAACGGCAATACAGTAACTATTTTGTCCACAAGACTTTGGGTACTCATCACTCTCCCACATTTAGATGGGGTTCGGGTACTGTTGGAAAATGATGTTCAAGGAGTGTTAATTGGCTTCGCTAAAAGCACACTCTTTCGCATTTTTCAACTAGCTAGTTCCCCTATTGTGAACATGGAATATTGGGACCGGATCCTGTCTTGGGGTTTTTTTTTTCCCGGTTCATTTCATAACTCATGGAGAGCTCATGTGCTCAACCATATTAAAATCATGTTGATTCGATATATCGATCCATACAAGATATATCGCAACAATTTGTCTTCAGATTCCGAATTAGTTTGTCGATGTATATTTTTCAAGATAAATGTATTCCAAAAAGCGTAATAATTGATATACAAGCAACATGATTTTGGGCACACCTGATTTTCTCGACGAGTTCCAAAAGATAAACGGCGTCAATCCCATAAGTGATCAGTTAGGGAAGGATCCACAAAATTTTCTAAAAGACTATTCAATTCCTAAAGTGGACTGCCGACGATCCTAATCCTTGTGGATTGATCTTGATCTCCAAACGCGCGGTTGTATACTCGTTTTAAATGACACTATTATCCCTATCATGGTTTCGTTCCACTATGGTATTCTTACGTGAATTGCATTTTCTTTCATCACAGAGAAAAGGGTCACACCGCATGCTCAGAGATTTAAAGGGTAGGTTTAGCCCCCACCAAGTAATTACAAAAGACTTTGATGAATTTACATGGTACAGCTTTTATATATACCTCAATGAAGAGGATCGGAACTATGAGAGTGGTCTCATTATTATTGCGTGTGGAATGGGGCTTAATTAATTACACATCTCTATGTTTCAAATCGAATTGATTATTGCAATTAAAGCAATTATGCTGAAATTGGCTAATCAAATTGACCTTTTTTAAACATTGTAAACTACACCCAAGTAAACCAACCGGGGCTAACTCAGTCAGTTGGCCAGAGCTCTTTTATTTCAGTAGGAGGTCAGGAATTCGAGTCTTCCAACCTGTGTGTGGGTGTTCATTCATTTGTATTTATTGGGGTTATTTATGCCCTTAACGGGGCTTGTAGTTGAGTTGGGCTTATAATGCTTGTGGTCTCTTTGATGAGCTTATTTATCTTGTTGGTTCAGTTGTTGGACTTGGTTATCTCGTGGACTCTCACACGATGAATGTAGTGTCATGTGATTTGTACTTTGTACTTCATACATGATGTAATGATCTCTCCTACCGATTAGAAAAAAAAAAAAAAAAAAACTACGCCCACGTTCAACTTGTAATGAAATCCCCTCACTTATTAGTGGATCAGTGATGAAAATAGTTGAAAAATGATCAAACCAAATGATGCCCTTCCTCATCCTCCGCCTTGTCTTCAAAGGATTTGACATTAGTGGATTGAAAATAGTGGTGCCTTTTTGTAATTACCTGGAAATGGCCGTAAACTTCGCTCTACTTTAATGCAGATTTTGAGATTCATATGAAATATGAGTATGGCTAATTATTCACGGAGCCGCTGTAAAGAGGTAGTTAACGGAGCCGTTTGATCTCAGTTGTCCGTTTCGGTATTGGATGGTTTGGATTTTAATGAAATTTTTCTGGGGATGTCAAATGTGCGACCGACACTATGTAGGTACCTGTGCAGGTGAGGCATCGGTCGGTCCTAGAAACGGTGGTTGTGCTTTTTTATTATGAGCAGCTTTGTCGGAAAAGTTTCATTAAAAATCTCTGGACCGTCCAATGCACTTTGGATGGGCGCGATTTACCTCCGTAAACCACTATTCATGAAAAGTTTCGTGAAGTAGTTTTTCTCATGAAATATATACTGCACGTCCTTAACAATTGTTTTTTTTGGGTTCGGCTTTCAGTTGCTGCTGGCTCTCCTTGGCTTTCCCCTTGACAACGTAGAGCTGATCCCTTGCCTCGCGCAAAGCCGGACGGTCAGGGTATTCGAGTTAGTTTATGCACATCTTAATTAATTTTCTATCCGATCTGATCAAAGGCATGTCATTCACATTGGAATAGAAAATTCACAAGAAATTGGGTGTATCAAGCCAAGTTGACAAGTCGCGTTTTACACCAAGGGCTTGCACATTGATTTTCAGGGAATTTGGATAGGGTACAGATCATTTTCAGTCTCATTATGGAACTACTGTATTTTTTTTGCTTATTTCTCATTATTGTTGGACTCACTTTGATGATCGAAACCGTTTATCTTTGATAACTCATCAAGAACATTGGTCACACCACCAATCAAGTTGAATGAATATCGTTTGATATGTTTTCGTAACACATTTATGTTGAATACACGTATCAAACCACATTGGATCAACATTTTTTCGGGCGGTACTGATGTTTTCAACGAGTTCTAAAATATGAATGATTTCGATTATCGAAGTGAGTCCGAATCATTTATGTTGATAACGAGATTCTAACACTAGATTAGAATCCAATTTTATGAACACAAATGTTTTTGAAAACATATCAAATCACATTGGATCAACATGTTTTTCTGGGGATACAGATGTTTTCAATAAGTCCTAATATTCGAATGATTTCGACCATCGAAGTGAGTCTGAAAAGGATTCAAAAAATGCCTCAACAGGACTTTCGAGTCCTAAAAAGGGACCAGAGAGCATCCTCTTGCTAGCTTTAGGATAACTGGATAAGGATTAAAAGTATTAGCACTTCCTTTTCTTTCTTTTTTTTCTTCCGGCGGTCAGAGGTGTCCGGGGCAGTTTATGCGCTTCAACTAATTACCTCTCCAGTTCGATCGAAGGCATGCCATCATCCACGTAAGACCAGAAAATTCACAAGAAATTTTTTTATTCCGGCCTGACCCCAAACCCAATAGTCAAACTCGGGTTAATTGAGTTGGGAACAAACCCACTAAATTAACAACGGGACAAACCTTGGGCCCGTTTTTGGTATTCTTCTCTCCTTGTGGAATTCGAGACAGATAAAGGTTGGAAGTTGTTTTCAACATCACATCTAGCGCGACCCTTATTTGATTCGAAGGCATGTACATGTTTTTCTTGCCACAAAAGGGACACGAAACGTGCAAGGGTCGACCAATGTTTTTCTTCCTTAATTCCATCACTACCACGTGTTGTTTGCATTGCACTTTAAATCTGTGGGCAGCTCGATACTACATCCAGTGGTGGAGCCCCAAAAACAAAGTCGGAGGGTGCCGAACTACGAAAGAAGATTTTGGTTCGATGATTTTTCAAGACTAAATCTGACCATTCAAGTTTTTACAGAACAGATAAATTGAAAACTAGTCTCGAGTATTGTTGCTATCATATAATTGACAAGCAAATCATTGCAGCATTATATTATTTATTAATTTAGTGTGCTCAAAATAAAAAGAAATTTGGTGGGGGCTGAATTCATCTTGACATTCAATGGTTTTTAATAGACGTTTCTTACTGAAAATAGTCTTTTAACAAATCCAAACCATTACAAATAGTTTTAGAGGACTGACGTTATTAGGGTTGGCAATGGGGCGGATAGGGGGTGGATACCACTATCTCCATCCCCGATCCCCGAATCCAAATCCAAATCCATCCCCATCCCCTCCTCGATCCCCACCGGGGAATTATTTTTATCCTCTATCCCCTCCCCAAACGGGGAACGGGGATCCCTGTGGGGAATCGGGAATCCAATTGGAACCACAGGCAAAACCGGTATTCTTAATCTGGTATCCCTCCTGCAGCAAAACGCTAAGAACAAACAACACACGCAGAGCTCTTTAAAGCTTTCGTTTCTTAGTCTCTCAACACGATGCTATTTCATGAGTTTCCGACGTGAACAATATTTATCAGATGTGAACAATATTTATCTGACTAAAACTATCGATTTGAGCTCTTCTTTCTACTAATCTTCTATCTGTGGTAAGTGAATTCAATTACTTCTATGTTAATTGACAGCGAGATTTAGTTTCTTTCTTTCTTTCTCACTTATGTATATATAGTGCTCCTATATAATTTTCATTTATGTATATAACTTATTTATTATATATATATATATACACACACACACACACACACACACAAACGGGGGGGGGGGGGGGGGGGGGGGGGGGATGGGGCGGGGATAGACTCATAACCATCCCCTACCCGTTCCCCATTTTTTAAAAAAAATTATCCCCATCCCTTACCCGATCCCCGAAAAATCCCCGAATCTCCAATCCATTTGGAGCGGGGTGGGGTGGGGCGGCCGGGATTGCCATCCCCAGAAGTTATACACACTGTCTTAAACAGCAGAGAAACCATTCCCTAAATTTTTTCGGCCGTATTGTTCAACTGCTTAGATGGATTGTAACGATTCATTTCACAATTGAGACTTGATGAATTCATTCGTAAAGAACCAAGATGATTCCTTGGCCCCCACCACCTCTCTGGTTTTTCCCGTTCCGACTCCTTCTTGATAAGGACGGAGGCGGGGACTGGTGACAATAAATCCGACTCCCTCCCGGCCCATTGCCATTGGTACCATAATGAGGAGGACATGTAACATTACATTATACTACATAACAAGTGCTGTCACACGTGTTTGATGATGGAAACTCTGCTCAATGCCTCAATTATATGTCTTATGCTCTCCAGCGATTACTTGAGCACCCAAACAAACCCTTAAAATATAGGTCGGATAGGGTTGACACATTGTAATGGGCATTTTTCTTTTTGATAAACTAAGCAAATATGTGGACTGATAAGTATATAATTTTTGTGCATTTGAATGAGGTAAAAGTCTAAGAAAGTGGGTGGTGGTGTAGGATATAAAATTCAGAGAGGAGAGAGGACTCCTGGATTCCCTGCTTTTGGGGGTAATTTTATGTTTTAAATTTTCTTTGTTAAAGCACAAATTGTACTAATTAATCATTTTTAGTGGGGGCATTATGGAGAGGGTGTTTGTTGTTTTTAGCTTTCCAAGCGTGGGGGGGTTTTGTTGGAGAATCCATACACCAAATGGCTCCTCAATTGGTCTCTTGCCCCCACCAAACTCAAGTGTATGTTGACTGTCTCTCCAAAAAGATTTTTTGCCTCTCTCTCTCTCTCTCTCTCTAGCCCCCCTCTCTCTCAATGGTATTAAAAAAAAAGCGCGATACCCATATAATGTACGAACGAAAAGAATCTGTCAAAACACTATATATATTCATCCCTCATCGATGCACGATTTAACATTAAATGTGAGACGAATAGTGGCTAATGTTGAATTTTGTAAAATTTGCTAATATATTTGAAAAATGAGAATGTGTCATATGTGTCATACACGTGCATTACATGTGTACCGGTAATCAAATTTTGGCCAGTTACGCAGGGGTGTTCCTCGGAAGTGTACGAGACTCAATTGGTTCAGAAGATGTACGCATATTTTTGGTGCGTAGCATGCATATTTTTGTGTATAATACAATATGGTATGCTCTTTCGGCTCATTAGTTATGTATTTTTGTTTTTTGAAGTTACATTTAGAGATGTATGATATTTTCCTCAATATTAGTTACGTAGATTTGTGGTGTTAGTTACGCAATTTTTTTTATGATCATTTCTCTTAAGGGTGTACCATAGGTTTCTGCGGGCCGATTTTCCTTAATCTAAGCTGCTAACCCATTTTGTGCCGTCAAAATTACTAGTAACTTCTTTCCTTAGAAAATTGGGATGGGGAGATGCTGCCAAGCGGGAGTGTTTGGCAGCGGTGCCGAGCGGTCGATTGGGCTGTTCATTTTGGGCATCGACTACTTGGATCTTGACCGAGCAATGGGTGATTCAGATATGTATATGTTTAGTTCAATCTGAGCCGTCCGTGTCGAGATGAACGGCCGGATGCTATTTAGCACCCAGCTTGGCAGGGGGTGCTTGGCAGCATCCTCGGTCCAAAAAATTGGTTGCCCAAAACACAGGCAAACATATACCCCGAGGGTTAGTTGAGTGGGCATGAGAAAATTAATAAGTGTTTTTCTTTTACAAGGGCGCATGTAGTCGAATCTCAAGGAGGCCAAATATTTCAAACTTTAGGGCCATTGGAGGGTTTGTCTGGTTGTTAACGTTAGAGCCCCGGAATGAGCCGAGGTGCGTGTAAGTTGACCTAGGCATCCACAAAAATACAGAAAAATATTCATATATTTTAAAATAATATTTTATGGGGCCCTGTAAAAAATCAGCTCTAATGGATATCGGTAGGTATGTTTTTTGAATTTATAGGAGCGAAACTGCTCAGTTTTGCAGTTTTCGCCCCTATAAATTCAAAAAGCATATCTACCGATATCCGTTGAAGGTAATTTTTTACAGGGCCCCATAAAATACTATTTTAAAATTTATAAATATTTTTCTGTATTTTTGTGGATCCCGCAATGGACCGAAGTAGCCGTGCGGTGGACGGTCACCGCACCACACATGCAGTGGTTGTAGTCTGGCTCTTTTTTTTTTTGTTTGAGATTGATGATCTAGTGTCTTCGGCCAGCCAAGTATATCTGGTTAAGTAAGACTGCACCAAAGCTGCGAATCAGAGTTCATTACGTAGCCCTAGCTAGTAGAAACCAACTATATCATAAATATTAGTATTAGGAAAACTTTTTAAAAAATAAATTTTATGTATTATATGTATGGGGGTTAATTAATAAATTTCAGGGTGGGTAAGCTACTAAAAGAATCATCCACCTTTCCAAAACTAGAAAACCTTCAATCAGTTATTGCTTGACGCGTGTTAGACCCTATAATTAATGTTGTTTTAAGGATATACTTCTAGATCACAAATTATTGATGGATGTATATAATTGATTTGGAAATGTAAGTGATCATATATACTCTACACCTGACTCAGTTACGTGAAATAAGATGAATTGTCACGAAAATTAAAAAATCCTTCGTAATCATAAGGTAACAAAGGACCGGCTGCGTCAGTAGTGTCAGTTTATGCCATCTAGATTCCAATCTCCAGTCGGACAAGACATATGTTCTTCGACAAAATAACTACTTGATCACAAGACGGGAAATCGATCCACTTGTATAATAATGATTTAAAAACCCTCATGCATTTTCATCCTCGGTGACTTTAAGGGTTTCGATCGATTAATATTACAAAACATCTCACAGTAAGCTCGGATTCTTTCCAGAGGTGATTAGTTTTACTGTGCAACTTTCTTTTCTGTACTCCTTTTGACCCTGTATTGTTGTCTATTTTCTGATAGCGTTACTTTCACTGAAAATATGTATTTCGGTGAATTTTTACACAATTTTATGCATGAAAATCTTTTGTTTTTTTAAATTTTTTTATGAACATGTCTTTTGAACTTTTGAAGATATGCTAACAAAATGAGAAAGTGGGAGCACTACTTCTATACGTATGTTGATGACTTTTTGGTGAATGGAGGAGGGGGTGTCTTACAAAAAGGTTAGAGACCCATAATTGGATTGGGTGGGGAGGGACTAATTTGATAGGGCTTTATAGTATGGTTGTACCCTTCACTCCAAACAAGAGGGCATGAAAGTAGAAATATTTTACTCGCAGGGGTTCTTTATAAATAATTTTGGTGCTGGGGATCTTCTCATCTGGGCATAAGATCTCTTGTCAGGTGATATAATATCATTTTCTTCATTATTTTAAATAAGGCAAAACAGGCTTTTTTCTTTCCCCAGTTTATTTTTACAATTTTTATTTAATTTGTGGTCCTCCCTTGCAGGTTTAGTTTGTATTATTTGTAGAATCTAAAATATTTTTAATGGAACTCGTGATTGTGAACAAATGTGCATCTATCAATCTTTTCTCAAAATATTGTGTGTCATTTAATGCAAAATTTATTTCTTCCCCATAAAGGTAAACTAATATTTCTTTCTTTTTTGGTATGTAAGGTAAGCGTGTAGTTAATAACTATTTGCGTGAAGAGTATATAATCATGGGTTTCTTCAAAAAGTCTGTAATTCTTCGTACGCGTAGATAGACAGAATGGGAGATGGTGCCAAGCATCTGCCCATAGAATGGTGCAAAGCAGCCGAATCTTGACTATCGACGGCCCAAATCTTAACTAAAAGCAGTAGACGGTGTATACTGGTGTTCTAAAAGGACATTAGTTAACAAAGTTGAAAACCTTTGAATTTTTTTTTTGTTGTCAAAGTTTAGAAATGCTTTCATTGATACAAAAACCATATGAACGGGTAGCCAATCTCAAGGAGGGAGGAAAGCAACCACAAAAAAGACCTAAACTCACAAACGAACATTCAAGACCTCATACAGACAAGACTCGTATGGAATACGGCTATTTATTAAGTAGAAGATACAAACTATTTCAACTGTTTTAGAATCCTTAGGACATTGAGATATTCAAAATGTGACAGAACCCACTTCACATTTTTTCCGTTTTCCTTTCAAATTTCTAGAGTCATTCATGAAAATTATTTATAGTTTAGGAGAAAACGACTTTCTTATTTTTACTTATGTCTTTCTCAATTATTTATAGTTTTGAGAGCAAGAGAATCACTTTTCTTCTTTCTCCTAAGGAAACAAATGGGGAAATCACCACCAAAAATTCAAATAAAAGGAAAAATGAATAAGTGAGCGGGAATATATGAAAAGAAAAATAACAAAAAAGATCATCTCTATCCCTGGTTTTGGGGTCTCCATTGATAACTCTGTTAAAGAATCCCAGAAGGCCAAACATCACATCAATGTAAAGTAGTAGTAATTTTTTATAAAGCGGGTGTTCGAGTCAATTTATGCACATTTCGATGAATCTCGCTGGCCAATCTACGTAAAGTAGTGTCAAAACTCAATTGGCAATTTGGCAGGAGAACACGTTGCAAAGGGCTAGCTTTTTTAACACCACTCTTAAAGTTGGTTTTTTGCTTATAAATACAATGGGTAGGTTTTTGGTGGGGCTAGATTTGCTTTTTACATGATTCATGTATAGTTTCATGTTTGAATGGTCAAGCTCCAAATAATTTTGTTTTCATACCCAACATTGGATACTATCTAAAGAGCTTTCTAGTGTACAGGCTCTTTTTTTGGAGAAACTAGTGTAAAGCCTTTTTTGAAACCAAATATTTGCAAACTAAGGTCCTCAGAGTGTTAGAATTTGACATTTCCTAATCTAAAGCTAGAATACCAAACTACCATTCGTAACGTGAGGTAAAACGAATGAACTCATGGCGAGGCTACAAAACCGTTATGATTGGGTAGACGAACTGATCTAATCGAGACGTATACAAACTAAACGGAACTGTATCTAACAATGGTAACATGGCAACAGTTAATGGTCTTATCAATGTATCCATAGGTTTCAAAGAAAGACACAAGCTCCGGTTAATAAAATAACAAAAAACAAACAAGGGCATTTGATAATGTGGAAATGTAAGTCAAATGTGTTGAATGGAGAGATGGGATTAATAAGACTGTTTTAGTCAAATGAAGTGGTTTGAACCGATCATGCTGGAAAACCCACAAACCAAGTTGTTTTAATTTGTGGGATTAGGTTTTAAGGAATGGATACTAATTCAAAGATTCCAGTCTTTAATTGCTTTCGTCATTTGGTTGCAAGCAATCATGGAGGGAGATAATGAACCTGTTTGATCGTTCAAATACGTCATATATATGCATAGATTTTGATTTTGGCGCTTCAGAAATTACTGTCGGCACTCCAACAAGTGGAGTGCCAAAATTAGTGGAGTGTCAAAATCAATTGATTTTGGCACTCTATTTTTGGAGTGCCTAAATAAATTTCCCGTATGCATATAATTGATTATAAAATTTTGTAGGACTGCCATTTTCTACTTTTAAATGCCATGTTTAGTAACTAATCTCACAAAGTATAAAATGCTCAATACCTTCGGAATCTTGCACTGTTGCACACATATACATACTAGCATTGTTCCCATTCTTAATTTGCACAGAGAAGACACATATCTGTTGTTGAAGGTGGGGGCTTGCTGTGCACTATCTCAAACGTCCGTCTGTGTTTTGGACGGTCCGGATTTAAATAAAACTTTTTCGGAGACTCTGGATTTAAATAAAACTTTTCCGGGGAAGAGTCTCTGGAAAAGTTTTATTTAAATTCGGATCGTTCAAAACACAGACAGATACTTGAGATGATGCATGACAGGGATGCTGTGCACCTTTCCACAGCAGGCCCCTCGGGTTCATCTGTTGTTATAGTTCTTATGAATCACAAATTGGAAGTGTGAATAAAAAATAAATTCAAATTATTTCGCAATTATAAAAAATGTAGAATAAACAAATCAAAGCAAAAAGTGTGATCTTTATTTATTTCTTTGTATAATTAAACTCAACTCCCCAAAAAATTTCTCACTTAAAAATTCCCACTTCTCCCATGTGTTAAAAAGGAATGAACAGGTTATTCTACAAAACTAGCAATACATTGGAGGAATACGATCATTTATGGTGTGTTTCAAACTTAGGGAAATAAATAAAAAATAAGAAAAAGTTAAAAAAAATAATTCTTTGTTTGGTTTCTAGGGAAAGAGGAGAAAAAATTTGTTAAACAAGTTCAAATTTCTCAATTTTCTTCTTAACTTTATTTGTCATTTTTCTCATTATTATTTGGGAAAATGACGGTCAAAGACATTTTCAGCATTAACAAATATTCTCAGCATGTCCTTAGCGGGTATTAATTATCAAAACACGTCATGTGCCGTCATTTTCCCTTTTTACTTTCTCTTCCTTTCTCCTTTCATCCCCGAAGTTCCAAATAGAGCCTTTAATGTACAGGATAGCATTGCAATCAAGTTAAACCATGATTTTGAAGAAACAATTTTAATCCCAACGGATGAATTTTTTTCTAAATAGCAATACTATTGACACCATATTTTGACGACTATCTTTTATTTCCATAGGCACAGCCGCACAAGTATAATGAGTTCACACAAGTGTTTGTGTATAGAGAATAAATTCTTTACATCGCCGGTGTAAACATTAGTTTTCTCTAAATCAATTACATCGTGCTACGATGCAAAACAGTGGTCTCAATCAATAGAACATGGTGACGTGGCGCAATATAATTAATTTGAAGGAAATAAATACTTACACCGGCGGTAGGTAAAGAATTTATTCTCTTGTATATAGCCCAATGTACTTTTGTTTATGGATTAAAAATACGACACTTGTGGAGCCCACAATAGTACTTATGTATGTAGTAAAAAACACTGATTACAAACTCTCTTTTGTTCAAGTGCATTTTATTTTTTGTTTTTATCCATATAAAATTACAAAATTATTCTTCATACATTTTTTTCATTACACATTAAAAGGCTAATTATGCAATTTTATATTCATAAAAACAAAAAAAAGGAGAGGATTTGGATAAAAAATAATTGTCAAAATCAATTCTCTTTTTGATTCGAAAAAAAAAAATCATGTTTTTTTTTTTTGATCCTTAAAAAAAAAAAATCATGTTCTTAAATACTCGACTATCATAAAACATGCCCGCAGTAATTCATGGAATCATGATACAACCGCGCACGACCCGCTGGCCCACCCACGCTGCCTCAGACATGCATGTATCTTCTTTCCATTTTTATCTTCTGGGTGCTAAACCAAGCACCCGCGGGTACCCAAAGATCGATCTGGCAATCGACAATCAATGGCTTGAATATTGACCGAGTAATGAACGTTTTTAGATTTATATTCACTCATATTGAATTTAAGTCGTCCGTATCAAAATGAACAATTAGATACCGCTCGGCATCCATTTGACAAGTGGTGCTTGACAATATCCTCATTCCGCTAAATAAGACCTTTATCTATAATTTCATTTACTATAAATAATAAACACGTAACTCCCACTCCGGCAAGTGAGCAACAGTGTTTGTTCTTCATAGGTCTTATGTTTGCATTTTGCAGAGAACAAACATTTAAGATCTTGCGGTCGCTGGATAATTTGTCCGCTCATTAATTTCAAGATCGTAAAGATGTGCGTATGATAACCCGGACTCCCGGTCAAATGGAAAGAATACACATTATTATACATATGCTCTATGATTGTAGAGTTATTCCAAGCGTGCGTAACGAACATATGAGAAAAAAAAAATTGAAAAAAATAACAACCCCACCCCCACACCCACACCCACACCCACACGAACTTAGAAGGGTATTCATGTCCATTGAAATTCCTATATATCTCACCCCACCCGTGCTCTCCCCCTCATCTTCTCTCTTTGACTGCATTCTCTCTCTCTCTCTCTCTCTCTCTCTACGCAGTTTCTTGAGTTTTGAGATAACCACCAGGAATTTGGTTCTACTTGCCTAGAAATTGGTCCACTGTAAGTCTCTAGCTCCTTAATTTGTTTTCTTGCATTGTTAATTTGGTGAATTTCTCTCCTTTAAGCTTTGATTTCGTGTTTTCTCCGTTTTCGGTCTCGATCTTCCTCTTTTGGTTGCTTTTATTTCCCCCCCTTGTGGGTTTCTCTCAATATTTTCCTGGATAATTTCATTTAAATGAGCTTTGTTTGTTTATATCTGTTAACTTCTAGTAATTGATTGAAGGAAACGTGATAGATTTAGATTTAAATGGCATATTTCCGTATTCCTCTTGTTTAGTTGCTCAGAATATGTAGCGTAATCCAAAACGTTACTATTTTATATCCACGCCTTTTTAAGGTCAAGAACAACGAGCCAATTGTACGCGGCTGAGTGACCTTGCTGCCACGATCAACTGAGATTTAGCCTTTTGTTGATCGACTCAATTTTGTATAAATTGAAGAAAATTATAGAAATAACAAAAAAAAAAAAATCATGATTACCCTAAGCAAAATACGAAAGTGCTTGAATTTCGCATTGATTGACTGATTTACTGCTGCTTCTTGCATTTTCTCAGCAACCAGGTTACTGTTTGGGATTTTTATTTCTGCCATTTTCTTCTATTTTGTGTATGCTTATATGATGTATGTATGACTCTTTACAGGTTCTTTGAACTGATTTTGGCGAAGGAAATTGTCGCGGCGATCAGATTACAGTTAGAACAGCATGCGGTGGGGTAGTCTCTCTGTTGACGTATTTAGGAAAGTAATCTCCCTGAACCTGTACTGTCGAGTGATTCTGTAATTCATTTAACCCAAGCACCCCCTTAACTTCCTTGCTTCCTGATATATACACACCCTTTCCATCCATGGGGTCCAATCTGTTTGTTGTCATTCCCTGCTACGTCCGCATGATTAGCTGAATTTCACTTTTCGTGTTACCCTTCCTATCTAGTCATTAAATCCTATCTCTTTCTCATATCTATATCGAGTTCTTGTTGGGTTTTTTTTTTTTGATCCTTGGTTGTTTCAATCTGAACATTAACTTTGTTTCCATCACCGATCTTTTTCTCGTATTTGTGTCGAATTCTTGCTGCGGGTTTCTGTTTGATCCTTGTTTGTTTCAATTTAGAGACTAAATCCGGTCTGTCACCGATATTTTTGTCGTATCTGTGTTGAATTCTTGTTGGTGTCCTTGTTCGATCGTTGTTTGGTTTGGTGAAAAGACGTAGTGGTGTTGTGATTATAAAGGGTTGGGCATTAGTAGTTATGGTGTGCCAAGCAGCTGGTCAAACAAGATTCCGGGCATTGAAGCATGAGAATGGGATTGCTGGGAGTGCCACCATTATAGTTAGAGTCATAGCTTGCTTTCAACCTCTACAGGATTGCCAGGCTGAATATTTTCGTCATTTGCTTAAACCTGTCACGTAGATATTTGTTTTTTCATCAAGCTATTTTGTTCAAGTTAAGCTGGAGTATTTAGTTTTCCCTGAAAAGAAAGCACCAAGTAATCAGCAATCTGTAATACCACAAACATTGCCCTATTGGTATGTTTCACCGCTTCTAGCTTTCAACTTTACTAATACTTTCGCCTTGTTTTGCTTCCAATTAATCTGATATGTTGTTTTTTGTTTGGGTCTTTTAGGTGATTGTTCAGTTGAATGGAGAAGGACTTTGGATCCTGGTTTCTTCACCAGCAATCTGGTCGTGTATCACCCAATTTGGATACCTCGAGTGCTCCATTTAACCTGGGGCCACAGAATTCAATCCCTGCTTATATGAGCCATTGTGCTAATGTGGGTTCCACAAATGGGGTTTTCCCCTGGTCTCCTTTTTCAGGGTTTCCTCATTCCAAGGTGACCCAGCGGATTGAACCTCACGCTTGGTTCAATTTTCCACCTCGCTTCCAGCAGGCATTCACTCCACCATGGGATACTACTTTCATAGAGAAGATACCAAGCTGTCCCCATGAGAATCGTGTGGAGGTCATTCAACCTGATGATAAAGCATCTGGGTGTGACCAGAAGAGATTCCTTGTGTTTGATCAGTCAGGTGATCAAACGACATTGATGTTCAGTTCTGGGATTGGGACTCCTGCCCAGTGCCTGACTTCTTTAGGCCCAACACTCAATAACGCTTATGTTTCGAATCTGTCGGAGCGAGGAACCAGAAAAGATGCGATTCATTGCGCAGGGCCTATTTTAACTGATGAATGTGATGAGAATCAGAGAGATCCCTCTGAAAGTGACATGCATGAAGACACTGAAGAAATCAATGCATTGCTTTACTCTGATGATGATGATGATGATTATAACGAGGACGATGAAGAAGCTAGCACCGGTCACTCACCTAGTACAATGACAGCTTATGACAAGCAAGATTTGCCCGAAGAAAGTGAAGAAGTTGCCAGTTGTGATGGGCCTACGAAAAGGATGAAATTGTCCAACGGAGGTTATGATGTTCTAGACACTGCAAGCTCATTTAAATCCAAAAGATGCTTCGATTGTGAGGATGGTGCAGAATCTAGTTGTGCTGCTGGGAAAAATCTAGGCCTGGGAGAAAAATTTGTTTCCGTGATAGGAAACAAGAGATCCAGGGAGGACAAGATAAGAGAGACAGTAAGGATTATGCAGAATATAGTTCCCGGCAGGAAGGGTAAAGATGTAATTGCAATTCTTGATGAAGCCATTGGTTACTTGACATCCTTGAAGCATAAAGCCATGGCTCTAGGACTTGATGAAACACTCTGAGTGAGTGCTATTGGTTTTGCCAGTATTATGAGTTGTGGTGGAATGTGGCACTGATAAGTTTGGCAAAATATTGGTTGGGAGTAGGTAAGCGGGGTTTTCATCTGAAGAGATGATCTCAAATATTTCAAGCAGAAATTGGAAGTTGTGAAGAGAGAACTTGAACCCTATTGAAACCTTCTTCAAGGGTTTCGGTTTGAACCAGTTTTGCTTTGGGTTGTGAATTTTGAAATGTCTCCCTCTTGTCAAGTGGTACTATCGTTTGTGGAATTTTTCCTTTCTGATGCAGCAAATTAGACGGGCAAAGCGACTTTCCCGTATCATCATGCAGTTGCTTCAGGGTATTCAGCTACGGCCAAACACCATGCAGTTGCTTCAGGGTATTCAGCTACGGCCAAACACGAATCCAGTTATTGATTAAATCTTTCCTGTTCACTTCATTTTCACGTCAAACTGCTATTCCTTGCACAATTCGTACGGCTTGGTTCCCTCTTTATGGTCTTTACTGTAATGTAAGATAGATCAAGATCTGTGTAGTGGATGGTATTTTTACTGGTTTTAGGTGTGATTTTGATGTTAGGTTGGTTAGATGTAGCTTACAGCAATGTACTTGAGATGCATGCACGTATGATAATCCTTATGACCCGTTTGTTTGACTTGATATGAACATGAGTTGAATTATATATTTAAGTGGGGATTTTTTTTTCTTTTAATCTCAAATCGGACCTCATATCTGTATTTTTTGCTATTAAAATTTTTGCACCCCCAAGTTATACAGTATCATGCAAGTGTGACATTATTAATCCAATCACTATTAGTTTGACAGTAGGCTCGTCAATGGATCCGATCTGATCTGAATCTGATAACGTTGATCTGATAATTCGATAAAAAAACAGGTCTTTTGCGAATTGGTGGGGTTTTGTTTTTTTTGTTTTTTTTCTCTCCTCTTGATGCCTTGATGGTTTTGTAACTGAAAAAATGAAAAACCCAGGTGGGTGCTTGTTGCTATCATGTAGCTATCCATGGAATTTAGTTATATGAGAAGACGTGTATGTATTTTTATTGCATTTTGGGTGGGATTTTGTTGGTACAATGGTTGGATTGGCTGGTTCTAATTTTTGTGATTTGTTTGTCTTCATGCCAGTGTACTTAAGACGCATGCACACAGTTATATTCTTTTGGTAATATAAAAAAGCTTTGGTGGGTGTGGCGAAGGACCACATTTTTTCATTATTTGGTTGAGGAGCTCATGTGTCCATCAGTTTAAGACTTAGTCCGGTTGATTGGTAGGTTTCTTTTCTATATTATTTAACAATATTTGACTTATGGGGTTAGACCGCAAGAAAGTAATTTCTTGTGAATTTTCAAATTTCGTCGTGGATGGCCTACCTTTGAGCAGACCAAGAAGGATTCAGTTGAGTTGCTCGTTTACTAGCCCAGACATTCCAAATCGTCGAAAAAAGAAAATGTTGTGTGTTCATTACCTCCTTGTGTTGTCTCAGTGCCATCAAAAAGCAGAAAAGGCCAAAGGGAAGGGAAGATAGACAGAGTTAAAGGGGTTTTGTTGCAAATAAATAAATAAATAAATAAATATATATACACACACTTATATATATATATTTTTTGGTGACAGACAATGAGCAAATTCACTATATTGGGCCAATGAGGATCACAAAGATCACAATAGCAGAACAATTTTGGTGAGTTCTAAACTCCGGAGAAATAATGACCTCGTGTTCGTTTTAGTTTAGGAAAAATATTAATTTGGGATTCATTCAGAAAACAGTCACAAGTTTTAACTGAAAAAAGAAAAATCTGTCAAAATGGAAGCATTGCCTGGTGACTCATGACCTAAAATGTTAGGGTTTAGGAAAAGTTTTCCTGAAAATGTCTCCGAAAGTGTAATGAATTATTGAGATACACTTTGATACATAGGACCAAACATTTAAATAAATCTGAACCATTCATGTCACTTTCGGGGACATTTTTCGGAATAACTTTTCCTGGGTCCTAATAGTGTTCGACTCATGACAGGGTGGGTTAGACTGAGAAAAAGAATTATTCCATGTGGCGCTCCAAGCGTGTTGTGATTGGTAAATACTGCTAGTAGGGGTGATACCGGTCCGGTTTCAACCGGTTTGGATGTATTTTTCGGTCGAAACCGGATATCCGGTTTGAGATTTTTAGAAACTGGAACCGGTTGAGATAAAACCGGTCCGGTTTCGACCGGCTCAACCGGTTTCGGTCCGGTTTATTTGGTTTTCATTCATGAGCCATATTTTTTGCTCAACACATCAAAAAATTCACAATTCAACCCATAAAATATCAACCAAAAATCTATAATTCAACCCTTTTTTTTGGGCCCAACAAAAAAGGATCAATTTTGAACCCAATACATAAAAAAAAACTCCATAAAAACATAATTAAGCCCATAAAAATAGTTTTTATATAATAAATATATCTATTAGACCAATATATACCACAAAATATCAACTAAAAACCCATAATTCAACCCCTCCCCTATGTTTTTATATATATGTATATATTATACATATATATATAACCGGTTCCGGTTTCAACCGGTTTTTAAAACACATAAACCGGATCGAAATTATTTTTCCGGTTTATAAAATTTAATAAACCGGAACCGGATCGAAATTATTCAACCGGTTAAAAAAATCCGGTCCGGTCCAGTTTTTCCGGTTTCGATCGATTTTCTGGTTTCGAGTAACACCCCTAACTGCTAGACCCATGACTTTTGTGTTAGTATTTTAGGAAACAAATTGACATGTGGCGTACAATGTACTATGACTGGTATGGGGCACTCTTCCAAGAACACTCAATAAGCTCTCGCTGAGAAAAGAGAAAGGGTTGATTGATGAGTTCAGATCAAGATGAACAGCAGTGGTATTTTTTCTTTTTCTTTTCTTTGAGTCATTACTTGTGAGGCTCGGCTCCAAGTCCAATGGGCCAAAGTTCCATGCCCAGTGGGGCAGTCATCATGTACTTCTATTCTTGACCCAAAAAATAAAGATATTGATTTTGACTCTTCAAAAAATAAGGATATTAATTTTGACGCTTCAAAAATTACTATCGGCGCTCTGACAAATGGAGTGCCAAAATCTTATTAAGAATTGATTTTGGCACTCTACTTGTTGCAGTGCTGGCAGTAAATTTCGGAGTGCCAAAATCAAAGTCCAAATACAAAAGGAGATGAAAATTGTAACCTACAAGGCTGCAACTTATGTATTCGTTTGCTTATGAAATTAAATGACAATGTTCCATAAAAATAGACAAACCATGTCACACGATGGGTTCTAATATCGTTGTTATCAATATATTTCTTGCACCAGTACTTTTACCGCAGATTAAAAAAAAAAAAAACATGCCAAATTTCCAATGCATAATTTTAAAATAGTTATCACCAAGAATACTGCAACTGAAAAGTCTTGCTTTTCTGAAAAAACAAATATATCCTTCTCCTCTCACCTGCCAATTGCACTCAAAATTCCTGAAACCACACCTATCTCTATATTAAAGTCTCTTCTTCCGGCGAAAAGACTAAAACGGCCCGGCGATCCTCCTTCCACGTCCAAGTTGCATGTGTAAACTTTATGTTTTTTCTACCCACGACTATCCTTACATTCCATCTGAACGTCGAACCACTGAGCATGGTTGTTGTGCCAAGGTCACTGCCTACGTCGGATCAGCATTGGATCGTCAGGAGTTGATCAGAGGGGAGATTGTTGGTAATGGAGATGGGGCCAGAAGCTAGGGTAAGAGACTTCACCGATCGGTGCATCACCTATATGATTAGGGCAAGCACCAATAGGTAGCTTTTGGGGTGGCTCATGTTAGTTTTTTCGCCTTTGTATATATACTAGAAAAGTAACACGTGCGATGCACGTTGACCAAATCAAAAACAAAAAACATATACCCTTTATTGTAACTACTTTGTATAGTAATTCCAAACACTAAGCCCATAGAACTTAATTTTTCTGTCCATACCAAGTCTCAGTTACACCAATACACATGAAAAACTACCTTTTGAATATAGACCACTTGGTTGTCAAAAAAGAATATAGACCACTTGGTTAGATAGAAGGTTCTTGTGAGCCTAAATCCTGAAGGAGATCATTGGGTTCTTCCACGTGTTGCCGATAGTTGGGTAATGTATAGTGATAGTATTACGGTATTACCTTATGTACTCATGTAATACTTATGTGTCAAGTATCTATGAGGAAATTTGGTATTTATGAGACTAACTCATTAACCGTTAATGGCTTCGTAAATAAAAGTATTTCCCACCAAAGAAAAAGACATGATTATCAAAATGACAATGTAGATAGTTAATCATATAACACTTTTTCCCACAATGTATGTCCTCCTGACCAGCATTCATAACCTAATAAGTACAATTTTGCTTTTAAACGATCTGTATTTCTCATCCTAAGATCCAAAGGTTTTGCCTCAGCATACTTGACATTAATTCTCACATATAATTTATCAAGTTGTTTGGTGTTATTATGCTTCTAATGACAATAGAAATACTCCTATTTTGATAGTCACAACAAAAATTAGACAAACAGTCAAAGTAAGAACATAAGATTGAATGTACTTATGAATATGGGATAGTCTATAGATGCAGATTCCAACTACCATGCCCTCAAAATGTTAACAAAATACCTGCATCAATGAACCAAAAAGATTAGTTCATAAGTTAATTTGTTTGGTACATATATCTTCTCGATTTCACTTCCTTTTTGCAAAATTTTTTCGTTGTTAGGCTTGATGATAGTAGGAGGAAAAGACAAAGATATATAAACAATTACACACACATAGATATAGGAGAACTTTTCAATTTTGACCGGTAAAAATTATCTTTCACCAGTCAAAATTGATTTCCAATTCGGATCGTCCAAAACACTTTTGGATGCGCGTGATCGACTTCCGTAAAAACTTGTTTACAGAACCCTCCGCATAAAAGATTTTTTTTTAGACATAAATATGCCAACTATTCTCTACAACTTAGTTTGTTCAAATTCTAAAGCAAGTTTACTATGGAGTCTACTTGTTTGTTTGTGCCTCACTTAAGAGCTGCATTCCACTCATTTTGGGGGAGCAATTATTAATAGCCTAAATGAAACACACAATCGAATTCACATACAATTCCATTTTCCCGCTTCTTCCGTTTTCATATTTGAAGGCTGCATGCTATTAAGAAATTGTTAATATCAACTGACAACGAACGAACCTTTGAGGATAAATTTTGGTGGCTTTTGGATGGATTTAGGCACCACTTCTCCCCGGTCATACAAAAACATGTTGAGGACTTAAAGCGAAGATTTGGTGTGCATAACGTCCCTTGAAGGGAACCTTGTCCGCACTATATATTCTATCAATAGGACAAGGGATAAAAGGCTAAAATCATTATCCCTAATACAAACAAATTTTCAGATTCTGAAGTTGTAGTGTAGCCAAAGCGAATAATCCGCCATGTCAATTTCCTGTTCTACTGATGAATATTATGGGAATACGGTGGATACGTTTGGGCTGGCCAGGGAGGCATCTCGTATCTCTAAGAACCTAATTAAAAAGGGGGAGATGGGAGGCGGAATATGGAGACTGTGTTTGTCTCAATAGATGATTCCTCCGACATCGTCGCCAATAAATTCAACCACGGAAGGCGATGGGGATGCCTTTTTTAATTTGCAGGTCGTGGGAATGAATTTTTTGTTGAGGGTTTGTTGCTTGCTGTCAACTGACCGACGTTTGCGATGTTTGCCGTTTTCATATTTCGCCGGCGGACGTGACCTTTGGAAGTGCATCTGTTGGTCATGTGAGCCACGTTTGCAGGTTAAGGCACCAAAGGATTTTTTAGGTATTTAACTGATTTAGGGAGGGCATTTATGGAAAGAAAAAGGAGAAAACAATAGATAAGGCTTTCGTACTTTTAAAATAGAAGTATAGATATATATAGACAAGCCTGTAAATCTTTCTAGTCTACAGAGGAATATGGGAATCATGAAGACTTTGATTTAATTACATCGATCTTTCCAATTAATGCTTAGAAAATAATGTTTCATTCGGGTTTTTGTATTAATGTTATGTCCCAAATCATTCCATTTGCTTGGATGTTAATTAAGTGGATTAATGATTTGAAGGATTACATTATTTCTTGCTAAGCTATGAAGATACATACGATATTATTTTTATCTGTTTAGGTTAATGGATTCTTTGGACTTGGGTTGGGTGGCCAGCCCTACCCAGCCGTCCTCAGTCTAACCTTGGTTCTTTCTTCTTATTCTTTTTTTTTTGTGTGAAAGTCAGTATTGTTAATGAGGTTTGAATTTCCGTCAAATATGTGAAAGTACATGGTGGCTACTCCATCCTTAACTGCCTATGTTTGGTTAAGAAATTCATTAATTAGTCATAGTAAATTTCAAGAATGAGCTAGAAATGTGTGATTGGTCGATGATTAGTGAGGGAAAATGATGAGATGTAACGACCCGGATTTTTTTGCCTTTTTTTTACGAATTTATACTGTTAAATTCTTAATTCAATAACTAATTAGATTGAATTATTAATTATACATTATTATGTGTATAATTGATATTATTTTCACACTTATATAGGATATATATTTATACTTTAGATATATAAGTATCCATACTCATCTCTTATCATTCTAACTAAAATTCTAACAAAACCAATCTTTCACTCCCCTTCAAACTCTTCCTAAACTATATCTCTCTCTGCTTCCAAATTCTACCACCTCCATACTTATCCCCAATCCACACTCCTATCTCACAATACAACACTCCTAATCCACTACATAAACAGAAACAAGAAAAGAAGGATCACACCCTTTTAATTTTCGTCCATATCACGTCCCTCTGTTCATGGCCTGTTTCTTCCTAGTTTCTGTCGTTTTTAGGCCTAAGTTTCTTCACGAATGTTGTAGAGGGCGTCGAGAGCTTCGATTTCGACCCAAGAATCACCCAAAATGGTCAAGGATTGATAGAGTTATTGCTGTCCAAAGATCAGTGAAATTCTCGGATTTCTGTTTTCAGACAGCAAACAGGACTTATGAAAACCCCCACTTTTCTCCAAGTTCGAATGGTTTTCGGGCTTCGACTTCTTCACAAAAGTTGTAGGGCGTTTCAAGATCTTCGCGTTAGACACAAGAATTGTCTAAAACGGTGTTTACCAATTTTTCCCTCGATCGAAATCGACGGAGATTTTGGAAAACAAAGCCAACAACAGTAAAGGCGAATGCAGCTTGTCTCCACAAACGGATTTGAGGTTTCTTGCCGTATTTCAGGATTTCACCGGAAAAGAAATGGCGAATGAATCAAATGCTATTTTTTGGTGGTGATGAATTGAGTCGTAAAAGAATACCGTCACCCGCCAATCTTGAAGAACGGAATCGACCCATCGATTGGGCGGAGTGGATTGATGGTTTAGTGAAGTGGGGTGGAGCGGAAGAAAAATAACAAATGGACTTTGTCATTTTTCCAAGGTAGATTTACAATAAAAAAGGACGGATCCCCATCGAAAGTAAGAAAATTAAGTTAATTCTACTCCTACTCCGAGTTATAACCCGAATGGGTTGGTAGACAAAAATTTATAACAAAGTTGATTTGTTGAAGGAGTTTACAATGAAGCCAAAAGAGGCTATTTATAGAAAATACAATGTGTAGGAAATAAGTAACTTCTTAACTTCTCACTAATCTTCATCATCTTCCAAGTGTCCAAATAACTTCCCACAAACTCCAAAGTGTGTAGGAGCATGCCACTTATCCAAATAACTTCTCTTCAACCTCAAAGTGTGTAGGACAATGACAAGTGTCTTTTTAACTTCCAATAGGAACATGCCAAGTGTCATGCACTTTATTAAAATACAAACAAATAAAAACTAGTTATATTATTAATACGAAATAATAAAATAGGAAGCATTCCCATAAACGCTACCTTTCGGTCGATCGACAGGTGGTGAAATATGGTACAAACAAACGGCCAAGGTTTGATCAAGTTATTCTAGTCCTAAGTTGCTGCTAGAATTCCGATCTTTCGCCGCCAAACGAAAACTCACCGTACTCCACAAAATCGTTTTGTCCGGATTGAAGGTATGATAATCCCTCTCTTACCTTCTCCTAAGTATATTGAGTGATTATATATGGATTTTATGTTCTGGAACGAAAGAAATCGATCCCGACGTTGCGTGGCCGGAACCGGCTCTCTTCCTCTGTTTTGCCGGCTGTCCTCTGTAAACCCATGTAGTGGGATTTGAAAATTTGGTTAAAAATTACACTTGAGCCCTTTTAGTTTAATTGGTGTATTAAGTTTGGCCCTTGTGTATAGATAACTTGTTAAAATTGACCCTTGAAGTTGTTAAGTTTATACTTTGGCCCTAAATGTTAATAATACAGGCATTAGATATTTCAATCAATATCCAGAGGTGTTTAACTGCAATGTTCGGCCCTATAGTTGGCATGAACAAAAAAAAAATGTTTTATGACTATATTGTTTTAGCTAATATTTTATAGGTAAATAATAATATTGGTTATTAAACAAAGATTTCCTGTTTTATATTAACTTATTGGCTATATAAGATTAAGGGCAATAACCCATCCATAAAAGGTTACGTGATTTGTCTCGCTCATTATTTATTGCAAATATTATTCTTGATTGCTTGTTTATGTTCCAAATCTTGATTGACATGTTAGATTGGACCCTAGAGACATGTGGTGGTTTGCGAAATAGAATTCACCTAGACGATGCTAGGTAATGGATAAATCGAGAAGTTTTTCTTTCTAGAGATTGCCTGCAGGCGTGATTTTGAGATGTGATGAGATTTGTGATAAGATTGGAACTGGCGGGAGTCAAGTGATGAATTGATAGATTGGCGGGAGTCCAGTGATTATTGTGAAGTAATTTGTGAAGTAGTATATAAGATAGGCGAACCTTAGTTGTGATTCAGATATGATAAACTTTTCCTTTGTTGTAATTATTGGGGTGCACATTCGGTATATAATTTAGGTGTATCTGTGACAGTAAAGGGAAGTAATCTCATGGGACCTAGCATGGCTAGTGGTTAGGGGAGGAAAGATCTCATGGAGAGATCTTAGATCACACAATAGGTTAATGGATAGTAATGAACTGGCTTATGTGAAAAATATCTGTTTGACTTCTTCGATTCAATATTATCTTGTTACCTGCTAGTTGTATAGTAGGAAGGGTGGTTGGGTTGGATTATTCTACTGGGTGATTTATCACTCACGGATACGTCTGTATCTTGGCAAATCGTTTGCTTCGGCGATCAATTTGCCAAAGGGCGCAGGATTCAATGGAGAGGATTCAAAGATGGTGTAGTTCGACATGAAAAGAATATCAGAAACGAAGATCGAGTATGCTTCGGATTTGTATCAAGCCTAGAGTCAGCTCTGAAGTTAATGTATTTTGAATCAGTAAATTTATCTTGTGACTGTAATAGCTAAACTTTATTTTGAAAAATTATATTTATTTAGCAAATTTTCTTAAGATTTTATTTTATATTGCTTCCGAAAAATCGGGGCATTACAGGAGAAATCTCGTGGGGGGTGAGGGAAGGAGCAAGAGGTACAGAAGATACAAAGGCAGCATGTCACTTGTTTCTTTCCGTGGGGTGGCGTCTGGCCTTTCTTAGATTGAGTGTGTGAGGTCACCCTCTTTCTGGGGAAGAATGTTCTCCTTCCTCAAATTCAGTGCTCACATTCTCTGTCTAGAAAAAGTTAGCTTTGTCAAATCAGGGGGAATGTCATGAGTATTTATAGGGCACCTGAGCCTAGGTCAGGACCAGGGCAGTGCTCCCATAAAATCCCAACACGTGTCTCTCCTGTACCTCTAGATCTTGGAGAAAACTTGTTCTCTCACGGACTCTTTTATGCGGGAGAACTCGAATCCCTACGACGCATCCTCCATACCAAGCCACCAAACCACAAGAAACTCCCATATTTCAGCTAGAGCAAGGTCACGACCTACGGCGATCGCGTTCTCGTCGCGGAATTCCTCCAGGACCTTGCCTTGTGGCCCAGATGAAACTCTAGAGACTCTTTAATTTTTTTATTCGATTTGTGTCAAATTTCAGTGACTCGCGGGACTTCATCCGTAGTCCTCGGTTGTTGACGTTGTCTTGGGGCCCACTTTCCCTTTTCCGCGGTGCAGGCGGACTTCCGCGGGGACTATCCTTTCTGCGGACACTTTCCGCGGGTGCTTCCTTCCATCTTTATACACGTGTTCCTTTTCAATTGGATGGTCAAACCCTCTTCTTGAGGTCAAGGTTTGACCAAGGTCCTCTTTCCGCGCCGCATCCACTGCCACGTGTCCATTGCTGATTGGTGGGTCAAATAGTCTCCCTTGGTCGATGGTTAATAATTTTGACCACTCCTACACTTATAAAGGACATATATAGCGTGATAATAACTGTTCGAAACTGTTCCAATTAAGCCTTTCCTGGTCATTTTTTTACTAATTTCTAGCGGGCACCCTTAAAACTAAAATCACGTTCTGCACACATTGAACGGTTCGAATCATAAAAATTCGATCGGAAACTATGAGATTGCGATTTTGGGTGTTTTTTTTGGTGTTTTTTTGGTTGTCCCTTGAACCTCCCCGATTACTGATTATTAATGACTTAAGGAAAAAAATTAGTATGAGCCGAATTATGTTTGAAGTAAAATTTATCACTTAATTACCAAAGTTAATGTAGTGGCCCGACAAAGAAGGGTTCGGGCCGTGTCCGAGGCTCCAACCCCAGAGCTTGTCCAGCTGATTCCAAGAGCCTCCCACCACTCACTTCATAGGGTCCCCGAGCCTCCAGACGGTCCGACGGGATGCCTCCCGACGTTCCAGGGAAAGTTATGCCCAAGCAACTCGGGTGGTGGTGGCTACCCGTCGGACATCTGAGCGCCTGTGCTTCGGGCATCATTGGGACGAACCCAAACGGTTACGCCAAGAGGATAGTTATCCGGCCATGTGCTCCGTAACCGCCTTATCCCATACGTCATGTTGGACGTCACCCGAGGCGGTTACCCCAGCGTACTCTCCAAGTGCTTAGTTGGGGACCAAGCAAGGCAAGGTCTATAAAAGAAAAGGGCCCCTAACCTAAAGAGGTATTACATTCTATCCTAATCCTAGACCTACACTATCTTTCCTAGATCTAACTTGATTGTCGGAGGGTCACTGGACTGCCTCCAGCCCTAGTGACTTGTTGCAAGTCAGGCGAACGGAGCGAACACCTATAGAAGAAGGAACCAGAGCCCTACCACAGTCCAGATCCCGTTCTAACCGAACCCCACAGTTAATTTTAATTTCCAAAGCGTAGATAGCTCTATTTGTTTTTTATCATTAGCTCTAATATTGTTTGGCACAAAAGCTCATAGGATTCTTTGACCATACAAAACTCTAGGTTGCTTCCTGCTTTTATCTTAGATGTTCAACCCAAAAACTCCATTGTATATCTAATAAAGGTTTTTCGTGAGAAAATAGAGAGTAGAACTTTTTTTTTTTGGGTAATAGAGAGTAGAATCCCCTTGATCACCTAGTTTTATTAACTAAAATAGTGATTTTCAAACTCTCTTTCTCCATACCAGTTTTACTATGTCTCTGTCGACGTGAAATTACCTTGTTATCCTTCAGTTAGTTTTTTTTTTTTTTTTTAATCCAAAACGCATGTCATTAAAATCCATAAAAGGCAATTACGGTGATTCTATCCGAATACAGAGAAAGGAGAACCTACAAACAAAGGAATGGGAAGACTCTACCTCAAGCTAGCAAGGAAGTCCAGATCAAATCTGTGATAAAAGCAACCCCAATGTATCCCATGATGTGTTTCAAGCTGCCCACATCCCTATGCTCCATTCTGAACTCTATTGTGGGGAAATTTTGGTGGGAGAATGGTGAGGGAGGGGGAAAAATTCATTGGGGAGCTTGGGACAAACTAATGAATGCAAAAGGAAATGGTGGTATGGGTTTTCGAGACTTTGAAACTTTCAACTGTGCACTACTGGCCAAACAATACTGGAGAATCCTAAACAACCCCAATGCTTTTTGGGTTCAAGTGCTAAACGGACTATACTTTCCTAATAGTTTGTGCATGAATGCAAGCAAAGGGGCCTCACCTTCGTGGCTTTGGAGTAGTCTGCTGGAAGGCAAAGCTCGTTTGGAAAAGGGGATCCGATGGAATGTTGGTAATGGGGATAGTATCAAGCTATGGGGAGACAATTGGATACCAAATTGGGCTGACGGAAAACCTATGACAACCCCACCTACAGATTGCCCTTGGTCCTCAGTTTCCGACTTTATCTGTCAACAGGGGAAAGTTTGGGATGTGGAGAAATTACAAAATTATATGTCAAGAGAAGAGGTGAAGGCCATTCAGAAAATTCCAATCAGTGTAACGAATGCTGGGGACAACATCATTTGGAGCCACACAAAAAATGGAAACTACACGGTTAAGTCGGGATACGCCCAGGCCTTCAAAGCCAAACTCAGAGCCAGAAGCTATCGCCCATCCTCTTCTCGTTGCTTTCCAAACAATTTCTGGGTAAAACTCTGGATAGTTCCTACCATTCCCAAGGTACTTAACTTTGTTTGGAGAGTTATTAAGAACTGGATAGCATGCAAGGATAATTTGTGCAGAAGAAAATGCTCCCAGTCACCAATGTGCCCTATTTGTGAGCAAGAGCAGGAAACTATTGAGCATGTGTTATTTCGATGTAACTGGATTGAGGCGGTTTGGTTTGGATGTGGGCTTTTGTACTGGATCAAGGAGCAACCCATTAATTCAGCAAACAAATGGGCGGAGGATTTGCTTTGTGGTGATCTTGCTAAGGAAACTATTCAAGAACAAGTTGGATTCATATTCCAAGTTTGCTGGGCTAGTTGGAAAGCAAGGAATGACTATGTCTTTAATGGGATTCCTCCAAATCCAGAAAAAACAGTGGACAGGGCAAGACTAGCAAACTCTGATTACCTGATGGCTACCTTCAGTGAAGCTAGGACAACTACGGAAAAAATGTACAGAGAAAAGAAATGGAATCCTCCCCACCCCCCCGCCCTTCTATTAAATTCAATTGTGATGGTGCTTTTTCCTCCTCCCGCAGCTCTACTGCGTTTGGTTGTATAGCCAGAGATAGTGGTGGAGGAATCCAATGTTATAGAGATGGTAGGATTGTAGCTTCATCAGCCTTAGCTACGGAAGCTTGGGCATTACGTATAACTTGTGGTATGGCGGTGGACATGGACTTAATTACTGCAAATTTTGAGTCGGATTGTAAAGAGTTGGTCAGCTGTATCAACAACAAAAACATTAGACCACCGTGGGAAATTAAAGCAACGGTGGAAGACATCAAGCAGTGGGCTCAGCAAAGGAATTGGAAAATCAGCTGGGTTTGCAGAGAGCAAAATTCTATTGCTCATTGGATAGCAACTCATGTTTTTTTGGATAGAAGCTTTATTTGTAATCCTAATTGTATCCCAAATGGGCTTAGCCGCCTTCTTCTGAAGGATAGGCCTTCTTATGGTTAAATGAGAAAATTGAATTGTCAAAAAAAAAAAAAAAAACCATCACAGATAGAAAAACAAGAAAAGCAGGTGACTAAGGGACGAAACTAGTGATAAGATCCTAAGCACGTCTCACAGCCTCAAAGGGTCGGGTCACAAGGGGACAACAATTTACCAATTTAGCCGTCCTGGCCTAGTGCAAGTTCCCATCAGAGACAAAATTACAGAACCGATGGAACCAGGGGTAATTACAAACATGGCAGAAAAACACGGCCGCTGTGTATGGACTCCACTGAGCACACCAGCCAAACTCCAGCTGAGAGGAAATCACCCAATGCCGATGATGGAGGCACCGACTGGATCACGAACCGAAGCAATGGAGAAACTTCTCCGGATTGGACTAAAGTGTTACGCTACCACCTGAGCTTGCTAGGAGGCAACTTCAAAAAAGCTATGTGCGTGCATCTTTCTTTTTAGGTACATAAAGCAAGTAAGAAATGTATAGAACATTAACATGCCAATAGGGGCTACAACATTTATAATTGCTGCAAAAAAAATTAAAATCAAAAGCGAGTACGCCCATTACAATTGCACTCCGGCTCATAGAAAATTGGGTTGATAAAAGCAGAAATCCGAGAAAATTGTTGCTTGACTTCGTGAAGAGACAGAGAGGTAAAGGTGGCAGGACCTCAGGGCTCGGACTAATTATATACCTAACTTCATTTCCTCCATGTCACACACTGAAAACGGGTTTGATCACAATCATGTAATGCCAAAGCGATACGAGTGCTTTCCTTCACAAAGTCATAATCCAAACAAGGCCTAGATGATCTGCCGTTGCTTCTCATACAATTTTGGCCACCCAAGATCTGTCTGCTTTTAGAAGCCATTAAATGCAACCGGACCAAAAGGTCTTATCAAATAACAGCCATGATATTGAGATCTTGTGATGCTGCAAGAGCTTATGCTCAGTAGAATACCAACCTAGAAAAATTAAGAATTAGAGAAATATGCATTAGCTTAGATGCTCTACAGAAGGACCAAGTATATTATGATGGAAGGTGATGCAACAATATCACATTTTTCTCTGGAAAGTAAACTTCAGGGAACTATAGAAAATGCAAGTGAAAAAAGATGACATCTTTGACTAAACCGCTCAATGGAAGGGTCCAAAATAGTCTGAAATACAGTACTCAATCAGACCTTCACGTTTCTTCCTACAAAAAAATCAGCCCTTGTGTAGCTCAGCATTAAACCAAGTGGAATGCACCACCATAGGACCAATTGAAAGGCGTTTCTCTGTTGATTTACACAATTAATAAGCATTTTTTTTCCCATCTTTTGGGGAAAAAAAATCCTTGTCAACATTCTCATCACTATTTCGAAAAATATAATTTCCAAGCCAGAAAAGAATACAATGAGCATATACTGAAGAAAGATGAGAGATCAGACCTGCTTATATATAGCTATACATGCCTCCAACGATTCGTTACCAGTCAGCTAACTTCCAAACTCTGAAAATTGAAAACCAAATAAGGGTGTTGGAAAGTTGCGGTCTCTGAAGTAAGAAAAAAAAGTTTGGTGAGCAAAAAATAAAAGTAAGTTGCATGACATTGAAAAAGAATTTAACATGCGCGCAGGCTTAATACTTAGGAGAATTAACGGTGACAGGCTTATGATACTGAGCTAGCTTATGATACCGAATTTCTTCAATATTGAAGAGAATTAACAAGGACAGGCTCAGCTCAATATTGTGGTTGTTATTTTCTTTGTTTGTAGTAGTAGCAGTCGTAGGTCCAAATGGGGTTGAATTAATCTGGTATATATACTGCTTGATCAGATAAACTTTTTGTGTATGCTAAAACAGTAAAGAAATAACTAAAAAAAATAACGAGGAAAAGAAATGAATGTGGAAGCCCGTACATATACGCATATGCAAAAACAAAGGGAAGTGTTTGAGAAATTAATAATGCTAGCTAGCTGGAGTACTACTCCATTTAATAACAGAAGAATCAGAAGATGGATGAATGGAATGAAGTAATGACATGTTGAATTTTTCTTGAAAGTATTGTATATGCAGTGCGGGACAGATACCTGAGTGGGAAGCTTAGGTTTCCCCTGACCGCATATCCTGGATAGACTTATTCACTGATTACTTCACCATCGATTTCAATATGAGGGATGCGAGCAATCTTATGCCAGTCCCCTCCTTCCTCCCTGCGGCAACGAGGTTTCAGCAATGGACAGTACCAAATAAACAGCTGAACGAGGGAAGTGGGAAGCCCCTCTTCTGGCAAGGATTGGAGCTGAGGGCAACTCCAAATATGCATGGTATCGAGAGAGCCAAGATGTTGAAGGCCCCTTTTGTTGAGTAATTTGAGATTCGACATATTTTCGAGCCAGAGAAGTTCAAGAGTGGAGGGCAGCAGCCCATCCTCGGGAAACGACTCCAACGCATCTTCAGATTCACTGAGCAGAGAAAGTGATTTGAGGGAGAGTAGTGTTTGCAAACCCCAATCTCTTCGGCCACCAACAAGTTTCTTGCAATCCTGGATATAAAGATCACCTAATTTGGAGGGCAGACCCCCTTCCGGAAAAGACTCAATTTCTGGACAATCCCATAACATTAATTTCCCAAGAGATGGGAGGAGGGTGTGCATTTGTTCTGGCAGAGCCTTCAGCTTCTCGCAATGAGAGAGACTTAAAGAAAAAAGATTTGGAGTAGGTAATCCTCCGCCGGGAAAAGATAACATATTATTGCAATCATGAATGCCAAGTGATCTCAAATTGTGCTCAATCCCGTCTGGAATCAACAGGGTCTCAAAATTTAGACAATCCCCAATATCTAGAGACCGAAGCTGCGGGAATAAACCTAGAGGGAAGGATTTGAGGCTCTCGCATTTCCTCACCGTCAATCTTTCAAGGGACGTGTAGCAATGGCTCATCTCCTCAGATAGGGGGAAATATAATAGACTTGGACATTGGTCAACAGTCAGCTCCTTCAGATTTTTTAGTGTTACCGGCTCGCTTCCAAATTCCTTCAAACTTGGGAAGCTTGAAATGTACAGCCGTTCAACCAAAGGCACACCTTGCCACTCCAGCTGCAACCCTTGGCATTCGTTCAATGATAGCCTGCGCAAAGAAGTAGTATCCGGAAGTGAAGACACAAGCTCTGGGCAATCCTTTATTCTAAGGTTCACCAGAGAAGGTAAATTTGTCGGTAAGTGTCCGAACAGCTTGGGACACTCGATGACCTCAAGCTCTTGAAGCCGAGAGAACTCTCCAACATCTAATATACACCAATCTTTCCACCCTGACATTTTCTCAAAACGTAGAGTCTCGAGAGATTGAAACGGTTTTCTTGAAGAACCACTCTCTCCATAAAATTCATGACCCACGCTTGTTATTCCCGACATCCTTTCAATGGTAAGCTCTTTCAGAGAGGGCATTTGACCAAGTGGGGGCAAGATAAAGCAATTCTCGCAATTCTTCAAACATAATGACACCATATAGCAAAACGATTGATCTCCTAACCAAGTAGAAAATCTTGTGCCTCCATAGTTTTTAATCTCAAGGTGCTTCAAGTTTGTATGAGGCTCTAGCTTTCCAAGTATATCTCTTGCATTCTGTGAATCCTCTGTAGTGCCATCCCATTCCAACGCTAGTTTTTCAATATGCTTTTTCTCACTCATCTTTGCTTCCAATGCATCATGGCCGCTCTTTACATTTTGCAATCCTGAGATGGAGATTGTTCCTCGAAGGCAATGAAACTCTCCTAACTCATTAATATTTGTGCACTTTCCTACTATAAAATCAGTTAATTGTTGGAGATCTTTCAACTTACTTATATTCATTGGCATCTCTTTTAAGTTTGTTCCCCTTAAATCAAGACGACGCAATGAAATCAGTTTTACAAGATCTGCCGGTAATGTTGTAAGAAGATCACATTTAAATAACAACAATGTTTCTAAATTATACAACTTACAAACTGATTCCGGCAACTCTCTGATTTTGGTGCGAGAAAGGTTCAAAAAGCGTAGATGTATCAAATTGCCAATTGAATAAGGCAATTCTTTAATCCCATATTTCGACAGCGACAGCAGCCGTAAGCGTGTCAATCTTGGCAAAATCTCATCCACAACCTTTTCACTCAAACACCCGCCACCATAATATTTATGCTTTAATGGTAGGAAAGTTCTTAAACACTTAGCCTCCCTTATTTCCTTGAACTTCTCAAAGCTACTAAATCTACTCCGAGCAAACGAGAAATAACGCACCTTTTTAGCAATACAATGTGGGTTGCCATCCTCTAGCCTATCACAAAAATCTCCCATCACATATTGAGCTAAATCATGAACAAGATCATGCATGACGTACAAAGAAGCATTAACATTTGATCTTTGAAAAAATGACCTTGAAAGCAATTCGTGGAAGCAGTCATAACCTTCTTCTTCCACTGTCTTATTATGCTTGGGCTTCTCCAAAAAACCTTCTGCTATCCAAATTGAGACTAATTTCTCCATGTTGAATTCATAGTCCTTAAAAATTATGGAACAGCAAGCAAAACATCTTTTTAAATGCGAGGGGAGATAATGATAGCTCAATCTTAATGCTGGAAGGATATTGCTCTTCTCCTCTGATAACTCCCATATGGCACTTTCCAGTATGTTCTCCCAATCCTTAGGATCTCTTTGGGAGCGCAAAAGACCACCCAATGTTTTTATAGCTAAAGGCAAGCCGTCACATTTTCTCACTATATCCTTACCGATCTTTTCAAGGTTTGGATGAGCTTTGCAATCTCCCTTCTCAAATGCATGTTTGGAAAACAATTCCCAACAATCTTCCCCTGATAATTTATGCAAACCATGAATAGGAACTGTTTGCATGATAGAGGCAACGCTCTCATTGCGCGTTGTAACTATAATCTTACTCCCTTGTGCTCCAAATCTGAAAGGAGTCATCAAGGCGTTCCAATTGTCATAGTTTTCGTTCCAAACATCATCCAAGACAATAAAAAACCTTTTCCCACTCAATGATTCCTTCAGCTTGACCTGAAGCGAGTTTAGGTCCATTGCGCCCAAACTCGGCCCATCGACTGCCTCGACAATTGTTCTTGTGACACTTTCAACATCAAATACATCAGAGACACATACCCATGCTTTCTTAACGAAGTGCTCATCCAATCTGCCATCGTTGTACAAAAGTTGAGCAAGGGTGGTCTTGCCCATTCCACCCATCCCAACAATTGGAATCACATCAATCTTATTACTACTTTCTGCATCAGAGAGCAACAATTTCATTATCGCTTCCTTGTCATTCTCCCGTCCATAAACACAAGATTCATCCACCAAAGAAGTTGTTGGCACCCTGGTTTGGGACCAGTTCCGTCCAGCAACTTCTCTCAAACCAAGTACGTCTTTAGCTTTCACGAAATGGTCCAATATGCCAATCATTTTCTCTAATTTGGAGTTCATACCACAACGGTCGACAAATAACCTAGTGAAAGTCGGTAAACTTTGTTTGTCTCTTGGGTACTCGGCTTCCACCTTGCTCCGCAAGGCCTCGGTACGGATCTCATCCACTAGGTCCTCGGCATGGTAGACAGCATCTTTAAGCTTGTCCAGCCAAGCTTTCACAGCTCGGTCAGTGATCTGCTTCTCCTCTGCATCGTTGAGCACCTTATTGAGTTCAAGTAACGTCAACTCCAGCTTGTTGAGGAGACTTTTGTCAAGCTTTCGACCCTGGAAGAACTTGATGAGCTCCGGGGAACTCAAGCGGTCGAGCAGCACATTAAATGCACCGCCGAGAAATGCTCCTCCAACCAAGGTGGCCATGTTTTTTCAGTTGTTTGCAGACGAGAGAGATCACAAGGCAGTAGGGAAAAAAAGAGTGCTGGAAACCAAAGATTGGAAGCCTCAGCAACCTTTTGAGGGTGAGCGGCATTTACGAAATTAAATGTAATTTTTTCTATAAAGCAGACACTGGCATACTGCTGCCAAGAAAGGGGAACCTACAGTTCAACAAAACAATAAAAGTACAGTAATTTTTTAGGAAAATGATATTGTCACTCCAAAAATTGATGCAGACACTCCAAAAAATGAAGGAAAGTGGATTAGAAGTTACACTGATTTTGGAGTGCCAATATCATTTCCCATTTTTATGGACAAAGTCATGGTATATGTATGGTCGTAAACGAGCCGAGTTTTGTCGAGCTCGAGTTTGGCTTGTTTATTAAATGAGCCAAAAATTTGAGCTCGAGCTCAACTTGGGTCTTAACGAGCCGAGCTCGAGCTTTCAACTCGTACGAGCTCGCGAGCTGCTCTGTTTATTTACAGCTCTAGTTACGCTTGTTATTTCTACTCCCTTTTTAAATATGTCTTGAACATTTTTATGTTTAGCTAGGCAAGGTGTATCTTGGAAGCTGATAAAAAAAAAGGTGTATCTTGGAAGTAATTTTTTTTTTTTTTTGTCAAACGGAAATTATATCTTGGAAGTAATTGATACTCTCATAATTTGGATTATAGTCCGCATATTTTTTTGTGCATGATACTCATTTTATGAGTGTGTTACCCACATTTCTTGGTTCATTAAATATACATTCGTGGTGTGAGAAACGCATTTTTTTGGGTAAAGTAAGGATAGGGGTGTACTGTAAATTTTCAAAATAATTTACGCATTTTGTGGTGTTAGTTACACTTTTTTTTTAAATGTTACTTGCGTTTTTTTTTTTATATAGCCAAAGTTTCCTGGAGATTTTTTTTTAAATAATTTACGCATTTTGCATTTTTAGGGTCTACCAAGGCTTCTCCATTTATATACTCTATACTTTCTATTGATGGTACGAATCCTCGGAAAAATGGTTTTATTCGAAGCAATGGGATTTAGTAATAATGGACGTGAACTTTGGAAATCCTAGATGTGAACAAAATGACCAAGTCCAAAAATTTGTTAATGTTATAGAAAAACAATCAATTAATGAAATGGTATTGTGGAAAGGAAAGTCAAAGTTTTTTGACTCACCACGAAAGACACAATTATTTATGGGCGTTGCTTGCTGGAACCAAACAAGGATTAAATATTAATACTACCATGTCATGGGTAGCAGTTAATGATCACAACAACCAATTAATCATGCTTTTTAACATTAAATACAAAACAACGGGGTAAGATAAACACATAAACAAAGACCTCCGAATCGATTGGTAGTGGCATTAAAAGGAGAGCCAACTGTTGGAGATAAGTATGAAAGTTTATCCAATTCTAAAAAGAAAGGTTTATGTCTATGTACTTTATGTATATACCTAACCCAAATTTAATTCGTGATTGTATGAAAAGAAAAGATAACATTGTCGAATAAAGACGGTTCACCCGGCCATTTTTTTAAAACAAAAGCAGGTTTGTGATTATGCACCTACTCCACTTAGCAAAAGATGTATGAACCCTTCTCCACTTAGAGAAGATGTATATATGAAACTCCACTTAGAAAAGATGCATGAACCTACTCCACTTAGAAAAGAGAAGGCCCTTGTGAACACATTCGTATACAAACGAAGTCCAACAATCAATGCCGCACTCACATTCGGTAGAGTAATAATGGACGTGAATAATTTTATTTGGAGCAATGGGTTTTAGAAATAATGGACATGAACTTAGAAAATCCTAGATGTGA
>CM033794.1:41687521-41762521 GCA_019656835.1 Rhododendron ovatum
TCCATGTGAACAAAATGACCTAGTCCAAACATTGGTCAAGGTTACAGAAAAACAGTCAATTGATGAAATGGTATTATATATTGAAAAAAAAATCAAGTTTTCATATCCAAGATAGAACTATAACTAGCATGGGGGTTGACGAGGGAATCGAACAAGAATCAAACATTAATGCTACCATATTTTCCGAATGACCAAAAACAAAAATTAGATTGTGCACTTACCCAGTTAAAATGGGTAGACTCTTGTGCACCTACCTACCTAAGTTGAAAAATGGTACATTTAATCCCAACCACACACACACACAAACACACAAACTCCTCTCACAAGAGGAGTTTGTGTGTTTGTATGCGTGTGATTGTAGAAGAGTTGAAAATGGTAAGGCTCTTGTACACATTTATTCAAGTACGTACGTATATATGTACCTACTCTAGTTGAAAAGGAAAGGCTCTAGCTGTGCACATACGTACACAGGTAAGGCAAACATTTGAAAAGCCGGTCATACTCGGTAGGGGATCCAAGGGTGTTGTAGTGCATCCTCGGGT
Organism: Rhododendron ovatum; assembly: GCA_019656835.1. Lineage (NCBI taxonomy): Eukaryota > Viridiplantae > Streptophyta > Magnoliopsida > Ericales > Ericaceae > Rhododendron > Rhododendron ovatum. The sequence continues at coordinate 41,688,064 of CM033794.1, forward strand.
AGTGTGTTGTGTAGGGCATCAAAACGACGTTGTTTTGGTGCCAAATGGAGCCAAAACACAAACCTTAAAACTATGTCGTTTTGCGCCACAAAATTTGTAGTGCATACCTGTGCAGTGCGCCTTGTAGGGCAGCAAAACTACGTCGTTTTGACCGGGCAAAGGACACCACACCAACCCTCAAAACTACGTCATTTTAACTCTTAAAAAACTAGAAAAAAGGGACTTTTAGAGTTGTAGGTATAGTGCACTACAAATAACAGTAAACTATCTTTTAACACTTAAAACTTTCGCATTTGTAAGGCAACAGAAACTTCCGCATTAGTATGGTCTTGTGTGGTTGATTAGGAAAATAAATTTTTACGATTGTGATAAATAAAGTACTCTCATTAGGCTAGAATTTTGGATCCGTTCCTGTGCATGATGGCTAGATATTAAAATTTCTACAAGCTAAAACTTTCATAAATGCGATCGCTATCTTGTTACATCTTTCCGCTTCTTTTTCCCTCTCTTTTTTACATATGAAGATAAAAGTAGGGATAAAATCAGATCAGTCCGCCATTTCTATCACTGAACCCGAACCAGTTGGTTTGCGAATCTTTAAAACTATCACTAACTAGTCGGTGCGAAAAAATTCGGTTCGGTGGCTCTCGAACCTGCTCGGTTCGGTCCAGACGTTGCTTGCCGTTTTGGGATTTTTCAACATGATTCTCAACACGTCTATGTTTCTACGTACACTTCAAAACTTGAATCAACATAGATCTGAGAGAAAAAATACAGTGGGTGTTCTAATACTTAAGGGTTGGTGTGGTCAATTGTGGAGCCAGGATTTTGTTATCGGGTGGGCCGGCTTAACAGACATATATTTTTTATCGGAACGTATAATTATCATATCATAAGATTTTTGCTTTTCAGTTCACTATATTTGTACATTAAATTGATTTTTTAGGATATTTCAACTCTCACTTGCTTATTTTTTATTTATGAAAAAAATTGAGAAATAAGAATGTAAAATAACCAGTTTTTTATCAAATCGAAGCAAAATTATTGAGATTATAAGTAACTATAAACAAATAATTATCAATAATATTTAAAATCAAGTATATATAAAATAAAAATTTTAAAACTCAAACGCTCGGAAAGCCGGTGCCCCTACATACCTCCGCCCCTGGGTGTGGTGTCTCTTTGTGGCTCAAAACGATGTTGTTTGGGCCTTTGGGTTTTGGAACCATTTGGCACAAAAACGGCGTCGTTTTGATGCCCCACACGGCGTACTACATGGGATACACTATAGCACCTCCAGATCCGGGTAGAACTCATGGACTTGGGGGTGCTGTAGTGCACCCCAGCACTACACGTGTAGTGCAGCTGATCTGGTTGTCCATCTCGACAATGGACGTTCGGATTGTAGAAACTTGGATTAAATCCGAGATCCGTGCCGTCCATGCTGAGATGGACGATCATAATGATCGTACTAAACTGTGTAGTGCAATTGCCGCACTACAGCCCGTCCCAATCCAAAACTCGTGTATGAAACTTAGTGATCGAAAAGGCACTCAGCACTAGTCGGGCGGCGAACCACCGCCAAGCACCTGGCCTGTCTTGGTGCTGCCAAGAGATTCTATATATTTTTTTAAATTTTTCTATGAATTTCTTTTGAAATAAATTCTGGATGTGATAAAATAAGTTTTGGCAATTAATGTCTCTCCAAACTCGGTGTTTACATCAATACAATTAGCACGAACCTGTGCTATGCATGACAAAGAGCTTTTTTATTTCCTTAGATTCAATGTTTACATTCCAATTGGACTCCAAGTAAACCTTCCTGAATCGATCGAGATGACTAATTGTCACCAGAAAAAGAAAATTTGCAAACAATTGAGATAGAAATGAAGTTGACGCTTTTAAGTGAGCATTACGTATGGAAGGGTTAATATATGTTATTTCCACGACTCTGCTTGTTGCACGCAATTATATTCTTTTTGGTAATATAAAAGCTTTGGTGGGTGTGGTGAGGGACCCTCCTAACAAGAAAGCAGGAATCGATTATTTGGTTGAGGAAAGTTCACTTGCAAGAGAGAGTTCATCTGTCCATGAGTTCGAGGATTAGTCCGGTTGGTTGGTAGGTTACTCTCCGTACAAATGAGCAGTGTTTAATTTGTAAAGTTAGGCTGCAAGAAAGTAATTTCTTGTGAATTTTTAAGTCCTGGCGTGGATGGCCAACCTTCGAGCAAACTGAGAAGGAATTAGTTGAGCTGCGCGTGTATTGGGCCAGACATCCTGACTGTTGCGGAAAAAAAAATGTCAATCTGTCCATTAGCTCCTTGTGTTTTCACAGTGCCATCAAAAAGCAGAAAAGGGAAGGGAAGATAGACAGAGTTAAAGGGTTTTTGTTGCAATTTTTTGATGGAAAATCAGATAAAATTAAAACTTGATCCTTTACCATTGTCACATGAAAACGAGATATCCTGCATAAACGAATCGATTGAACAAACCTGGCAAAGTTGAAGTTGGAAGCCTGTCTAATGTTATTACAGTTGCATAGAGACAGAGTCATCCTGCATAAGTGAATCGATTGAACAAGAAAGCAGAAATCAAAGAACCAACGAAAAAGTAATCCATACCCGGTAAATCGATAATGTTCTTCAGCTGCTTGGAAAAAAATATAGGTGATGATAATTGTGAATGTTAATGTCATGTTCATTTTAATTTAGAAAAAAATAATAATGTGTGATTCATTCAGAAAACAGTCACAACTTTTAACTGAAAAAAGAAAAAATCTGTCAAAATGGAAGCATTGCCTAATGACTCGTGACCTAAAATGTTAAGGGTCTAGGAAAAGTTTCTCCGAAAGTGAAATGTTACTAAGATATACTTTGATGTGTAGGACCAAACATCTAAGTGAATCTAAACCATTCATGCCACTTTCGGGGACATTTGCGGAATAACTTTTCCTAGGTCCTAACATTGCTCAACTAATGACAGGGTGGGTTAGTCTGAGAAAAAGAATTAATCCATGCGGCACTCCAAGTGTGTTGTGATTGATAAATACTGCTTGACCCATGACTTTTGTGTTGGTGTTTTAGGAGACAAACTGACCTACGACGTGCGACGTACTATGACCGGTATGGAGCATCGTTCCAAGAGCACTCAATAAGCTCTCGCTAAGAAAAGAGAAGGGTTGAGCCATGATGAGTTCAGATCAGATGAACAGCAGTGGTATTTTTTCTTTTTCTTTCTTTGAGGGTCATTACTTGAGAGGCTCTGCTCCAAGTCCAATGGGCCAAAAGGTCCATGCCCAGTGGGGCATTCATTGTATTTGTATTCGTGACCCAAAAAAACAAAAGGAGAAGAAAATTGTAACCTCCAAGGTGCAGCAGCTAGCTTGTTTATAACTAGCGGATGCAACTGCCTAAAGGCACGTCGAAATGCATCATAGTCTTAATTTAAATGAATTGTCCATACTATCCGATTGTTCTACGGGATAGTTGTAATCTTCCCAAAACGTAAGTTATCATTTTGAGATATTTTCCTATTTAATCATATAAGGCAACGTTTTTTTTATATAGAGATGCATTACCTAAAAAGTGAGAATAGAAAGGGATAAATTTTTTCATTACAATGGTACCATCCAAATAGACAAACCATGCCACACAATGAGTTGCAATATCGTTGTTATTAATATATATTTCTTGCACCGGTACTTTTACCGCAAATAAAATATATATATAAAAAAAAAAAACCCATGCCAAATTTCCAATGCATAGTTAAAACAGTTATCACCAAGAATACTGCAACTCAAAAGTCTTGCTTTTTTGCAAAAGCAAAATATATCCCATCTCCTCTCACCTGCTAATTGCACCCAAAATTCCTCAAACCAGGTATCTATATTTTTTTTTGAAAGGCAAAAAAGATTTCATTAATCTTTGAAAGGAATTACAAAGATTAAAGGGAAACACATGAAAACGGCATCAAAATATACCCAATCACAAACCCGAAGCAGGACAAAATCGACAAGATGTTAACAGAAGAAACACAACGATTACAGCCGGAAACTCCACCAAACCGAAATGCAACCAAACTTCCTATCTGAATGACATAGTACTAGAATAGAACGCAGTGGCCGACGGGCAGGTAGTTGATTGCAGTAAAAATCCTTCCAAAATCAGGTAGCAATTGAAGAACTCGTACCTCTCAAGTAGGATTTCCTTCCAATTCCGATAGCAATTGATGGTCTCAATTTGATGAATTGTCTCTCCCATGAGCCCCTGAGCCAAGGAGAAAGCTTGAAGAAGTTGGCTTTCCAAATGCACAATAATCCACCGGTTAAACCATTAGCATCCACCACCTCAGCATAATCAAAACCGACGTCCCACCAAAGATTGCTGACAAATTCTTTGGTGATGCTTTTTTTTTTTTGCTTGCTTGCTTGTAACATATCCATGTTGCTTTCTCTTAGTGTTTTTTTTCCAGATTCCCTTTCAGATTTTCCCTTTTCTCTAATTTTCCCAAGCCCTCGGTATTTTATGACATGAATTTCACATTGGCTTGAAGAAATTTGGCACCCCTTACAGTTTGAGCTGATTAGGGATCAAGGCATTCAGCCCTCTCTGCTGCATCCAGAACTTCCATCTCATACAGTTTGCTTAATTATTACCTCATCTTCATTTCCATCACAACTTAAACCCATTAACTTGTTTACATTCCAGACAGCTTGGCCTTCATTGAGTAAGATTCTGTTACAATTTTCAATTCTCTGTTAGTAGACCTTGTTCGTTTTGGTATTTGAATTTAATTTGGATTTTGGGTAAATAAGTGGAAAGAGATAGAGAGAGAAATAAGAGTAATGATTGAGAGAAAATTTATTAGAGACTGTGCATAAAGAGAGAACCCAAAATCCCCAAACGAACATGGTCTTAATTTTTTCATACATCAAAAAATAATGTAGCCAAGTTAGGTCAATAAAACAAAGTGTGAATTACTAAATTTTAAATCGTCTCATTTACTAGACACGTTAAATTATTCGGGATTCTTCTAGTGCATGAGAATCCAATCAGCGTCACTAAAGCCACTAAAATAACAGAAATAGGCCGCAGGGCCCTTCTTGAACATACTCTGATGATCGACATCGTTTATTTTCTTAAGTCTCATTTCGGACATTAACCGCCCTCAAAAATTTGCCGAATATCGTAGGACTCCAGACACATTTGTCATTAAAGATCATGTTCCATTAGCTCACTAAAATAGTCCATTACTCAAACAGCGGTGCTACGCCCACCGCTCAACATCTCACAATCCGTATCGGTAATCAATGGTCCAGATTTAAAAAAACCTCTTCCAGTCTTTTAAAATCCGGATCGTCCAAAACAATTTTGAACGATGAGATATTGAGCAGTGGGCATAGCCCATATAGTGATGTTAAATAGCCCAAAGACAACTAGAAAGCCCAACTGCTTTTATTCAATTTTTTAATCCTAGAAAATCCAATTCCACCTATCCTCAGAGGATAGGAAAATTTGGGGTGGGATTTGAACCATCACCAAAGGAAGTGACCATAACCTTTTTTTTTTTTGAAAGGCAAAAAAATTTCGTTAATCTTGAATTTGTTACAAGACTTATAGGAGCAAGCCAGCAAAGAAACAAGATCCTTGTTCAAAGAACACTTCAATCCAATCCGAGACCCAAAACCTACGATTGGAGAAAAACCAATCGAAGGACACCCATATGAGACAAGTCCATCTACAAAGACTGAAGCCCAAACACCCTTTGTGGGTCTAAAACCCAAATCGTAACAGATTTAGCAAATGCAAAGCCTAAAAGCTCAAAAAAAAAAAAAAATTACAGCTAGGAGGCAACTTTAAAAAAGCTATGTGCGTGCATCTTTCTTTTTAGGAGTACTTATTTGGTTATCCTCTTTCTCATATGCATAGCAAGTGAGAAATGTATAAAACATTAACATGCCAATAGGGGCTACAACATAATTGCTGCAAAAAAAAAAATTAAAATCAAAAGAGAGTACGCCCATTACAATTGCACTCCAGCTCAAAGAAAATTGGATTGATTGATTAAAGCAGAAATCCGAGAAAATTGTTGCTTGACTTCGTGAAGAGACAAAGAGATAAAGGTGGCAGGACCTCAGGGCTCAGACTTATATACCTAACTTCATTTCCTCCATGTCACACACTGAAAACTGGTTTGATCACAATCATGTAATGCCAAAGCGATACGAGTGCTTTCCTTCACAAAGTCATAAACCAAACACGGCCTACATGATCTGCGATCGCTTCTCATACAATTTTGGCCACCCAAGATCCGTCTGCTATTAGAAGTCATTCCATGCAACCTGACCAAAAGTTCTTATCAAATAACAGCCATGATTGAGATCTTGTGATTCTGCAAGAGCTTATGCTCAGTAGAATACCAACCTTGAAAAATTAAGAATTAGAGAAATATGCATTAGCTTAGATGCTCTACAGAAGAACCAAGTATATTATGATGGAAGGTGATGCAACAATATCACATTTTTCTCTGGAAAGGAAACTTTAGGGAACTATAGAAAATGCAAATGAAAAAGGATGACATATTCAGCTAAACCTCTCGATGAAAGGTCCAAAATAGTCCGAAATACTGTACTCAATCAAACCTTCACGTTTCTTACTACATAAAAATCAGCCCTTGTGTAGCTCAGCATTAAACCAAGTTGAATGTGATAGGACCAATTGAAAGACGTTTCTCTGTTGATTTATACAATTAATAAGCATTTTTTTCTCCATCTTTTGGGGAAAAAAAATCCTTGTCAACATTCTCATTACTATTTCAAAAAATATAATTTCAATTCCAAGCAAAAAAAGAATACAAAGCGCATATACTGAGGAAACATGAGAGATCAAACCTGCTCATATATAGCTGTGCATGCCTCCAACGGTTTGTTACCAGTCAGCTAACTTCCAAACTCTACAAATTGAAAACCAAATAAGGACATTGGAAAGTTGCGGTCTCTGAAGTAAGGAAAAAAGTTTGGTGAGCAAAAAATGAAAGTAAGTTGCATGACATTGAAAAAGAATTTAACATGCGTGCAAGCTTAAACAAGCACCAACTTCAATTGCAAATAGCTCAATACTTAGAAGAATTAACGGTGACAGGCTTATGATACAGAGCTTATGATACCGAATTTCGTCAATATTGAAGAGAATTAACAAGGACAGGCTCAGCTCAATATTGTGGATGTTATTTTCTTTGTTTGTAGTAGTAGCAGTCGTAGGTCCAAATGGGGTTGAATCAATATGGTATATATACTGCTTGATCGGATCAACTTTTTTTGTATGCTAAAACAGTAAAGAAATAACTTAAAAAAATCTCGAGGAAAAGAAAGAGAAGCGGTGGAGAAATTAATAATGCTAGCTAGCTGGAGTACTCCATTTAATAACACAAGAATCAGAAGATGAATGGAATGAAGTAATGACATGTTGAATTTTTCTTGAAAATAATGTATATGCAGTGCGGAACAGATACCTGAGTGGGAAGCTTAGGTTTCCCCTGGCCGCGTATCGTGGATAGACTTATTCACCGATTACTTCATCATCGATTTCTATAAGAGGGATGCGAGCAATCTTATGCCAGTCCTCCCCTTCCTCCCTGCGGCAACGAGGTTTCAGCAATGGACAGTCCGTAATAGACAGCTGAACGAGGGAAGTGGGAAGCCCCTCTTCTGGCAAGGATTGGAGCTGAGGGCAATTCCAAATATCCATGGTTTCGAGAGAGCCAAGATGTTGAAGGCCCCTTTTGTTGAGTGATTTGAGATTCGGCATTCTTCCGAGCTCGAGATGTTTAAGAGTGGAGGGCAGCAGCCACTCCTCGGGGAATGACTCCAACGCATCTTCAGATTCACCGCGCAGATTAAATGCTTTGAGGGAGGGTAGTGTTTGCAAACCCCAATCTCTTCGGCCACCAACAAGTTTCTTGCAATTCCTGATATAAAGAGAACCTAATTCAGAGGGCAGACCCTCTTTCGGAAAAGTCTCAATTTCTGGACAATCATGTAACATTAAGAACCTAAGAGATGGGAGAAGGGTGTGCATTTGTTCTGGCAAAGCCTTCAGCTTCTCGCAATAATAGAGAAATAAAGAAGACATATTTGGAGCAGGTAATCCTCCGCAGGGAAAAGATAGCATATTATTGCAATCATAAATGAAAAGTGATGTCAGATTGAGCTCAATCCCGTCCGGAATCAACAGGGTCTCAAAATTTTGACAATCATTAATTTTCAGAGACTGAAGTTGCGGGAATAAACCTAGTGGGAGGGATTTGAGGGTATCGCATTTGCTCACCTCCAATATTTCAAGGGACGTGTAGCAATGGCTCATCTCCTCAGATAGGGGGAAATATAATAGACTTGGACATTTGTCAACAGTCAGCTCCTTCAGATTTTTTAGTGTTACCAGCTCGCTTCCAAATTCCTTCAAACTTGTGAAGCCTGAAATGTGCAGCTTTTCAATAGAAGGCACACCTTGCCACTCCAACTGCATCCCTTGGCATTCGATCAACGATAGCCTACGTAAAGAAGTAGTAATCGGAAGTGAAGACACAAGCTCCGGGCAATCCTCTATGCTAAGGTTCACCAGAGAAGGTAAATTTGTCGGTAAGTGTCCGAACAGCTTGGGACACTTGATAACCTCAAGCGTTTGAAGCCGAGAGAACTCTCCAGCATCTAATATACACCAATCCACCCACCCTGACATTTTCTCAAAATATAGTCTCTCGAGAGATTGAAACGGTTTTCTTAAAGAATCACTCTCTCCATAAAATTCACGACCCACGCTGGTTATTCTCGGCATCCTTTTAATGGTAAGCGCTTTCAAAGAGGGCATTTGACCAAGTGGGGGCAAGAAAAAGCAATTCTCGCAATTCTTCAAATGTAACGACACCATATTGCAAAACGATTGATCTCCTAACCAAGTAGGAAATCTTGTGCCTCCATAGTTTTTAATCTCAAGGTGCTTCAAGTTTGTATGAGGCTCTAGCTTTCCAAGTACATCTCTTGCATTTTGTGAATCCTCTGTAGTGCTATTCCATTTCAACGCTAGGATTTCAAGATGCTTTTTCTCACTCATCTTTGCTTCCAATGAATCATGGCCGCTCTTTACATTTTGCAATCCCGAGATGGAGATTGTTCCTCGAAGGCAATGGAACTCTCCTAACTCATTAATACTGGTGCACTTTCCTACAACAAAATCAGTTAATTGTTGGAGATCTTTCAACCTACTTATATTCATTGGCATCTCTTTTAAGTTTGTTCCCCTTAAATCAAGATGACGCAACGAAATCAGTTTTACAAGATCTGCCGGTAATGTTGTAAGAAGATCACATCCAAATAACAACAATGTTTCTAAATTATACAGCTTACAAACTGATTCCGGCAACTCTCTGATTTTGGTGAGAGAAAGGTCCAAAAAGCGTAAATGTATCAAATTGCCAATTGAATAAGGCAATTCTTTAATCCCATATTTCGACAGAGATAGCAGCCGTAAGCGTGTCAATCCTGGCAAAATCTCATCCACAACCTTTACGCTCAAACACCCGCTGCCATAAGATTTATGCTTTAATGGTAGGAAAGTTCTTAAACACTTAGCCTCCTTAATTTCCTTGAACTTCTCAAAGCTATCAAATCCACTTCGAGCAAATGAGAAATAACGCACCTTTTCAGCAATACCATGTGGATTGCCATTCTCTAGCCTATCATAGAAATCTCCCATCACATATTGAGCTAAATCATGAACAAGATCATGCATGACATACAAAGAAGCTTTAGCATTTGATCTTTGAAAAAATGACCTTGAAAGCAATTCGCGGAAGCACTCATAACCTTCTTCTTCCACTGTCTTATTATTCTTGGGCTTCTCCAAAAAACCTTCTGCTAGCCAAATTGAGACTAATTGCTTCATGTTGAATTCATAGTCCTTAAAAATTATGGAACAGCAAGCAAAACATCTTTTTAAATGCGATGGGAGATAATGATAGCTCAATCTTAATGCTGGAAGGATATTGCTCTTCTCCTCTGATAACTCCCATATGGCACTTTCCAGTATGTTCTCCCAATCCTTAGGATCTCGTTGGGAGCGCAAAAGACCACCCAATGTTTTTACAGCTAAAGGCAAGCCGTTACATTTTCTCACTATATCCTTACCAATCCTTTCAAGGTTAGGATGAGCATTGCAATCTCCCTTCTCAAATGCATGTTTGGAAAACAATTTCCAACAATCTTCCTCTGGTAATTTCTGCAAACCATGAATAGGAACCGTTTGCATGATAGAGGCAACGCTTTCATTGCGCGTTGTAACGATAATCTTACTCCCGTGTGCTCCAAATCTAAAAGGAGTCATCAAGGCGTTCCAATTGTCATAGTTCTCGTTCCAAACATCATCTAAGACAATAAGAAACTTTTTCCCACACAATGATTCCTTCAGCTTGACCTGAAGCGAGTTTAGGTCCCTTACGCCCAAATTCGGCCCATCGACTGCCTCGACAATTGTTCTTGTGACACTTTCAACATCAAATACGTCAGAGACACATACCCATGCTTTCTTAACAAAATGCCCATCCAATCTGCCATCGTTATACAAAAGCTGAGCAAGGGTGGTCTTGCCCATCCCACCCATCCCAACAATTGGAATCACATCAATCTTGTTACTACTTTCTCCATCAGAGAGCAACAATTTCATTATCGCATCCTTGTCATTCTCCCGTCCATAAACACAGGATTCATCCACAAAAGAAGTTGTTGGCACCCTAGTTTGGGACCAGTTCAGTCCAGCAACTTCTCTCAAACCAAGTACATCTTTAGCTTTCACGAAATAGTCTAACATGCCAATCATTTTCTCTAATTTGGAGTTCATACCACCACGGTCAAATAACCCAGTGAAAGTCGAGATCAGAGAATCTTGTAAACTTTGTTTGCCTCTTGGGTACTTGGCTTCCACCTTGCTCCGCAAGGCCTCGGTACGGATCTCATCCACTAGGTCCTCGGCATGGTAGACAGCATCTTTAAGCTCGTCCAGCCAAGTTTTCACAGCTCGGTCAGTGATCTGCTTCTCCTCTGCATCGTTGAGCACCTTATTGAGTTCAAGTAACGTCAACTTCAGCTTCTTGAGGAGACTTTCGTCAAGCTTTCGACCCCGGAAGAACTTGATGAGCTCCGGGGAACTCAAGCGGTCGAGCAGCACATTAAATGCACAGCCGAGAAATGCTCCTCCAACCAAGGTCGCAGCCATGTTTTTTCAGTTGTTTGCAGACTAGAGAGATCACAAGGCAGTAGGGAAAAAAAGTGTGCAGGAAACCAAGATTGGAAGCCTATGCAACCTTTTGAGGGGGACCGGAGTTTACGGAATTAAATGTAATTTTTTCTATAAAGCAAACACTGGCATTCTGCTGACTAGAAAGGGAAACCTACGATAAGTTTTTCAGTGTCGCGTGGGCACGGCCACGTGGTGCTGAGCACCATTTCGGCCATCCAAATGTGTTTTAGACGACCCAGATCTATTTGGATAATTTTTTAGTTTAAAATTATCTAAACACCGCCTCAAGCCCTAACGGATTTGGTTCGTCTAAAACACGTTTGGATGATCGAAATGCGTGCTCCGCACCACGTGGCCCGTGCCCACCCAACACTGAAAAATTTATTGGAATGTACAGTTCAACAAAACAATAACAGTACAGTATTTTTTTATGGGCAAAGCTATGGTATACGTAGGGCCGTAAATGAGCCAAGCTTTGTCGAGCTCGAGTTCGGCTTGTTTATTAAATGAGCCAAAAATTTGAGCTCAAGCTTAGCTTGAGCCTTAACGAGCCAAGCTCTAGCTTTTGGCTTATACAAGCTCGCGAGCTGCTCAGTTCGTTTATAGCCCTAGGTATACTTGCAATTTCTACCCCTTTTTTAAATGTATGTTGCACATTTTTATGGTTAGCTAGGCAAGGTGTATGTTGGAAAGTAATTGATACTCATAATTTGGATTATAGTCAGCATATTTTTTTGTGCATGATACTCATTTTATGTGTATGTTACCCGCATTTTTTGGTTCGTTAATTATACATTTGTGGAGGGAGAAACGCATTTTTTTGGTTGAACAAAGGATAGGTGGTGTATTGTAAATTCCAAAATATTTTACGCATTTTGTGGTGTTTACACTTTTTTTTTTAATGTTACTTGCGTTTTTTTTTTCTTTTGATAGCCAAAATTTCCCGGGAATTTTGCATGAAACCCATTCACTTATGACCCTTTTTTTTTTTTTGAGGGTCTACCAAGGCTTCTCCTTTTATTTACTCTATACTTTCTATTGACAGTATGAATCTTCGGAAAAATGGTTTTATTCGAAGCAATGGAATTTAGTAATAATGGACATGAACTTTGGAAATCCTAGATGTGAACAAAATGACCAAGTCCAAAAATTTGTTAATGTTATAGAAAAACAATCAAGTTTTTTGACTCACCACGAAACAAGGATTAAATATTAATACCATGCGCATGCGTAGCGGTTAATGATCACAACAACCAATTAATTATGCTTTCTAACGTTAAATACAAAACAGCAGGGTAAGATAAACACATAAACAAAGACCTCTGAATCGATTGATAGTGGCATTAAAAGAAGAGAGACTTAAATATTCATCTTTAGATCTCATCCCACTTAAGAATTCATCTCGGTCATTTTGAACAGTTATGTTTTCATCCTTTCAGATGGTGAATTATCTATCTTACCCTTTTGAATTCATATATGTTTTATTAAATTGACATCTTAAATTAGTGGGATTCAATCATTTTTTAATTTAGTAGGATTCAACCATTTCCTAATTTAGTGGGATTCAATCTTAATAATTACGGGAGATAATTACGAAAGATGATTTCAAAACTTAAAAGATTCGTAATAACCAAATTTCACCGATTTACATTCAAAAACCATATTTATTTTTTCGTTTATACCACGTATTATCATGAAACATTTTGGAACATGGTGGATTGACCATATATATATATATATTTTTTTGCAAAATTCTCATAAAATATATTCAGAACATATACAATATTCGTAGTGACCATATTTTTCATGGTTAATTTGTCATGAAAACAACAAACCAAAATCATGATTTCTCGGCGGAACTTGAAAACCCACAACATTCTGGGAAAATAGCCCTTTTTTGGAACATGATGGATTGACTATGTTTTTATTTTTGTGCGAAACTTGAAAACCCATAACATTTTGGGAAAATAGCATGAAAAACATGAATATAAAATGTTTTATTCATGAATATACACCACGAAAAAATATGAATATACAATGTTTTATTCATGAAAATTCAACAATATGAAAAATACATCATGTTTGAAACAAAAAATACCATGAAACGAAAAGGTACAAAACTAAATAGAGCTAACCAGCAAAGATGTCGAACACCACTCCAGATCTTGGGCCGCCCTGTTTGCGATGCTACTTGAATCCATTTTTCTTTATCCCAAACTCATCGTTTCTGAACCCGCTGATTCGGCCGGAGGCGAAGTTGAACGACAACGACAATGGAGTGCCGTTCGTCGGCATGGAGGGCAACGAAAGGAGGTCGACGGGAGGAGAAGGGGATCTATTCAAAGTTCCTGAAGCTATTATTGAAGAACTAGCGGTAGGCTTTGATCCCATGACAGCTGCCATTTCAATGATCTCATGCAAAAATGGACAAAATGGAAATGGTGTTTCAAATTGGTAGGCTTTAATTTGATCCCATAATTACGGGATTTGGTTTATGGGGCAAACAATTTCCATTAATTATGAGATATGACGTCATAACTATTTAAATTGCATGGGATGAATTTTTACATGATACGAATAAAGATGATGGATATTTAAATATTCCGGAAAAGAAAAGCCAACTTTTGGAGATAAGTATGAAAGTTTGTCCGATTATAAAAAGAAAAGGTTTATGTCCATGTCCATGTCCATGTCTATGTATATACCTAACCCAAATTTAATTGGTGGTTGTATGAAAAGAAAAGATAACATTGTCGAATAAAGACGGTTCGATCACCCGGCCATTTTTATAAACAAAAGCATGCGCAGGTTTATATACTGAAAAACAGTCAATTGATGAAATGGTATTATATACTGAAAAGAAAATCAAGTTTTCTTATCCAAGATAGAACTATAACTAGCATGGGGGTTGATGATAAGGGAATCGAACAAGAATCAAACATTAGTACTACCATATTTTCCGAATGACCAAAAACAAAAATTAGATTGTGCACTTACCCAATTAAAATGGGAAGGCTCTTGTGCACCTACCTACCTAAGTTGAATAATGGTACAATTAATCTACAACCACACACGCTCACACACACAAACACACAAACTATTTGAAGTCCAACAATCGATGCGCCACACACACTCGTGTGATTCATGAGGAGTTTGTGTGTTTGTATGCGTGTGATTGTAGAAGAGTTGAAAATGGTAAGGCTCTTGTACACATTTATTCAAGTATTTATGTATATATGTACCTACCTTGTTTGAAAAGGAAAGGCTCTAGCTGTGCACATACGTATACAGGTAAGGCAAACATTTGAAAAGCCGGTCATACTCGGAAGGGGATCCAAAGGTGTTGTAGTGCATCCTCGTGTAGTGCGTTGTGTAGGGCATCAAAACGACGTTGTTTTGGTGCCAAATGGAGCCAAAACACAAACCTCAAAACTACGTCGTTTTGCGCCACAAAATTTGTAGTGCATACCTGCTCGCAGTGCGCCTCGTAGGGCATCAAAACTACATCGTTTTGACCAGGCAAAGGACACCACATCAACCCTCAAAACTACGTCATTTTAACTCTTAAAAAACTAGAAAAAAGGGACTTGTAGAGTTGTAGTGCACTACAATAACAGTAAACTATCTTTTAACACTTAAAACTTTTGCATTTGTAAGGCAACAGAGACTTCCGCATTAGTATGGTCTTGTGTGGTTGATTAGGAAAATAAATTTTTACGATTGTGATAAATAAAGTACTCTCATTAGGCCATCCACAGTGGTATAATTAAAAATGGATAATCAAAAGTTGACACATCAGCTTTTGATTATTCACTTAAGAGATTACTAAGCTTAACAATGTTGAGGTTCACAATGGTCACTTCTAGTCCATAACCAAAATAAGGGGTCCACTACAATTTCACACAATCTCTCCCTCCCCTTTTAATTTGTTTCCCACCATTCACTTCTCTCCATTACGTTTTTTTTTGGGCAAAAATATATCGAATATATGATGTTCTTTCTAGTGTTATCTATCAAAACAACACCGATTTTTTTTTCTTCCTATTCCTATAGCCTATATCACAAATCTACTACTCTCTTAATTTTTCAAAAAAAAAAAAATCAGATGTGTTCTTAAATTTGGAAGAGAATGCAAGGTTCTTCTTCTTTTTTTTTTTTTTTGCAAGGTTCTTTGTTTACTCAACCATGGGAGGAGGAACAAAAAAATGAATAATCACTTTTTAGTCGAAAAAATCAATTTTTTTTGCTAAAAAGTGATTATTTATCAATTGAAAAGAAAAGATTATACTTATCGATATTGTTGGATAAAATTTCGCCCCTATAGATCATAAGAACGAAAGTTTCTGATTCCTCTCAAAAATAATTTTTATGGGCGAAACTACACAGTTGATTACTAATCAACTGCACAGTTTCTGAAACATTGGTTAAGGTTATACACAGTTGATAATCAACTGCACAGTTTCAGAAAAGTATAATTACACTAATATCGATAAGTATAATGTTTGGATTTGTAAGGGCGAAACTGTTCAGTTGATTAGTTTCGCCCTTACGAATCCAGAAATAATACTTACCGATGTCTATTGGAGCTGATTGTTTACAGGACTCTATAAAAATATTATTTTAAATTTTATGAATATTTTTTTGTATTTTTGTGGGATTCGAAATGGGCCCCACAAAAAATATAATAGATGAATGTAGTATATATAGCATCTCAAGGGATATCCACTCCCGAATGATGCCTAGAGTACGCTGCAAACCTGGAAAGTTGAAGTTGGACAATTGTATAATGTTATTACGGTTGCATAGAGTCATCCTGCTGCAGTATTCCTGCATAAGCGAATCGATTGAACAAGAAAGCAGAAATCAAAGAACCACCGAAAAAGTCATCCATGCCCAGTGAATCGATAATGTTCTTCAGCTGCTGGGAAAAAATATAGGTGATGATAATTGTGAATGTTAATGTGCAAAACTGTGGAATAATGAGCTCATGTTCATTTTATAATTTAGAAAAAATAATAATGTGTGATTCATTCAGAAAACAGCCACAACTTTTAACTGGAAAATGGAAAATCAGTCAAAATGGAAGCATTGCCTAAGGACTCATGACTGAAAATGTTAGGGTTTATGAAAAGTTTCCCCGAAAGTGAAATGAATTACTGAGATACACTTTGATGTGTAGGTCCAAACATTCAAGTGAATCTGAACCATTCATATCACTTTTGGGGACATTTTCGTAATAACTTTTCCTAGGTCGTAACATTGCTCGACTCATGACAGGGTGGGTTAGTCTGAGAAAAAGAATTAATCCATACAGCACTCCAAGTGTGTTGTGATTGGTAAATACTAATTGACCCATGACTTTTGTGGTGGTGTTTTAGGAGACAAACTGACATGCAGCGTGCAACGTACTATGACCAGTATGGAGCATCGTTCCAAGAGCACTCAATAAGCTCTCGCTAAGAAAAGAGAAGGGTTGAGCCATGATGAGTTCAGATCAGATGAACAGCAGTGGTAGTTTTCCTTTTTCTTTCTTTGAGTCTCATTACTTGAGAGGCTCTGCTCCAAGTCCAATGGGCCAAAAGTTCCATGCCCCGTGGGGCATTCATTGTATTTGTATTCGTGACCCAAAAAAACAAAAGGAGAAGAAAATTGTAACCTCCAAAGGTGTAGCTAGCTTACTTGTTTATAATTAGCGGATGCATCGAAATGTCTTATAGTCTCAATTTAAATAAATTGCCTGCACTACCCGATTTGTTCTACAGGATAGTTGTAATCTTCCCAAAACTTCAGTTAGCATTTTGAGATATTTTTCTATTTGATCATACAAGGCAACAATTATTTTACATAGAGATACATTGTCTAAAAAGTGAGAATAGAAAGAGATAGTGACAAGATGTCAATAGAAGAAACACAACGATTGCAGCCGGAAACTCCACCAAACCGAAATGCAACCAAACTTCCTATCTAAATTACATAGTACTAGAATAGAACACAGTAGCCGACAGCAGGTAGTTGATTGCAGTAAAAATCCTTAGCAATAAAAGAACTCGTACCTCTCAACTCTCAAGTAGAATTTCCTTCCAATTCCGATAGCAATTGATGGGGTCTCAATTTGATGAATTGTCTCTCCCATGAGAGCCAATCCCCCAATCTTCTGATGTATTGTCCCCAATCTGATGATGAATTGGCTTTTCCCCATTGAACTTTTGAGCCGATCTCCAATGTATCAATCTTTGTATGATGAGAAAACCAGCCCATTTGGGACAGAATTGTATTTTATATGGCTGTGAGAATGCTTCCCAATCTGATAATGAAATCATTTACAGATAAGTCATTGTTGCCCCATTTCGTTTTCATTCACCATGCAATCCTGCATTTTGTCAAAGAAATCCGTTAATTCAACCCCAACATGAAGATTCCAGCTTGAAGAAGTTGGCTTTCCAAATAAACAATAATCCACCGGTTAAACCATTAGCATCCACCTGATCAGCATAATCAAAACCGACGTCCCACCAAAGATAGCTGACAAATTCTTTGGTGATGCTTTTTTTTTGTTTGCTTGCCTGTAACATATCCATGTTGCTTTCTCTTAGGTGTTTTTTCCAGATTCCCTTTCAGATTTGCCCTTTTTCTCTAATTTCCCCAAGCCCTTGGTATTCTATGACATGAATTTCACATTGGCTTGAAGAAATTTGGCAACCCTTACAGTTTGAGCTTGATTAGGGATCAAGGCATTCAGCCCTCTCTGCATCCACAACTTCCACATCTCATACAGTTTGCTTATTACCTCATCATCTTCATTTCAATCACAACTTAAACCCATTAACTTGTTTACATTCCAAACAGCAGCAGGCAGCTGCTGCTGCTCTATATATAGCACTTTTCCCCCCCTTCTTTCTTCTTCTTCCAATATTTGTTGGTGAGTTGATATGTTGAGGGAATCCCACAATTACTTCAATCGGTTTCTTCTTCTTTTTCTCTTTTGATGATGAGATACTGGTTTGAGGGGTAGTGACTCTTCGACTAAACATGCACTCAGGAATGGATCTTGGAATGCATGGAGTTGAATACATAATCTGGCCCATTACATTTCTCTGCAGCCCATTAAGATTAAACGCTTTGTGGATCAAAGAGGGTCCAGTAGCATTGCTGGGCCCCAAATTGAGACTTAGCATTGCTGGGTCCAGTAGCATTGATAGGGTCACCTATCTATATTAAAGTCTCTTCTTCTGTCGAAAAGACTAAAATGCCCCCGCGATCCTCCTTCTGCGTCCAAGTCGCAAGTGTAAACTACATTTTTTCTGCCAACGGCTATTCTTACATTCCATGAGAACATGGAACCGTTTCGTATGTTTGTTGTGCCGAGGTCATCGCCTGCGTTAGACCCGCAATGGACCGTCAGGAGATGATTAGAGGGGAGATTGTTGTTAATGGCGATGGGGCCATAAGCTAGGGTAAGAGACTCTACCGGTGATCGGTGCATCGCCTTTATGATTAGGGCAAGCATCCATAGGTAGCTTTTGGGGTGGCTCATGTTAGTTTTTTTCTACTTTCTGTTGGGCTACTTCTTGGTTGTAAAAGAAAAGAGCAAGGGTGTGACATTTTATCACTTTTTTAGTTTATATAGATTATAGACAAGCCTGTAAATCTTTCTAGTCTACAGAGGGATATGGGAATCATGAAGACTTTGATTTAATTACATCGATCTTTCCAAATAATGCTAAGAAAATAATGTTGCATTCGGGTTTTTGTATTAACGTTATGTCCTAAATCATTCCATTTGCTTGGATGGTAAGTGTAATATTAATGATTTAAAGGATTACGTTATTTCTTTGTATATTAAAAAGAAAAGATACAATATTATTTGTATCTATTTAGGTTAATGGATTTTTCGAACTTGGGTTGGGTGGCCACCCCTGTCCAGCCACCCTTGGTCCAACCTTGATTCCTTCTTTGTTTTTTTTTTCTCGGCGAAAGTTAATATATATTGTTAGTGAGGTTTAAATCTCTATTGAATGCGTGAGAGTACATGGTGGTTACTCTCCATCCTTAACTGCCCATGTTTGAAAAAGAAATTCATTATTAGTTCATAGTAAATTTCAAGAATTTTGTATAAGTATTAACATCTATCTAGCATGAAACCCGTGCTATGTGCATAATTGACAGAAAAATATGTAAAGACTGTATGTAGAGATTATCTAATGCACAAAAATAATCTTCTTTTGAGATTTTCTCACTCGGGTGATTCTTCTTTTGACTTTCTTTGCAGCCTTTGATATAGCGTCATTTCTTTGGAAACACCGGTTGGGATTATACCCAATCTTGCCCGCAACGGAAGTGCAACCAAAAAATAAACACGCGCTAAGAACACACAATATTTACATGATTTGCCACTAAACAGCCTATTCTACGGCAGAGAGAAAGAGATTGCACTATACGAAAAATAAGATATTACAATGTGAGATAAAAAACCATCCTCGAGCTCCTAACACCATAGCTGTATACAATATTTTTCACTCACCCCCACATCTCTATTTTTCCCTCACATCTACTCTCCTTTCACCTCATGCCCGGTCCACCCGACAATCGCAAAGGACTGCCCACTCACTCGTTTTCTTTATCTCGCACACAATGCACATGCACATCTCCCTTTGATGATCGACACATGGGCATAAGAAAATAACAGATATATGGGCCCTTCTTCAACATACATTGATGATCGACATCATTTATTTTTCTTGCATAAGTCTCATTGCGGCTAATCGCGTCAAAAATTGACCAGATATCGCTCGACTCCGGGCGCATTCGTCGTCAAAGATCATGTTCCATTAAGCCCACCAAAATAGTCCATCACTCAAAACGGTATGGGCTCCATAAGCCCACTACTCCCTACTCCGCAGAGATTCCAGAAACGAATAATAGCGGGGGCCTATCAAATCTAGAAAGCCCACAACCAGAAAGCCCAACTTCCATCACATCTGAAAGCCCATAGCGATGTTAAGTAGCCCAAAGACAATTTCTCAACGCCCAAAATCGTTCGTAAAATCTTACATAGTACGACTACTTCTTGAAAATTTTGTATTATTTTTAAGCTCTTATTTTGCAGACCGGACATTTATTTTAGAACGAAGGGAGTAGCTTTTATCGATTTTTTTTATAATCCAAGAAAATCTTATTCTACCTATCCTCGGAGTAAGGGAAGTTGTGGGGGTGGGATTTGAACCCTCACCAAAAGAAGTGCTCGTAACCTGCTCTAGCTATCACCTGAGCTAGGAGGCAACTTCTAACTTTTCTTGACGAGTATGTGTGTGCATAAATAAACGTTTAGCTTCGCAAAACTACAATCTAGGTTTACTTAAACCTCATAGAACAAAATTGAGCAAATTAAAGTTGGGAAAGATTTTTCCCTATGCATTCCCCACACGTTTTTCATGCAACCATCGACCTCTTGCCAATTGATTCTAAGTACCTTTATTGATTGTGTAAAGGCTTCTAATTATCCCAATTGTACCAGGTCCAATTTTAATTTACCGGCTACTTGTTTCATTAGCTTTAATTCGAGCCGCAAGTCCTATTTTGTCAACGGAGATACTCACAATAATAGTAGGTCTGATTCAAGCGTTAAATAGATCAGCGGATAAGAATACTTGTCCATCCATAATGGAAATTACATTAGGAATTCAGCCAGCATTTTCCCTTGTCAATCCCATGGTCTCATAATGCAAGTAGCTTCTGTCTTTATTAACATAGCTTTCCAAACCAGAAATAAGGATCACTAAAAGCTAGGCGCCTAGGCCATCTTTTGTTCAACTTTTCACTCTTTTTTTTTTTTTAATCCCCAACTTTTCACTACTTTGTGCTTCATGACTTCATGTCCCCCTTAAAACTCATGAAATATATACATGCAGTGTTCTTAAAAGTATATACATTAAATCCTCTTTAGTAGATAAAATGTCCTATCAATGGCAATGGACAAACCTTCACTAGTAGTAGGTGGAACATGTGGGTAGGATCTAGAAACTAGCTAGCTCCCATTTTCAAAATATTTGAAATCGGTTCTCCAATTTCACTAGAGCTAAGGCTCTGATTTTCAAAATGAATATTGAGCTCACTCTAATTTTCAAAATATTGAAATCACTCCAACTAATTATTAGTTTCAATGGAAGGAGTCTGAAAAGTAAAAAAAAAATTTGATACTTCTGAACAAAAGCCAAAACAATGTTCGGTGAAGATAGAAAAAAAAATTGAACAGTTGGTCTTCAGTGTCTTATACAAACTTTTTCAACTTCGGTCCACATTTTTAGACTTTTCCGGTTTCTCTTGTTGAGACAAATGTTAAATCCCAAAAAAAATTTATTAAAAGCTGAACAAAAATTTTTGTAAGATTAAACATATACAACAAAAAAAAAATACCAAACCAAAAATTTAGAAAGGACATGGCTTAATTAAGTTTACAATGCTTAGATGTTAAACTCTGGCATTGATTCTAATGGTGTTTTTTCCTACTTCCGCACAATATACCTAATTCAAATGTCATCTAAGGGCAAATTGGGCATATCTCGTTCCAAATATGACGTAAAGTTTAGTATGCCCGGATCAATAAGTCTATATACACTTCTACCGACCACTCTTCTCTCACATATATGTGAGGCTGATTCCACAATTAAATATATGGGGCCGACGCCCATGTGAGAGAAAAGTGGTCGGAAAGTGTGTGCGTAGCAAGTTCACATGATACTGTCAAAAGAATTTTTTTTTTATAGGCAACAAAATTTATTAGAACTCGACAAATGGTACATTAAGGAGGCCAAACTCTAAATACAATAAGAAACTTGGATGAAGAGAAGGCCAGAAGAAAAGAAACAAGGAAAAAGAAAAGAAAATACATCCAATGAGATATTGAAAGAATCCACCAAAGGAGTGGAATTAATTATCACAGCACAGCACAATGAACATTTTCACCTTCATCAGTTCATAACTTCACCATAATCTCAGCTGGGGATGAAAACCACCTTGTAGTATTTAGCAAGAGCATCATCAATTAATTCAACAGGCATTTGGACCAAGATCAACAAGGTTTCAGTAGAAGTAAAATCCCTCAGCATCACACCTGAAAGCTTCTGTAGTAGTATTTGCGTGAGAAAATCCTTCAGATGAATCATCCTTGAGTAATAAAATTCTCTGTACTCAGTCACCCAACTCTTAGCCCTCCATTAGATTGGAGTTGAAAGAGTTTAATCATTCCTCCTCTAACCGTAATAAGCAGGTCAGATCGAGGAGAACTCGTAGCCTTCAAAAAAATTGGAATTAATAAAGAGCAGCAGCAGCAGCAGTCCTAGAATCAGTACATGGAAACCCTGGGTAGGTGATGATACTGTCAAAAGATAGTAGTATGATATATGTTGCACCAGTCTAGTGTCATTTCAACACAATATCAAATGTAGCATGATATATGTTAATTGCCTAGCTAGTAAGTAGTATGATATATCAAAAGATCAGTATTAATAATTTTACCTAGTAGTATGATACATGTCATGTTGCAGGACCAGTTTAGTGTCATTAAAAGATGTTGTAAAAACAACGGAGTATACCATTGCTTTAAAAAAATTTAAAAAAAAATGGCACTTTGGCTAAAAAGAAATAAGTATAACTTTGTTAATTATCAAAATTATTGGAGATCCTCTTATCCAATCAATATCACATGGAAATGAAATAAATATGCTAGATATAGTACTAGGATAAAAAATAAAAAATAAAAAAAGTAGAAGCTAGACACGCCATTTTCAAAATGGGAATCAATATATACTACTTTCTTCACTTATGTTTTCATTTGCCATTTAGTTATTCTCTCTTAATTTTCTGTTGGCATAATGATTATGACAAGATACAAAAACTGTGTGTAGACCTCGTTAACAAAAGTGGTCATTAGGTTCAGTGTTTCAGCCCCTTCCAATTTATGAGAATTAAGTTGTTTGGGAGATAGCAATGAATGTACCATTTGAAATCCCTTATCCATCTCTCTTTTTTTTTTTTATAACTCAAGTGTTTGGGTCAGCTTATGCACGCATCGACTCATCACGGACCACTTGCAGGAAGCTCAATTAAAGTCAGAGCAAAGCTAGCTCCGTATGAACTAGCCCCCAGAAAATTGATTACACCTGCAAGGTTTCGAGCATGAAATCTCGGGTTCCCTTTCTTTATAAGCACCGATAGAACAAAATGTAGTAATTTAGAAACATAATCATAGAAAGGGATTACATGCTTATAACTGAAGTGGGATCAATGATAACCTTCCCATATAGTTATCATTGTCATTTGAGTTATTACAACTAAAGTACCCTAATTTATGAGATAATCATGGGAGTTGGCTAGTGTTTCAACAAAAATGTCAACATTGTCAGGCAAATGGAACATAATATAGGAAACCAGCTAGACCTATAACACCACCATGCATATCTATAGATAGAGTATGGAATTAGCTAGCTAATAAGTTTCTAAATACCTATACATATATTCACAGATGCAAATGCATAACCAAATGGTTGTTAATTTATTTAGATCTTATATACTATCGTAATTTGTGCGTGTTTACGATTGCCTTGTTCGTTTTAATCTAGCCGAACGTGTTAGCTGCACAGTAAACTGCAACATTACTACTGATCGGCCAAAAGTTAACCAGAGGACACTTTAACGTTAAATACTGTGTATTTTTTACAAGGGCAAATGACTAATCTTCCAAGCACCTCTTACTTTTTCTTGTACCCTTCTAACGGCCGGCCTCGTGAGGTCGCTTGGTCCCTTCCAATCGATACAGGATTATTTGGTGATGTTATTCACAGTGTCTACCAAACTCCTCGTCAATCGAGTGTCAGGTGGCCTAACTCAGGCATATATGTGGTGCTAACTTGTTTGGCATTGGTCCTTCCCTACCTTTCGGCTCAACTCACACTCTCTTCATATCTATCTTCAACTGTCCGGCCTATGACCGTCATTCCACGAGATTGGCTACAAGCGTAGGCCCTAAGCTTGGGAGCCCATTCATCACTTCGATAACGCGAGCTATACATCCTAATAATCTTGCATGTGGCTTCGGCTCTGTCCCTCTTAGTTCAGCCCGATGTCAAGCGCTTTGGTCCTCTACATATTCATGAAATACCCACGAATAGTTATTCCAAAACTTAGAATATTAGGAAACATTGTTTTAGTAAATTTTTGTTAATGAATGGTTAGTTCAAAAGGTGGGGGAAAGGGCTTACTAGTGAGAATACTTGATTTAGAAGTTTCTTCTTCTACCAAAAAATTTGAGAAAGAAGTACTTCGTGATCTCATGTCCGATTCTACAATAAAGTAAACAGATATACGGTGATCTTTAAGAATGAAAATTAACTGAATGCAATTTGATTTGTAAATTTGAGACATGCTAACATCCGTGTTGTTCAATTGTCGCATTATCTATATATTATTAACACTAATAGTACGTTGGATTTGTACTTATTAAAGTCAACACATCCAAGGTCTGATCAATTTGGCTCTTGTATATAGATCATTTGTTTCTCAAAAAAGTCAGCTTATCTGGGGATAAATTACGATCCTCCATACATGAACTTAAACTAACCCGGTTAATTAGGTACCTGGTTAATTAAGTTAATCTCGCTCAAGGTTCTTAACCTTTAGTATGCCCTCTGACTCTAATTCATGTAGTAAGACCCCATTCAGAAACCTTCTTAAAAAATAAGCAGCTTATTTCATATTTTCAAATTTAAAAATAATGTAAATAAAAAATATTTTTTCAATTTTTTTTGCATCATATAAAAGATCTCGATGAGATTTTTCAAACAAGATCTATATTGCATATTTTTAGATTTCAATAAGCCCATACTTTTCGAGCTTGAAATTATCTTCTTAAAAAATAAGAACTTTTTTTGCATTCTGGAACGGGGCCAATTGACATGATATATTTGACAATTTCGTGATGAATTAATTGGAATTATGGAAAGTTCTAGACATCCTCGTCGCCGGAAAAAACAAAATTAATAAATATGATTAGTTTATACTATAATAACAGTCTTGACATTGCAAACGTTGCTAAGTTCCTACCAAGAGTTTTTAGTTTTTTTTTTAATAGTCAAGAACATATAAAATTTAATGGTCAAACTGTCAAAAGTGTGGTGATTTTAGATAGCGCGTGCCTAGTTCATATTCAGACCATTCCTTGTCCACATTACACAGCAATTTACAAACCTAACCCGACTTGTTTGTGTCATTTTGTGTTCGTGTTAGAATTCTCTGAACCCTAACCCGATTTGTTTAGCTTTTCATGTTATCATGTCGTATCACATTTGTGTTCCGTATCAGAAATAACCGACCCTAAACTGCTAACTTTGTGTCGGGTTATCGTGTCCTTCAAGAATTCCCACCCCGAGTCATGTTGTGTCATGTTCTTGTCAAAATTTTGTCAACCTTAACCTGACTTATTTAACTTTTCGTGTTATCATGTTGTGTCACATTCGTATTTCATATAAAAAATAACCGACCATAATCAACTAATTTCATATCGGGTTCTCGTGTCGTGTCGGAAATTTCCACCCCTATTCCTACCCTAGAGTTGGAACAAAGATGGGTAGTAACATATAGGTTAAATAATATTTTCGCACCCTTAATTAAGATAATTGCCTACCTATCTTTTTTGGACTCCAAAATATGAATTTTTTTTCAAAATTGTCACAAATTGATTAAACCCTGATCACCGTGGCCCGGTTGGCATTTGGCAATTGCCAAGTACTTCTGATGAAAAATGGAGAAGTACGATAATTAAGGTCAAAAATGAAGAAAATTTAACCCGTTAACTTCCATCCGGGGGCCAATTGACAATTGTTCAGAATTTGAAGTATGATTGATGAAAACATTCAAAGTTGAAAGCCAAAATGAGGGATAATAATAATAAATGCTCTAGGGTGTAAATTGTAATCTTCCCTCAACTTTGTTAAGCTAATGTATGTCTAGTCGTGACTCACGACCATATATGATTCAGTACATATGGACAAAAGAGTTAATGTTACAATTTGCAACTAAATCCACATAGGACCCGGCTTCTCTGTCGTCACTGCAGAGAGGGCCTTTGTCATTCCATCACGATCGTCTGTCTCAACAATCAATAGTTTAAATTTACAGAGACTATTCTACACAATACGTTTGGATGGTTGTAATTACGCAAATGACACTCTGCAGTCTAGTTTTAGACCGCAAATAAGTTTTTTTTTTTTCCCATAAGACGATAATAGTGAGGAACTAAACTGGTTTAATGTGGACAAAGGTACAACCTTACCATATGCATACTTAGTTATAGTACTATTTTGTAGGGATGTTGTAGTATCAAATTGCCACTTGCATGAAAATGAATGGGTACCCATGAGTGTGTGATATTTTATTTGGACTCCAAGAAAGGTAGATGGATGAAGAAACATTTGTGAAAAGGTAAGTAAGAGTGAATTTGTGCCATAGAAGTAATTTTGGCAAAATTCCTTATTCAACAAACTACGCCCAGTAATAATTCATCATCTCAAAGACATTACCTCATTCATCCTCTATGGGCCTGGGCTTAATCCGTAGTGGTGAGGCGAACGTTTTATGATCCAGAATCGCACGCAAGATCCGATTCCTAATTGCGTAACAGAAGGTTGTAAAAGTACGAAAAAGAAATTAAAAAGGAGTTGGAAAACTTGAGGGATGAGTTTTCCTGAGCAAAGAAGGATATTATTACTATAACATTCATATTGACCAACAACATTACCATAAATTTTACTAAAGTACTCGATTTAAAATTTGGCCTTATTCGTTTTGGGGTCTCAAAATCTCAAGGTACGATTTTAAATAAATTTTCTCTATCCGGCCATCTCTCTCCAGTCACTATTCTCAAAAACCTCTCTCGAGACCCAAACTGAACACGGGTTTAATATATATTTCAAATCTTGGCAGCATGACTGACATTGGATACTACTAATACATGGAGTACATATTTTATATGGAAAGAGATATGCCAACCTCAGCAGAACCTAGAGGGATGGAGACATGGGAGTGGATTCAATTACATATCCACTCTACATAGCTGTTTTCTCATTAATTTATTTACATTATTCAATTTTCATATTGCCTTTTTATTACTCCAATTATTCAATTTATTATTCAATTATTATATTGCCTTTTTATTACTCCAATAATCTTTCAACTCAGCTACACAACAAAGAGGGGAGAAAGGGACGGGTGGGATGAATGTGGACGAAGAGGCCGGTGGTAGCAAAAAAGATATGGTGAAACCACTCCCACGCGCAGGTACATGGCGCGTGGCCACCACAATTAGAAACAATTTTAGTACTAAATTCTTTTTGGAACTAATTTACCGGGAAATTTTTTTTTTTTCCTTGACGAAAGTCAACATTAATAGATAGTTGTAGTTAGTGAGGCCAAGTTCTATTAAGATTTTTGGATTTTTTCTTGTTTTGTCTTTTTTCAATTTTTTTCGCGTTTGTTAGTTTTGCGTTTAACTTTTGTGGATTATTATTTCGTCATTGAGATGATCAAAAAAAATAAAAAATTATTACTTTTATTCAAATATTTTTTGAAATATTCAAGATAAAGCTCAAAAAATGTTTATCTTGAATATTTTCAAAAAAATTTGGGTAATAGTCAATCATTTTTTACTTTTTTGATTCGTCTTGACAAGGCAAATCAATAATCTACAAAAGTTAGCCGCAAAACTAACAAATGCAGAAAAAAATTGAATAAGAACCAAATAAGAAAAAAACCCAAAAAGTTCAAAGGCCCTTAGCAGAATTTAGCTTGAGATTTAATACCTACTAAAAGATTAGAGTACATGATGCCTACCACTTGGCTACCACTCCACCTACGGAAAAAAATAGTATTTGTTATTTTGTAATAGAAAATGCTACTCAAATAAACTTTCCTTCCATGTTTAAACCAAATCATTTTTTATTAAAGTAGCTAGATGTTGAAAATTTGACTTGAATTGTGAGAAACCAATAGGTGATTGATTTTCCTACTTTTTTTCTATGATTGTAAATTTTTGTTGACATTTTGCAAACAAATTTATAACCTTATCCTTCCATATTTTTAAAGTTGCACATCTAACACGATAGAATACACACACACAAAAGAGAGAGTGCATTATATAAAATGAAAATGTGGAAATCACTTGACTAATAGTTATATTAATTACAACTTAATCTGAAGCTCATTCCGAATGTGAAAACAAAAAAGTTTCTTGAATTTCTTTCGTCGGTGAGTTTTTATTATATTTTCTCAGGACTAAGGTTATCTAGTCTTGTCATAGAAAAAAAAATTTAAAACAATATGAGCCACATACATAGAGAATCAAGATCCCTTCACAAGATACAACATAATTCTATTTGATGATCCAAGTGGTTTATTTTGTAAACTTGTATATGTTAATTGTGAAAAAATTAAGTTACTCGCACATTAACAAATAGATTAGTCGAATTATACTTATCCACATATATAATTTGACATGTTATTTATCTTGTGACAAATATGCTTTGTATAAACAGATACCGAAGTAGATCGATTTGATTTTTTGCATTGACAATAAACACAGCTAGGCCTACAGAAAGAACGGTTCAGTTGATCTAATTTTGAAAGTGATGAATTCCATTTGCTTGAATTAACAGAGATGAGGATAGTGGTTCGAATGAAAAGTCCACTAGAGACATTTTAAAATTGTTCTAATGTACAGTATTTTCTAGATTTTTTTTATTGCTATATTCCATAAGTACTTGAACAGTACAAAAAAGGATCAAAGACTACTATTATGGAGAGTATTTTTCTTTTTAAAGGGGAAAAAAAGAAGCAAATTTTATGCTTTGTTTGGATTAGAATTTGAAAAGTTTTTTGAAAAATAGTAGGGGTAATAAGTGGAGAGAGATAGAGAGAGATATGTTGAAAGTAGGGGGAATCTAGGGGGAATTTTTTGAAAAATTCTTTTTAAGTTCCAAAGAGAACAAAGCATTAATTTTTCAAAGCAAAGCCTAAGCCTAAGCCTAAGCACTAGTTCCTCTAATCAATCAAATAGTTGAAACGTATCATATGCTATTTACTTTTTTGGAGTCAGTTCATACAATGTTTTATTCCGACTTGAATTGTGCTTCTCGTCATTTAACGATGGGATAGAATTACTATAACCATAATTAATCGGGATACACGTAAGCTCTGGAACAACGGACACATGAGTTATCCACAAAAAAAGTACTGGTACTAGTTACTCACTTTTACCTTTGGTGATTGGTCCGTGCTTTCAACAGGCATCATGGCATCGCGTAGGGTTGAGTTCAGACATATTCTAAAGAAATGCCTATTTTCAGAAAAAGGCACATTGTTTTGCAGTATTGCACACATATCCTCTATTTACCATTGATCTTTACCAAACGGACATAATTCTAGGCTTTCTTTTTGGTATTTATATATGGTTTTAGGCCACGTTTCACTAAAGTTCTTATTTTTTAACTATTTATTTTTTACTTTACGAGACATGTCATACTCTCACATATACATTACCTTTAATTTAAAAAATAAGTAGGTTAGCGAAATGGGGCCTAGTGTCATTTGTAAATTTTTGAAAACTATTATGGTCGATTGCATAAGTAGGGTACCACTAATTTATGTTCACCATCAATCTTAAAGTTGCCTCTTTTAGTAGTCTTTGCCTTAAATGGCTAAATGGCATAAAAGGTATAATAAAAGACAAGACATTAATTTTGGAAAACTTATCGAATTTTACTGGATTTGTCTTTCTAAAAACGTAAGATAAGAGCACCTACAAATCATAACCATGAAGTATTTCTTCCTTTACGATCAAATACAATGAGATAATACTAAACTTAATAAGTGTTGTTAAACATATAAAACAACTTCACAATATACAGTATTCAAAGAGAGAAACTTGTGAAACAAATAAATGAGTCTTCCATTATTATTAATTTTGAGAATTATAAGAGGGATTGAGTTCATATACCATAGAGCTTAAACAATTTAAGCCGGAGACTTGTATAATTTTTGAGGAGGTAAAGTAAACGTACTCCCATAAGTATACTATTGTGAGTTTAAAAAATGTAGGAAATCATGTGATTTCTGGATCACAGTTACTTTGCTAAGTATTTCTTGAAATGTTTGAATATTTTACCAAAACTATTACTAAAACATAAATAGAAACTGTTTAACATATTCAATTCCTTGGGCTCGTTTGCACATGATAACCGTAGTGCTCATTGGTCATGATTCAACGTAGTGTCCTGTAAAGTGGGTGACCACAATGAGCGAAATCAAAACTGAGAGCGTGAAACCTCCTTTCAGAAAATTTCGTACTACTAGAATTTGTGAGAATGAGGATCAAGAATGGAAATCTAGTTCGAAAATAAAGGGAGAGAACCGAAAATTCCACTGAAAACTTACGTAACTAGATTCAATAGGCACACATAGGATTAGAGCATCCCCATTGTAATAAGCAAATGAGTGTGGATAAACAAATTTAACAACAATACTTAAAAAATACAACACATTGTAATAAGTAAAGTTACAAATGTTTTAGCAAATAACTAAATTTCATCCATTTTATAACTAAATTTAACAACTTTTACCAATAACCAAAACTCAATAACCAAAAACTCAGTAACTGAAAAACACTTCATATTGGAATCGTCTCATTGAGACGTATAATTTGGTGTGATCGAGTGCGTGATTGAAATTTGTTTGCGATTGGATAAATGTGTATTGTGTATTGTGGATTTTTTTTTGTTAGGGATGCAAAAATAATTAATATGGAGGTAGAAATTGTTAAATTTAATTATGAACTAAATGAATGATCAAATGCAGACATGATACATTTTGATTATTAATTTTAATTATTATCATTGCGGATATGCTCTTAGGACCGGAATTTCTCAGCATTTGGTTTCTCTTCTGAAAGGGAAAAGAAATTGCTGGGTATCTTGTGAATAAGCATAAACAAGAGGGGTTCTTCCACAAACACCCCACTGTCAACACTACACAAAAATCCAAACAAAAGCAAATAAAAAAATTCCAAAATAAAAAAGACAAGCTTTTTCTGAAGAGAAAACCCCCAAATAATGGAGGTGAGGAGTGGGGAGCCATTGGATTTTGCAGATGAGAGAGAGAGAGAGAGAGTGTACTAGAGAGAGAAAGAAAGCCTTGTAGAATCCCAATGCACAGATAGATAGAGAAACCTCATAGAAATACAAGAATACAGATAGAGAGAGAAAGAGAGAAGAGAGAGAGACATGGAGAGACAGCTGAGAGTGTCTACTGTGTGGACTCTCTGAGCTCCTTGTCACAACCCCCAATCAATCTCAACAGATGTGGAGAGAGATACAAAAAACAATTCCCCTCCTCACTAATCCCATGTACTAGTAAAAAACCCATCTTGTATCTCTCTCCACATCTCTCCTCCTCCCTCCCTCTCTCTAGAATCTCATGATGCCTTGATCCAAAACCTAGATCCCTTGCAATTTCCCGACCATGAGAGAAGATCCGTCCGGCGGCGGCGTAACGCCGTCGCCGTCAGATCGAACAGCCATCCTGACGGACTACATCTCGCCGTTTCCCGACCAGATCCTCGACAACGTCCTCGAGAACGTGCTCCACTACTTAACCTCCCGCCAGGACCGAAACTCCGCATCCCTGGTGTGCAAATCGTGGTACCGTGCGGAGGCCCTCACCCGATCCGACCTCTTCATCGGCAACTGCTACGCCGTCTCCCCCCGCCGCGCCACGGAGCGGTTCCGCCGTGTGACGGCCGTGACCCTGAAAGGCAAACCCAGGTTCGCCGACTTCAACCTCATGCCGCCGCAGTGGGGCGCGCACTTCGCCCCCTGGGTCAACTGCATGGGCCAGCGCTACCGTGCGCTGGAGAAGGTCTGCTTGAAGAGGATGTCGGTCAAGGACGACGATCTGGAGCTGCTCGCGCATTGCTTCCCCTTGTTTAAGGAGCTCGTACTGGTTTGCTGTGATGGGTTTGGGACCAGTGGGCTCGCTGTGGTTGCCAACAAGTGCAGGTATACATACATACCTTTTAGGGTTCTTCCGAATTTGAGTAAAAGCTTCATTTTGGTATGAAAAGTATGAAGCTTTTACTCAAATTTATGCTTAGATTGGATCTAAGCATAAATCTGGTTGCTAATATTGCCCGGTATAGACCTTTTATCTTTCCGAATTTGAGTATGAATCTTTTACTCAAATTTATAAGCATAAATCTGGTTGCTAATAAGTGCAGTTATACCTTTGGGGTTTCGATATAGATCTGTTCATTTTTTTTTTTAGATTTTTTTGTTGAGTTTCTTTCGCCTGATTCGTGTTTATTGAGAAAGATCCGTAAAAAAGTTTGCTGTGGTAGGAAGCAAGGCCTTACTCAAGATTTAGGGCCCGGGATTAGTTGCTCCCTTTAATCTAGGATCCGAGATTTCCGAGATTAGTTGAGGTGCGCGTAAGTTGACCAGATCGGCGGTTATGAAAAGTAGAAGATTCATTGAAGTTTGAAATTGCCATGTTGGGCTTAAACTTACTCTGAGTTTGCAGGATCGACTGTCACTGCTGGTAAAAGATCCTTGGGTCAATGGAGGTTTTTCCGGTAGTGAAATTTTGGTGGGTTGGGATTAGTTTGGTTGAGTTGTCGGTAAGTTGGCCCGTTAAATTCAGGGTCTGGGTTGAGGGGTGTGTAAGTTGACCCAATCACTGGTTGTGAACTAAAAAAAGATTCATCGAAGTTTGAAATTAGCTTGTGTTTTCTTACTAAGTTGTTCAATGTGCATATACTTTTACCTTCCTTGGTTCTATGAACAATTAAGTTCTCCATTTGGTGTGATTCTGTTGAAAAGGATTGTAGCTCATCTTTTGTTCTCTTAATTGGATGAGATGTTTCTTGAAAGGTTGGTGATGCCTCCATTTGTTTTGCATCAATTAATCTGAACACTGATTTATACATTGTGGCTTTCCTTGGAACTAACTGGATTCACTGGATGCTTCATTTAGATTCATGTGAAAGTGCAATGGGTAAGGCTCTGTTTGGATTTCAATGGGAGTAAATTGACATACATTATTATTATATGGGAGTAGCTCAAGTATAGGTTTTGAAGTTTACGTATGGATTTTTGATATTGAGTTTGTGAGCGTTATAATGATAGATTTGGAATGATTAGTTGATAGGAGCAATTTGTAATCCTTCACTTTAGACATTAGAATAGTGTGTGTGTTTCTGCAATGTAGTGTGTATCAGTTATCACTCCACTTTAAGAGTTCTATTAAACTCTTGTAAGGTCTTAAGTGGGAGAAGATTTTGATTTCCTTGTCAATCTTGAAATGATTTTATCGCAGGAAACTTCGAGTGCTTGATCTTATCGATGACGAGGTTAACGACGATGAGGTTGATTGGATTTCTTTTTTCCCGGTGGGCGAAACTTGTCTTGAGTCTCTAATCTTTGACTGCATTGAATACCCAATAAATTTCGAGGCATTGGAGCGACTGGTGGAAAGATCTCCTTCATTGAAGAAACTTAGACTGAATCGTTATGTTAGCATCGGGCAGCTTCACCGCTTAATGACTCGAGCTCCACGACTCACTCATCTTGGTACAGGATCATTTAGTCCTTCAGAGAATGTCGTTCACGGAGATCAGGAACCAGATTACGCCTCCGCTTTCGGTGCTTGCGGCAGATCGCTAGTTTGTCTCTCAGGTTTTAGGGATATCGTTCCGGAATATCTCCCTGCGATCTACTCGGTCTGTGCTAACATCACCTCCCTAAATTTTAGTTATGCCAACATCACCGCAGAACAATTTACACCAGTCGTACGCCACTGCCACAAACTCCAGATTTTTTGGGTATGTAGTTGATTTGTTTGTGTATCTTAAATAATCAGGTTTTTTTGGTATGTGGTAGATTTGTGGGTGTGAATAATCTGAGTTTTTGGTTACATGGGAGATTTGTTCTTGCATATTAAAGTGAATTGAGCTTCTTTTAGTGAAGGCTTTCTTTCTATGTCTACAGGCGCTCGATTCGATACGTGATGAAGGACTTCAGGCAGTCGCCGCCACATGCAAGGATCTCCGTGAGCTTAGGGTTTTTCCTGTCGATGCTCGCGAGGATAGTGAGGGCCCTGTTTCTGATGTGGGTTTCCGTGCAATTTCTGAGGGATGTAGGAAACTGCAATCAATTCTATATTTTTGCCAGCGAATGACGAATGAAGCAGTGATAGCCATGTCAAAGAACTGTCCTGACCTTTTGGTGTTCCGTCTTTGCATAATGGGGCGTCGTCGCCCTGACTACATTACAAAAGAACCCATGGATGAGGGTTTTGGAGCCATAGTCAAGAATTGTAAGAAACTCACACGACTTGCAGTATCTGGTTTACTAACCGATAGGGCTTTCAGCTACATTGGACAATATGGGAAACTGGTTAGGACCCTTTCCGTTGCTTTTGCTGGAGACAGTGACATGGCACTGAAATATGTGCTCGAGGGATGCCCTAAATTGCAGAAGCTTGAGATCAGAGACAGCCCATTTGGAGATTCGGCTTTGCGTTCCGGTTTGCAACATTTTTACAATATGAGATTTCTATGGATGTCTTCGTGTAGGTTAACTCGACAAGCTTGTATGGAGATTGCTCAACAATTGCCCCATCTTGTGGTGGAAGTGATCAATGGGAATGTGGAGGAAGAGGTGAAAGATGACTTTGTTGACATTCTATATATGTATAGGTCCCTAGAGGGTCCAAGGGCTGATGTACCAAGCTTCGTGAACATCCTATAGACTTGCTCAGTGGGAAAATCCTATAGACTTGCTAAGTGGGTTTCTTTCGTGACCCACGATTTGTTTCTCTCTGAAACGACACAAGAAGCTGCTTATGTTCTTGGCTTGAGCTTATTGGACTGCATTCAAAAGCCGAAGCACTCTAAAGGAACCTATGGTTCATCGAGACGACATATGGAAATGAGCTTAATGGTGAAGATGATTGTCTCTGATGGGATTCAACAATCCCATGTTGTGTTGGTACGCATTTGAACTTTTTTTTTTTTTTTCCCCTTATGTTTCCCTCTGCATTGTTATTCATTTTCATACAATGTAGTTTTCTTCTAGAGTTAGCGAGGAGGAGGAGGAAATCGTTCAGCTGCATTTAAAGATTGATTAGTTATTTGTTATGTACTATTACACTGGATCATATTTGTTGAGGGTCCTGAAATTCAAAAACTATTTGTTCTGATCCGTTATTCTCCCTTCCAGTAGAATTGAGTCCTCTTGTTATCCAGTTTGGTATTTTAGTTTTTGAAGTCTTGAAGCTGTAGCTCGTGAGAACTAATGCATGCCCATAATGGTAAATGTTTATTTTCTGTTTCTGTATTTATTCTCAGCTGTGTAGTTACTTTGAGCAAGTTACTTCATGAGCCATTTTGGTTGCCAAAATCAGAATTTAGCAAAATATATATGGCAAAGTGGTGCTGCACCCAAAGTTGCTGCCAAAAAATGGAAACGTCATATTTGGTGCCAAATTTGGCAAGTCATTTAAACAAGGATTAAGGATATGGCATCGAAAGATATAGGGATTTGGATCCGCTCCAGTCCAAGTTTTGGACCGGAGAAGACTGTCCAAATTTATACCGTCCAATGATGCAATCAATGGTTCGGATTTGCTCAAAGAACCATTGATGTTTGTTCCAGGAACGGACTGTTTCGTCCTGGACTGTGGAGGATCCGATCCCAAATATGGGACCTTTGCAATGCAATGGTTTGAATTTGTGAATGTGTCAAAATTATACTAAACCGGTGCAGTTTCATGATTGTTATTTATCCGGTAGAAGAATTTGTATTTACTTTCAGATATGTGTTGATCTTACCGACTTGGACATGGGGATGCTACCGAGAAGTTTCTTGTCAAGCGGGTGCAGAGTGGTCGATCTGGCCGTCCATCTCCGCGCGGACAGCTCGGATTCAATTTAAGAGCATATAAATTGAATACAAATTTGAACCGCCCATTCTTCGGTTAAGATCCGAACTGTTGATTGCCGATATGCGTTGTTCTCAGCACCTGACTGTTGAATTCGAGTGTG
Organism: Rhododendron ovatum; assembly: GCA_019656835.1. NCBI lineage: Eukaryota > Viridiplantae > Streptophyta > Magnoliopsida > Ericales > Ericaceae > Rhododendron > Rhododendron ovatum. The sequence continues at coordinate 41,724,493 of CM033794.1, forward strand.
AGCAAATGGGTAATAAAAGCCAAATATGCAAATGGACCATATGGTTGAGGGAGAGGGAGGTTGGTTGTGTCTTTTGCCTTTTTCTGTTTGTGGAATGATCACCTTGATGGTGAGACCCATTTAATGATGTGAGGGAAAAGGAGTATTTTTTTTTGTGAGGAGAAAAAGTATTTTGTACAAGTACAAATTGCATGGACCTTGTGGGTCCCACTTTCTTCTTTTTCTCCACCCTATGGACGGTCCTGATTCTCTCTCTCACATCCATCTGTGAGAAGGACCCTCTCCGCACTGGAAACAGAGCTCGTGTAAAGTCCATAGATTTTGGGCGGTACCTTTAATCATGATTTGGTATTTTGGTCTTTGGCTCTTTTAAGTTGGAGGGTAGCTTGCAATTCTTTCCATATTTGTTGGGACTAACATGTCCTCTTCCCTTCGAGTAGATGAGATCCGTTTCGTTAAAATTCTTATTTTCTAAGTATTTATTTTTTGTTTTACGAGATAATTCGATTTCTTACAATACTTTTTTCCCATCTTTTTTGGGTTTATTCTTGTTTAGATGATTTTTAAGATTTCGGCTGCCCGAACTTACTGAGACCTTTCAAGTAGGATAAAATCTTAATTTCTTGCCTTTCCTCCCAAAAGTACAACATGATTAATGATCAACTGTGTCTAGCCCTTATCTTCCACAAAAATGTTAAACTTCTGACCTAGCTATCGATGTCTGATAGAGCTGTTTTTTTTTTTTTTAAAAAATACTCTTTTACGGTACCTAAAGTACGGCCCATTTTGATCACCGTTGTAGGTCCGCGATGGATTCATATAACTGTCTAGAAGTAGAGCATAGGGGACTGAACGGGAGCCTAGTATGGAGCTTATACAGATAAGTATATATTTTGGGCATATATGAATTATATGTGGTGGTGAACTCTGCCTTCTTTGTTGGTGTGGTCTCTGGCAAGATATAGTAGGAGTAAAAAGATAAGCTTATCAACAAAGTGGGATCTGACTGTGCCATACAACTAAGTGATGGGAAACAAGTTTGGCTTTCCTTTCTTCTCTAAACCATTCATAGGTGCAGGTGGACCAAACCCAATGTGTTTTCCCCTCTGTCCAAGATCTCTCTCTCTCTCTCTCTCTGTTTTTTTTTTTTTTCCTTCCTTTTTTTTTTAAACCTAATCTATTCTATCTTAGGAGACTTGAAAGGGAGATGTGTGTTTACGGAAATCGAACTCTGATCATATGCATGAGAGTATAAGAGAAGCATCAACTGCGCTGCGCTGCGCTCTCTCTCTCTCTCTCTCTCTCTGTGATTAGATGATCAAGAATGTCCGGGCCAACTTACGTGCATCTCGACTAATCATATCTCCTGCCCAGTCAAAGGCAGTCATCCACACAGGACTAGGAAATTCACAAGAAATTACATTCTTGCAACCTGACCCTACGAATCGAACCCTAATTGACTTTGTCGGGAGCACACTCGCCAACAACCAACCGGACTAACCCGGGACCCCCTTGTCTCGTTGAGTGTCATCCGGTTCGGGTGATGCAGCAAAAGGGAGGGCCAGTATAGGACTGGATAAGATGAAGAATGTGGTGCTGCAGAATTGAACTTACAAAAGGCTTTTGATTTTGATTTTTCAGTTCTTGGCTTTATCCTCGTTGCTTACAGTGGGTACAGTGCAGCGGACGACTTTTAAGCTTTTCCTCTCCTTTTTTTCTGTGGCATTTATCTTGACAGAATTGGCCCCCCTTAACTATCTGCATCGACGTATATTTGCAAGGACAGAATTTGGGCCGTCCAAAATATGGTTCTAAATTGGGAAAGATTAAACTGGATTAGTTTCAGTTTTTGAGATCTCATCGATATGGAATTCGTTTTGATGATCAGAAACCGTTTTAAGGGCTCACAAGTTCATCATGCGTGAAATATCTCAATAGACAATCGAATAACAAGTGATCAATTTACATTAATCTTGGATGAATGAGTTTTGAATCAGTGTACGTCGTAGTCTTTCTTTCTTCATAATAAATGTGTTTGCATATTATGTTAATCGAATAACAATCGACCCAATGAACTAATGTACGAGACGAATGATTTTAATCGTCTAAATAATTTTAAGGATCTTTTTAATATATATATATATACTAGTAACAGTAATGCTACACGCACAGCAAATGTGCACAGATTTTGTGCACAGATTTTTTGTGGGGTCCACTACGGGTTCCACACAAATAATCCGAGCCATTCATTAAATGTAAAACATTTTTTCAAGGCCCACCCCACAAAAAATCAGCTCAATCCGATATCTATAAGTGTTTGATTCAATCATTTAACTTTTCATTATCTTGAGATTCGAATGAAAAGTTAAATGATTGAATCAAGCATCTATGAGTATCGAATTGAGCTGATTTTTTGCGGGGGCCCTTGAAAAAATGTTTTACATTTAATGAACGGCTCGGATTATTTGTGTGGGACCCGTAGTGGGCCCCACAAAAAATCTGTGCACATTTACTGTGCGTGTAGCATTACTGTACTAGTAATAAGCATTGATCTCAGTAATGAATTCATTTACGAACGAACTAAAGAGGTCCAAGAGGACTCTCACAAATTTCATGCATCACCCAGTTACTGACGATATACAGCTTTTACATTATGCTAGTGCCGATTTTAATTCTCCATATATTGTACCTTTATTTGTTGTGTTGTGTTGTATTGTTTTTTCATGAGAGATGCATTGGTACAGATATACTAGTACATACTCCGTGTACAAATCAGTTTTGAGCCCATTTTAGGTTTCAAAAAAAATGATCCAAGCCGCTCATTTTGTTTAAAGTATTTTATTCAAGATTCCTGCAAAAAATAAGGTAAATCGGATATTGGTAGTGGCGTTTACGATGCATCCAACTTTGTCCCAAAATTCATGCTAGAATTCTGAAGCAAAGTTGGATGTATCGTAAACACTCGTAACGATATCTAGTTTAGCTTATTTTTTGTATGGACCCTCAATAAAATATTTTAAACAAAATGAGTAGATCGGATTATTTTTTTGGACTCAAAACTGAACTGGGTACAGATTTTTCATCTGTACCTTTATAATTTCTGTTTTTTCATGGGATATTGGGATAATTTTGTTAGGTGTTATGCATGGGGCAATAATAAAAGTCTCAAACTTATACTAAATACTTATATGGGTCAAATACATAAGTCTCAAACTTATACTTCCAATAATAGAGATTTGTTAAATTCAACGGTTCGTAGGCCATTCCTATCAAAAGGGTTGATTGAGACCAACGCCAAAACAATATAGTAGGTTTTTTTTTTGAAAAAAAATTGAATAAATATATGTCTAGATTTATAAATATTGGGACGGTTTCGGAGACACTCAAAAAAATACCTAAAAAAATACTTCATAGTTCCCGATCAAATTTTAATGATCTGAGCCGCTCAATGTGATCAGAATGTCATTTTAAGAGTACATGAGAGAAATTAGCAAAAATAATGACCAGAAAGGGCTTGATCCGAACAGTTTTGAACAGTTTTTTATTGAGCGATTCAAATAAAAACTGCTCAAATCAAGCCTTTCCAGGTCATTTTTTTTGCTAATTTCTCATGGGCACCCTTAAAATTACATTCTGCACATATTGAACGGTTCGGATCATAAAAATTCAATCGGGAACTATGAGATTGAAATTTTGGGTGTTTTTTTAGGTGTACCTATATATATATATATATATGTAAATATTTTTTTTTTGAATTAATAGAATTTGTACAAAAGATTTGGTGAAAATAATGTGTGGAGATATTTTTGGTGATATTTCACCCGTCAACATTATTTATTTCGATTTTCTCTTTTTGGTTATATTTTTCCTGTTGGTATATCCTGTTCCCACTTACAATATCCTTGTGTAAATTGTGTAATCTTTGTGGAAAATGACGTCCACAATAATGACCGGATACTCTCAAGTCTCAAAAAAAAGCATCTTCCAATCATACCCGTCCAATCTATTCCCATATGTTCTTTTAACAACATAGGTGTTCGGATCAGCTTTCGCGCACCTCAACTCATGGTGGACGCACGCGTCTTATATGAATAGACGTGTTCTCCTGTTAGGACTCTGATCTGCCTGAGGCCTTCCCGTGTGCGCATAAGGCCCAATTTGTTGGGAAGTATCCACAGAGTCCGGACCACATTACATAGACCCAATATACAATGAATGACCAAACTATTTGTTCTATGTGGACTCAATCTTTACACATGTTCCTAACGTCTCCTCCTTGGTAACTATTCGGAATAGTCACTAGTTGGCCTAAGGAGTGGGAGGGGAAGGAAGAAAGAAGGTGGCCAGAGTTCTTTTCTAAGATTTGGGTATCGGACAAGGTGGATATGGGTAGTATTTTGCCCAAAATTATTCTCAAATCAAAATTGATACTTCACAAAAACAATTTTTAAGCAATTTCCAAAAGTTATTTTTAGCATAACTGCAAAAAAAGATGGGATAAATACTAATTTGACACCACTTTCGAGGCATGAGAATCATATATTAGATTCTACAATATGAACCGTCGGATTGAAATGTCTAAAGTCTAACTAGAGAGAATTCAATTTCTTAGGGCTTGTTTGAAAGTTGTGGAAAGAAAGAGAAAAGAAGAGAAAACTTTACAAGTGAAAATGACGGCCAATGACGTGTTTGATAATTAATGACCTCGAAGGACATTTTCAGCATTAACAAATGTTCTCAGTATGTCCTTAGCGGGTATTAATTATCAAAACACGTCCTGAACAGTTATTTTCCCACTTTACAAAAACATTTCGATCCCTTCTCTCGTTTTGTTGACAAATAGAAAAAGAGAAGAAGTAAAGAAAAACAGACGGTAAATTTTTCTCGCAACTTTCTTTAATTTTGTTTTTAATCACATTCATGAATGGGAGCAAAAGTTCCCACCACTAAAGTACGCTAAAGGCCCCGTTTCTACTAAAAATTTTGTATTATAATTTATTGGCTTTTGTGAAGCTGCTCATACGTACTAAACTAAAACATTCAACATATTTTTTTCGACTAACTCAACACATTTTCTACAACTTTTAGTTTAGTAGAAAAAACTTGACGTTTATGGGTTACAAGAAATAGTCCATAACTTATCGTCCGCTTAGCGAAAATACCCCTAAAATTAGTTTACAATGATACATATGAAGGTTTGTTAGCAATATTTTCCATGATTAATCTTTGGTCTACCAATCCAAATGACTTGAAATAATTAATGGCGTCGGTATACGTTGTTATTACTAATAAAGTTTTAATTATACTTTTTCATAACTTACTTAAAGACTTTAAATAAAAGTGGTAAATATGTTCGGTGCAAGTTTATGTTAAAAATAAAATATTAAATTTTTTTAATGAAATAATTAGTCGTAGAATAGGTTATTACCCAATAAGAGTGTTTTATGGTTAAATGTCCATAAGCTAAAAAATGCAAATTAGAGCTTAAATTATCTCACTTGTTTGGGTCAAGTAAGTTAGAAAAGGTAAATAAGTGATTGTTGATAATTGCTTTCGAAGAGGCAAACCACATTCATTTATCTTCTTTATGTAAATAAGCTAAATAATCTAGCTATAAATACTAACAAAGTGTTTCTCTCTCTAACCAAGGGCATCTCTCTCTTAAAACCTTAGCCACCTCTCTTCCTACCCCTCCCTTTCCCTAGGGTTTTCATGACCCTTATGCGGCGACAGGAGGACAGGACTTGGCTTTTCATGGGTGATTTCTTCCTTTATAGTGATGGATTTTCCCGCTTTCAGTGATCCCTTCTTTTAAATAAGGGTTTTCTCCCTCGATCTCAAATTGAGAGTTTCTTCATTGTATTCCATCTTTTTCTTTCTATTGGCTTCCCCTTCATCAAAGGTGAGGTCCAGATTTCGACAGTGGCAATGCTGGTGGTACTCTGATGAAAGGCGGTGGTGGTGGCGGTCCAATAACAAATCAGATCTTGCTAGCCTCGCCTTTACGGGTGTTTGGATTTTTAATCAGTATGGATTTTCTTTTGTGCGTATGAGTGAGAAATGGGGTGGCCCATTCTTTGGCTAGGAAACATAGTAGTGGTTTATGGGTGTACCTAGAAAGGCTACCCTCCTTTGTGGCTTCCAATCCTCTTATTAAGGACAAATGTTAGTGTTAGGTGATTATCTTGTGCACATGTATTTCCTATGAGGGCGTGTTCCACTAACTAATAATTGAATGTAATGTATTGTGAAAGAATAACAAGTCTCGTAAAACGGAAAATAAAATATTTAAAAAATAATAACCTTAGTAGATTGGGGCCTCATTATCTATTGCCATTTTGGAAAAAAATATTGCTAACAAAGTGGATCAGATGAGCTTAAAAAAATAGATGGATCATTTTTTTCCCTAATAATTAAATTGGTGTAGTTAATTAATTCTTTTGGTCACAGTGCAAGTTGATGACTTCTTAATTCTGCCACCGGATCGCTGTGGAGCGTGGCCGACATTTTTTGGCTGGGAACGGATTATTTTATAGAGACCTGTTTGGATCGAAGGAAATTAACGGAAACGGAATCCTAGTAATGTGGGCTAGATTCTGATTTTTCTTTTGCCAAAGTTGGGTCAAAATTCTATCCAAATTCAATTCATCTCAACCAGAGAAATTCAAGAAATAAAAAAAAAATATTCGACGAAAAACTGAGAAAAGTTCGCGAAAGGCGAAAACAAAGTTCAGATTTTTTTTTTAACGTTTTATTTTTTTTCCTCGTTGAGGTGAATCGAACTAGAAAATTTTTTCATCAAAAGCACAAAAAAAAAAGATCACGAAAAATGAAGATTAATATTATCAACAGGTTTGAATAATCCAAACTATGAAAGGGTTTTATAATACGTCGTTGGTGGACTCGCTTAATTGGCAAAAAATCAAGAAAAGGTTTTTACGTTCACTTTTTCTGCGAAAATGTATTTAGGATGGATGGATGAACAAAATCACGGAGTTCTTTTAGTTAATTTAATTAATTAGGCTTATTATTCTCTAATTGGCAGAATAAGTAGGATTTATTTGCTTATAGAGAACCTACCTCATTGATTTAAGCAATGAGAAGTGTTCCATTTTACTTAAATTTCTGCCAAAATGCTAATAATTTTTAACGAAGCAAATTGAGCTGAATAATAAGTTGTTGGGTTGTTCGGCTAAAGAAGCCAAATGACTAATTTTTTTATCTTTGTTCAAATTTTTTTCGTATTTGTTAATTTTTCGTCAAATTTTTGTGGATTATTGATTTGTCATGATAAGAGAAATCTAAAAACTACAAAATTATGATCGAAACCCAAATTATTTTGAATAAAGACAAAAAAAATGACTTATTTTTGTCTTTATTCAAAAAAATTTAGGTTTCGATCGTAATTTTTTACTTTTTAGATTCCTCTCGTCAACAAAAATCAATAATTCACAAAAAATTGACGAAAAACTAACCAATGCAGAAAAAATTTGAATAAGGACAAAAAAATTAAGCCGTTTGGCTTATTTAAGATTTAGGGCAATAGTTTGACTGGGAATTTGGAAAATTATCCATTTTTAAAATATGTTTATCCAAATATAAAAATACGTCCAAATTTTACTTATTTAATTATGTTGAGCTTGTGTCATTAATTTTGTACTAGATTGTAGCTCCGTTTCGCTAAAGTTTTTTTTTAAGTACTTATTTTTCGTTTTACAAAATAAGTCATTCTATCACAATATATCATATTTAATTCATAAAATAAGTATTTTCCTTAGCTTAGGTTGAATACTTAATGAGCTTTTAATAACATTTTTCGATTTTTGTGTGGTTATCATTTGAGTCAATCGATATCCAGTGAACATTTAAGATATTGAACAAAAGTCTATCTAGAATTGAATTAGTACGGTTACCAATACTAGTTTAACATTGTCTTAACCAAGTTATGAACACAAATGTGTTCAAAGCGTGCACATGAACCCAACATAAATACTTGATGCAGATGAGACCTATGACTCGGGATGACTGTGGACACATCTGTATGCATCTCTACAACCGAACATCTTTGTCCAAAGTATTTCCCAAACCAATAATACTTGTTATTATGGAACTAAAAGAAAAGCAAAAAAAAAAAAGGAAAGAAAAGAAAAAGATCTTGTCCTTGGGCCTGAACACTTGTTAGCCATTTACTCACCCATTATTAGATAAAATAAAATAAAAACACTAAAGTAACATTGTTGAAGTTTAAAAACAAAACGAGGAAATTTTGCAAAATACATATGATTATTTTCGAAACTAAAGAATACTTTTCGAAAATTATTTTTTCAAAGTACATATATAATTTGTAATCCTCTTCATTCGCATTTACTTTTTGCCGCGAATGCTACGTGATCGTTTATAAACAATTTCGATTGTATTTCAAAAAGGAGAGTAGTTTTCGTTGCAGTATTTCTGGTTAAAACAATCTAGTTTTATGCAGATTTGTTTGTTCATTATCATTGAAAATATAACGGTTTGGATTTTGAGGGAGATTTTTGAGAGTAATGAATGGATAGAGATAAATAGAGAAAATTAATTGGGGACCCTGCGTGGAGGTTTTGAGACTCAAAACGAACAAGATGCATGTGATAGTACTCTATGTCGGACCGTTTTTTTACCATCTCTCTTGAAACCAATTGGTGTTAGGGAGTGCTTCAATTAAGTCTTTTATGGCATTCGACATTGCACCCGCGAATCTATTTTTAGAGCCGTCGCAGGGAGTGATATTATGTCACTAAATCCATCGGGACACTCCGGGCCGGACACTCTCAAACAAAAACAAAAAAAACAAAATTAAGAGATTGAGCGTCGTAAAACTTATTCACTACTCCTTCGTGAATAAGTTTTTCTGGTACCAAAACATAAGATAATTGCTTGCAAAAATCAAGGGTACTTATCCGGTCACTTACGTGGGATAGCATCTCATCAACTATGGAGTTCTTTCCCAAAGGGAAAGAGATATATAACGAAATGCTTTGGAAATTGAGGACATGACAATGCATTCATTTTGATTAATTTGGCATACAAACAAAAAAAAAAAACCGAATTGATATTGACTTTGTTGATATGAGGTTTAATTATAATTTCGTCAATCCTCATTCGATTAAAATAGCGCGGTTCCATAACTTTTTGGAGCGATTAATCCAAAAAATATACTTTCTGTCGAATGGAAAACAATTAACCCAAAAATTTGGCCAAAATCTAGTAAGAATAAATGAAAACAACCAAGAAGATTGTAATCATTCCATTCGATGAGATGAATCAAAAAGTATAAAAGTATGACAAAAAGCCACAGAGAGTTTACTAAAGACGAATAAAGTTCGAAAAAGACAATTTCAGCCGTCATTTAGTGTATTTAGCATCGTCTTATATGAATTTTTTTTTTTCAAATTCTCTCATAGAGGAACGATTAATCCAAAGCATTCGGCCGGGATCTAATAAAAATTAAGAGAAAAAAAATACAGTAGCAAAATTAGAGCAAAAAGTTAAGATAAAGGTAACCTAAAACCCTCCTCTTGTTACTCCTTTTGTCAAACTTTGTTAAGGTTGTCAAGTTGATGGAGAAATATGTGCCCATCTCTCTCTCTCTCTCTCTCTCTCTCTCTCGTTTTTGATTACCATGGTGTCAAATCTTTAAAATGGAGGTGGTATATAATTTGAGGATAGATATGAATGACATACAAGATTGAATTGCACATGGTTAGAAAACACATGCTTGAGCTTGAAATATAGATTGTGATTGGTGTCCTTTCGTCAATGAATGTAAATGATAAGGTTTGGAGTTAGAGAAAGGGAAAGGTGTAGATTGTTAATCTGATGATGTAAAATGGCGAACAAACACCTTTCATGTCACCGTTTCTCATGTGATGTAAAATGAAACCTGCAGTACTATTTGACAATCAAAGCAGTAGTTCATTTTGTAGCTTACCATATGTGTGTCATCTCTACCGATCACAGGATGGGTGGAAACGAAAAGTCTAAAGCCAATATGATTCGATGGAGTCTTTACCGACCTCTGGATAATTACTTGATTTTTTTGCATGGACGTTATCAACATAGCAACAATCAAATGTTAGATCACTACATGGCAACAACCAAATGTTGATGTGGCCATCAATAGCTTTCCCATTTGTTCTGATGCTTAATTTGGTTTCAAAAATTTATAACTTGACAATTGACAACTCATCATAGGATTTTTTTTTTGAGACTTCAAGTATCCTTCAAGTAATGGTTTCGGCAAGAGAAATAACTTGACAAAGGAATATTGCTTACAAATAAATAAGGGTAAATTTCGCTCACCCCCTGAGGTACTTTTCCTGGATGACATATACCTCCTTCACGTATGTATGAGAAATGACTATAGACCTTGCATGTGATTTCAAATGTTCATTTCAACTTCATCGACACCCCAACCAAACATTGTTTGATCAAACATATGATGAAATTGAGCCAAAAGTGATGTATTTTGACAAATTCACCCTTTCTAGATACGACAAGTTATAAAATAAAATAAAAAACTATAAACTCTCACTTATTTTGAGTCAAAATGACTTTGTTTTAACCATTGTAAGAGTTGTTCTTTTATTAAAAAAGAGAGAGAGAGGATAAAATCATTAGTAGTTATTTATTTTTTACTCGCTGAAAGAACCGTTTTGATTAAAAGGAATATTTTTTTATTGCTTTTGGGTTCAAAAAATCTACATTCAAAGCTTTTTACTCCTAACATTTAGTGTACTATCAGAAGGGGTGACTTTGTCAATACGTGGCACGTTTGGTTAATTCCATCGCTTTTTTTTGTGTGTGTCAAAAGTTAATTGGGGTGTCAGTGAAATGAACATTGAAGACAATCATGCCACTCTACTTTGCATATTTTTGAAGGTAAAGAATTGTGCAATATTAAAGACAGTCATAGTAGCAATTAAGCTAGGTTTTTTTCTTCTTCTTTTTAAGGTATTAATCAATTAGGAGTATTTGATTAAATCACATCCATACTGTCAAACTTGTTTGGCATGTGGCTACTACCCTCCCCACTGCTCCATTTAATAGTTGTTCCAGAAGGTAGATCTTGAAGATTTTCTCCAATGTTCTTCAACAAACTCATTGACCACCTAATTTAATTGCTTCAATGTCATGAGCTTTAATTTGAACCACTTGCATGTAATCAAATACCAGTATCACCAATCCATGAGAGAGAGAGAGAGAGAGAGAGAGAGAGTGTGTCTTTTTCTGAATTCTCCTTTAGAACAAAAGAAACAAACCTCCTAGCCTCAAAGATTGGCACTTTATGAACCAATTGAAGTTTAGTCAAAAAAATTTAAATTCGCAAAAGCTTTACTCTAAGTAGTTAAATTTAATAGCATAAAAAAGAAGCTTCTCAAAATCAGCTTTTTATCGGTTTTAAAAGCTGGTTTTTTTTTTTTTTCTTTTCCCAAACTAAACCAGCGAATGCGATGCTAGAATTCAAAAGCTTATACCCCGTAATTACCTTGCCTATGTAAAATGAAGGATTGCGTGCAATTGTGAAAGAAAGGAAAGGAAAACCCTCTCTACGATATACATATATAGGCTCAGAGTCTCAGACTTACATATATATACTCCAAAGGAGCACATGTCTGTTCCAAGTATACAACGACATTTTCCAATAACTAATAAAAAGTGAAGATCTCTCTATGACACTTCCAAAAGAAACTCTCTATATAGTGGGTAGGTATAATCTTAACATATCTTACACATACGGGTCAAAAATATCATTTTCTTGTATAATCTATCAACCACATGATTAAGATATTTCTAATCACACCACAAATACGTAAACAAATCCGACCATCAACGTCGCCTTCTTTGTTATTTTCTTCAAGAAACTAATTCATTGCGTGATCCAATATGATTTTGATATCGGGTCGATCGGTATCCTTTCTATTCAGCAGGCCAGATGGAAAATGACACCACCTAACGCTTTCACAATAGAATCCTAGTCTCGTCCCCTATATAGATATATATATATACTTTTAGCATATGTGGGTGATGTCTTTGAATTCCAATGTAACCGCTGATACAATATCCATCTTTGATTTTCCAGTCATAGATAAGAGAAAACCAAAGGTTACAAGAAAAAGTGAGTGGCCACCCTCCATCAAAGTGGCCTTTCATGAAAAAGTAGGCATAAGCTTCACGCCAATGGTAAGGACGAGTGCCAAACTTAAAGAATAATCTTCTTGATCTGGAGTTTGATTTTTCACCAGATGAATACCCTAGTATTAAGTAGGAGGTCACGACAGGTGTGTTGTAGCTAGTTCTCCCAAAAAAAAAACCAGAGGTTACAAGAAAAAATGAGTGGTCACCCTCCATCAAAGTGGCCTTTCAGGAAAAAGTAAGCTTCAACTGGTCAAAAATAGCATTGGAATTTAAAGAACAAGTACCTGATGTTACTAACATGGTGGACCCCAGTTTGGTCATTCAACACCTAAAAATTAAACATCAACAACCAGACATTAAATAAAACCTCAACAAATACTATTTTCTACTGGGCTATGGTTACGCCTGCGTGGACTGGGAAAATAAAGCAAAAGCTTTTTCATCTTCATTGCGAAGACTTTTTTGCTCAACTCCTTTTTCAAGCTTTTTTTTTTTTTTCTGCCCTTATTTAAAGAAAAAGAATGGGTAAAGGTTAATGATTAATTAAGTTCCACCATTATGCTTTTCAAATCAAACCCCTTTTTTTTTTTTGTGTGTGTTTTGTGATCTATGTTCAATGCCAGCAACAGTTTCCAAAAGAGGGCACGGAATCCTTGTCCCCAAAGCAAATAATTATCCTGTCTAAATGCACCCTAGCAGCATGAACGTCGAAATTCGTGCTAAAAAAAATATTAAGCCAGTATAGTGTGGATCCTGACGGTAGCACATACTTATTATGTGTAGTGGGCTGAATCTGATCAGGCAATGGACCTGATGTTCCGTGTAGCCCATGTGTGCTTGAAGCCCATTTAGCGAACCCAGCATTGGAGCCCGCCGGCCAGGTCGAGAGACTTGTGACCGGTCCGTGAAAATGACTTATCGGCCAGCTGGACTCTACGTGGCGTGCGTTTTGGTCCCAAGTCCCCACCATTGGTGTGGAATCATTGCTGTAAGATACCCACCCATGACAAATGGAAAAAGAACAAGGAGTTGTTTTCAATAGACAGAGAGTCAAGACTTCGAGACCCACCCATCTTCACGTGACGATTAATTAGCCACAAAGGGATCAAGAAAAGGCTTTGCCTTCTGTCATTTCAGCTCACCCGGCCCTGCTCTTATCTCTTGGAGATTCAGCAAGATATTTCTGTCACCTGATATTTCCTGTCATCTTGGTAACCATATGGTCCCTATCAGGCTACAAAATCACAAGAATGTTTCACTTTGTCTACTGTTGAGATGATAACATTCCAATTGCTCGAAAACATTCCAATTGCTCGAAAACTGTTGGTAAAAAGAGCAGATAAAACATGCGAGAATTTTTTTTCCCGGTATTTATCTGTGCAAAACGAACTAGTTAAAATGCAATATCAACACTCGTGTATGCGTGTGATTTCGTAGAACCACCCGGACTACATAACTGTGCATCGCAACAAGTTACTTCTAGCAAATGCACGAGTCATGCTGCTTACCAAAAGAAACGGAAGCCAGAAACAGGAAAGACACCCAATCCACGAAATTGGTAACGAAAATGTTTGAGATTAGTAGTAAGGAGGCCAACAGACCAGTTTTCCACGCGCTGCGCGCTTCTATCCACTGCTTCAGGAGATTTTTCCTATCCTGTCAAAGGAACAAAATTGCGAATTGCGTATGATATCCCCTGCTGTGGGGGGGAACAGAAGTTATCTGAGGTCCTTTCCCAGTGCAAAATCCATGTATGAAACTCATAGCACATTGCACAACAATTGGGTAACTTTGATTCTACAGTTTCGTAACGTTGAGGTGATATATCAAATACATGCAACGTAGCTCTTCAAGAGATAACGTGGTCGACGATGAAAGACTTTTACATTCTGTTTGGAGTAGAATTGAAGATCAAATCCAACCCATTAAAAGCCGGTTTGGTTTCGGTTTGAAACCACGGATCGCTTAAAATTGAGATATTGTCACTATAAACTATTTTAAGTACTTAAAATTGGGTAGATAACTTAAACTAAAAGTTATATTAAAATTAGTATGTTAAAATCATCAAAACTCACTAACATCAACTAACTAAATAAGCATAGAATACATTAGAAAATAAGTTACCAAGAAAAAAGAGTAGGAAATCACTTTACTAAGCCCAAACCATGTATGTTTAGCGTAATAAAATTGTAAGAATAGGAAGTTTAGGAAATTAATATTGGAAGTGAAAGAAAAGAATAGGGTGGTGGAATAGAGTATTAGATAAGAAAATTAAGTTTATCAAGTATAGCTAAACAAATTATATATATATATATATATGTATATATATCACACGGTTTGAATCGGTTTGGACCAGAACCATTAAAGTAAATCCATAAACCAAACCATTTAACACGGTTTTTATTTTTTTTAAACCGAGACCTAACCACAGCATTAAAAAAACTAAACCAAACTATTCGGTTTAGATTGATTTGGACTGGATTCACGTTTCATGGTTAATTTGCTAACCCCTTGATGCAGGGAAGCGTATAAGAAAACTGATGATCAAAGCGATAAGAACAATCACAAACACAATATTTTAGAGAAACTCTTTCTGACTCTTTTCTTTATCAATAATCAACTGTTTAGCCCTAAGGCATAAAACTGAATATAAAGGTAGCAACGCGAACCCTAGAAAACATAAAGAAACAATACCGAAATTAATTCGGACCCACAAATTAGACGGAAAAACAAAACATCAGAAAAAAGAATGGGCTGAATTGGACTTTCCTACGGAAAGTTATAAGAGCGCAAAGAATAGCCTAAAAACGGAACGAAGGCCCAATTGGAGGCCTAAAGGGCCTCAGAAGGCTAAAAAACACACGGCACATAGCCAAAAGCAATGTGTTCTGACCGTTGGGCCGTTTCAAATCGAACCCAGGCAGGTCCGTCGCCTAAATCCACTAGTAGAAATGGGCCTTGGCAGGCTTAAAATGGAACTCTTCCTCTTTGGTTACTGCATCACCCCTACTCAATAGAGTGTATTTTGTGAGCTCTTTTTTTTCCTTCTCTCCAAGCACACTCCATGCACATTATGACATTAAGCCTTACGAATTATGTTTCCTCCTAAATTTTCAAGAACCAGAAAGAAGGAATCTCCTAATCAAGTTTCCAGCCTAACTCCTTCGCTTCCTAGTTTTTTAATAAACTTCACTAAAATATATCAAAAATTGTTACATTTGTTTGTTGTATGGACCCAAGTATTATTGCAGGTGTAAGTTTCAAATTCGTCCAATCCTCCCGTCAAGGGATATGCCCTGACAAGGAAAAATATCTATATTTTACCATATTGTTTAGGATAAATAAGTTATTCGCAAGACGCCAGTCATATAGAAATTCCATGCAATATGGACGTTGAATCGTGATGCATTTTATTCCATGGTAAACTCGAATTGCTAAATATTCTTCCGTTGTGAATGTTTGGCTAAATTGTTAGACAGATCTTCTAACCCTACCCACCCAAGTGTCGAGTGTTTGAGATGTGGACTTCGTAAATCTGAAACAGTCATGTAACATAGGTTGATACCATGTTCTGCTTTCTTCTAAAAAACGATTGAAGTGTCATGGCAGCCTCTTAATTTCCTTCAGAAAACTGGATACGATCTGGAAAGCGCAAAGCATGTAGAACACAACGATATCACTGACGATCTAGACTTATGACATCTATGCATAAGGTCGGATCCAAGGTTGCTAACTTTTGCTCGGATTTGACTTCCTTGAGAAGAATTGTGGAAGTATAGCTCAGATTCTCACCAGAAAGTTCCTCCACAAATCCTTCCACTCTTGCCCAGAAACCAAAGTGTTTTTCAGCTTGTTCTGCTCTAAAAACCTGATGTATCTTACATGTTATTTCATCAAAACCACTACTACAAGCTAATAATCCAAGAAAATAGAGGTTCTTTTTCAAACTTCGTTATTAGTAATTGGTTTCGGAGTCTAATAGCATGCGTAAACTTACTCATGGTGTTTCACCTGCAGACTGCAGTATTTTGAACATTTGGTAGACAAGGAAAAGGTCTTTTTTGGTGTGTCCAGGTTAACATGTCATGGACACAAAGATTCGTTCGAATGTAGGGCATCCTCTTAAGGATAACTACCCGTGTTCGTTTTATTTCATTACTTTCGATTCCTTGAGGGAACTGATAAAATAAATAGGAAACTTGCTTTGGATTGTTAACTGTATTGAAACAAAAGTACATAGTGTTTTGGGGAGGCTTGTGTTGTGTTGTGTTGTCGGCACCTTACCTCACCTTTAGGTCAGGCAAAGGTGATCCAGTTCTATACTAAAGAAAGTAGAAAAAATCATAACCAACGGCTTTCTGAAGGTGATCAAAACACAGCCTCCATCTTTAAATCTGCCAATGCTAGGTTCAACCAGAATAAAATTGTGATTCAAAGAAAATTGCTTGGGCAATAGTGATGTCCACTGATCAATTCAACACAAGCCGCTTCAACGAACTAAAGAACAATTTGCTTTGCACAAGGACTAAGATCATTAAAGCACACTAGTTACAGACTCCTTTGCCATACTTACAATAGTTTGTTCAAGTAGCAAGAACAAAAAACAAGTTTACTAGGAAATTTAGACGATTCCGGTAAAATACCAGTGATGCACAAGGGTTTTCAGATATTTCGCGACCCTTCTGGTTTTCATCCTTGGCGTGCCTGCAATATGGTTCACAATATCCATCATTTACGAAATCACCTTAGCAGTAATCATAAGATTCAGAACAAGAGTAGTCAAAG
Source organism: Rhododendron ovatum (assembly GCA_019656835.1). Classification (NCBI taxonomy): domain Eukaryota; kingdom Viridiplantae; phylum Streptophyta; class Magnoliopsida; order Ericales; family Ericaceae; genus Rhododendron; species Rhododendron ovatum. Next base: position 41,741,452 of record CM033794.1, read on the forward strand.
CACAGAACTAACCAGCCAAAAATGATTTTTGGCTTCTTCTTCTCTTGTTCAGAAAAACCGCCTTTTTTGGATAAACTCCTCCTAGCAATACAAGGCCCAACGAACTGCATAATGACCAAGTAATGTGATAAGTGCTGACTAAATTTAAAGTAGTCAGTAAATCTTACTTTGCAAAGAACAAATTGGGGATCAGTCTCCACCTGATCCGCAAGATACTTGGGAGAAATACAGCTCTCTCTCAGCTGATGTATCAGTATGTGGAGGCTTTCGAATTTGGGCACACATGGAGGTGCCAGTTGAAGCCTACACCGATGGTGGAACAAATTGGCCGCCTATAAAGTGGTGAGGACTGTGATCCAAAATTTCTCCACTCAAAACTCCGGAATGGTGAAGCAAACTAGAACAATTTAAACTTGCATTCATTCTGACTGAGAACAATAAGTGTCAACCACAAGAGGTTGAGTACTCAAAAATATTCAATGCCTTTTCCACTGATATCTCCTTATTCAACATGCCACCCAGATGGAGAATCAATGGAGACAACAAGAACTGATTCCTGTGCATTCTGTCATGATTTTGAAGACAGAACAGTCCAGGCCTTGAATCAGATCATCAAAGGGGGCCCTGTGATACCTGGAGGATGTAAAGTTAAGAACTTCAATGCATGAGATACTGTGAAGGATTGGCAAAAGAACCTCTAAGTAAATGCAATTTGTTGCATATTTCCTTCTACTTTTACTTAATCGCTAGAATGCAATAACACATTACCTAAGAAGGATCTTTGTCAGCATGTAACCACCTGTAAAAGACTCGTTTAGTTGTTGGTTTTGCAATTAACGTGACTCTTTTCTTGAAAATCCAAGGAAGAAATGACGTTCTAATTCCCCGTCTCACTCCAGCAAACAACAACAGCAACAACAACAATAGCAGTACCCATTTAAGCCCTAATCGATGGGAGCACGGGCGGGAGAGGACCTTTTGCAATATATGCACAAGTAGCTGCTATCAGAAAATTTTACCATGAAAAAGCTGCCCCCTGCACCTCCAAAATCAAGGAATTCAAGGGAACTTAAGGGATGATATGCCGTAGAACCATGAACCATGCCACCAAATCAAAGCTAGAAGGCATTAGAGAGGGCTGGATTCAAAAAATTTATACTTGCAAAAGCATCTTTCTTTCCATTGAAGTGCTGGATTCTTTTCTCAATTAAGTCAATCTAACATATATACCGTAGTAAAGAGGCAAATGTTGACAAAAAATGCAGACAAAAAGTAGTGAAAAATGGCAGTAGTAAATACGAAACAACATTAACAAAATGATCATTAGAAATGAATGCTTGTGGAATCACGAAAGAGCGTCCGACGGGGCTAGAAAATTTAGCTGAAAGTTTTTTCGGAATTGAACTAGTAAAAAACGTTACATGCATTTAGCCCCCACTTTGATGAAGCGAGCAAGAGCTGAACTGCCGAAGATTGTGCAAAAACTGGGAACGCTGAAAAGGATTGAGATCCAACTCATACGAGTTTATGAAGAGACATACGTACAGTGATCTTGAGCTTTGAAGATGACACGTTTTCGTGGGCATAATCAGAAATAACAGAGTGGCGCTTTAGTTGCTAGTTATGTGGTTGAGAAGGAGATGATTCTTGTTACAGGTACGGGTGTGGCGGGCAAGGCCCAATTAAACTATGGCCGTCAACTTTTACATACTAATGACTTATTTCTCAACTTTCCATTCGCATTCGCGCACAAAATTATTCCCTCCGTTTCAAAATGAGTGATCTTTTTGAGAAAACTTGTCATTTTCAAATGCTTATATCTTTCAATATCTATATTAAAAAATATGCAATATGGATCTTATTTGATAGATTTTAATTAATTCTATTAAACAAAGTTTTCAAAATCACATAAAATTTCATAAATCAAAAAATATAAACATTTTAAAATGGCACGGAATTCCAAAAAGGCCACTCATTTGGAAACGAAGGGAGTATATGGTTGAGAAGGAGATGATTCTCGTTACGGAAAAGGGTGGGCGAGGCATAATGGAACTATCAATTTTTACGTACTAACGAGATACTTCTCAACTATCAATCTCTATTAACTATGTCATGATATAGAGAATTCACAATTTGTGCAAGAAAGTAGTAGTACTGAAACTCTAAACAAATTAAAGCCACTAACCAAGTTCCATATTAAGCAATTAAAATCACCTCATTCACCTCCCCCTATGAGGCTTTGTAGCGCATTAGACAATTTCAAGTAGCAAGATATTTGTCCCACTTCACAACGAAGTGCCCACAAGCTGTGTGTCTGTACAAGTAGTTTTCTTCTTGTTGGCCAGGTGAACTTTTTTCTATCCAAGATTTGGAGTCCCGTTAGATATCTAATGGACCAAATGGATTGTAATCGGGAAGTTGAAATAGATCGTTTTCATAATTTATGAATAAAGTATAAAAAATATGAATAATTTTTTAAAGGATAAAAACAAAGGTTCAAGTCCCACGAGGGACGGAACATTGGGGGCCAGGACTATCGATAACATCTGGATCCCATGTGCTAATCCTACCACCCCACCACCTCCGCCCATGTATATCGGCTGGAAAAAAAAAAACAGAAATTAATTCTTTCCTTATTTCAAGTATTCTCCCTCCTCCAGCTGTATAGTATAGTCTCGAAAGACAGCCTCAGGACAACCGTCCGATCAGCCAACCCAACGGCGGATCACTTGCTCGACAACGTCACCTCTCCGCGTTTGCAACCATCTCAAACAAACAAACAAACCCCCATTTTCACATTCGTTCGAAATCAAAACTTCAAACTCACGATCGCTGGCTGGATCGTCGTAAAACCCACCGAATCAGCAACAATTCTCTCTCTACAATCAGCACAAAACGAAATCCTTCTTCCTAGGGTTTCTTTCGGTTATATTATCATCGTCGATATCGTTTCTCCTGATTCGAAATCTCGATCGCCTCAACTTCGTCTTCTCCGATGGCGTCCAGTTCTCACAGGGGCAGTGACTACTACGGCGCCGCTCCTTACAGATCCAGGTATTCCTATAACCCGTACAGATTGTTTTCCTTTGCTTTTGTGATGTACCTTCTGTTTGATCCTCGAGAATTTGAAAACTCTAATGTCGTCAAATCAAAGCAATTTATGCCCTAACACAACGCAAGGGATTTGGCCAAGTGGTTATGAGAAAGCAAGCAATAAGTGCTCCTCTGCGAGGTCACATGTTTCATTCCCACAAATGCCAAACATTCCAAACCAACCTTTGGGCCACCATAGGTTTGCACGGTCCTTACCTTAAGGGCCCCGGAATTACTTAAGGCGCACATAAGCTGGTCCGGACATCCGGTTATAAAACAAAAGGATTTATGCCCTAGGACAATTGGGTTGAATTTTTGTTCTTTCTTTCTTTTTTGGTTTAGCTAATCTGTTAATCTGCAATGTTGAATTTGTATGTGTTATTTGGCTTTTTTGAATGCAGAGAAGGGCTTAGCACGAGACAAGTTGCTAGCTCTGATGAAATTCAATTGCGGATCGATCCAATGCATGGGGATTTGGATGATGAGATTAGTGGTCTCCGTAAACAAGTTCGACAACTAAGAAACGTAACCCCTCTTTCTCTCTCACACACACACAAACACCACACACCGCACAAAGGCTGCCCTTTGTGAACATGGTCTGTTGATCGTAAACTAGAAGGCTGGCACACACTACACCCACGTATCACGGAGTTGGGGTACGTAAACGTGATGCGAAGGTTTATTTGGTACTCCTTCCGTCCTAATTTGTCTTCTGTGGAATCCAACTTATTAGGATTTAGGGGTACATGATCGTTACTCTTTGAAAATTTCAACTTTTCACAACTGCCCTTCAATTTCAAATTCTACATAATATACCCCATATCATATGGGTCCATACTAATATGTAAAACGGCAGTATATGTAAGTGTATTGGTGAGATTACACATGTAGAAGATATTTTAGGTGCTTGAGAGGAACAAATTGAGACCCATGTACCCAAAGATAGAGCACTCAGCAGTGGTATTTGGTTGCTATTGTAAAGCGGTTGCTATCTTTAATTGCAAACAAGTACAGGGAAAATGATTAGTGGTGAAATGCAATTTATGGGTTCTTTCTTAAGTGCTACCGACAAATGCAATTATATTATTTTAAGACACTCGGTGCTTTTTATTTTCCATTCTATTGATTTTCCTAAGAACGTAAGGTGTTTATTGGCAAAATTGTTATTTTGGTTGGTTATTGTTGGAATAGAATGTGTTCATACATCTTCAAATTTAGGGGACACCAAATTGAGTTATCCCTTTATATATGAGAAAGCTACACCGGGAAATAAAGGAACATCGTCTAAGTACTAAGAGAGATGTTTTGAAAGAAGACGTGCCCAACTTTTCTACCCACAAACCTGAATTTACAATACATATCAATTTACCAACACAAAACCTGAATCTGATACATCGGTCCCTAGAAGACGACTTTGATAGACCATGCCTCCAAATAATATCAAGAAATAACAAGCATAGTAGGAATCTATTTTATCATCCTAAATTTGAAGATGTATGGACTTTTATGTTCAAAAAGACATTGCCGACCAAAATAGCATTTTCACCCTCCATGCACCTTTATGTTCTTAGGGAAGTTAATAGATTGGAAATGGAAAAGTATTGAGTTTCTTAAAATTATTTAATAGCTTTCGCTAGCTCAACTTAAGAAAAAATCATTACTCACGCTCCTCCACTCTTCTAGTTTCCTTGCACCCAATAAATGAACAAAGTTACTTGATTTGTTGAAAGCTTGTTCGAGATTGTTTTGTTACATAAAGAAACTAAGCTTGAACAACTCATTAAGCTTTCAAACCAAAGCTTGAACGAGTTTTTACTGGGCTCAGAAGGCTTGTACTAGTGTTTAAGAAATTTAAACTTCTCGTGATAAACTAGATTAAAGCTCGCTTCAGATCGGACCGTATGATAAACAAGCAAAGCTCAAATACATTCTTGAAGCTCGTTAAGTTTTCAAACCGAGCTTGAATAAGCCCTACTTGCACTTAATTTGCAACCAAAGAGAGCAGCCTTTACTTTGCTCTTTAATAAGCCCTACTTGCACTTAATTTGCAACCAAAGAGAGCAGCCTTTAGTAAAATGTCACCCAAATGTCCGTGCACCACCACCGTCAAGTCGTCTCTATATTTAGGTACTTAAGGTCTCTATTCCTTTGTCATTTTACCTGGGTCTCTTCTCTCTCTCATGGTCATAAAATACTATCAATTGATCGGATCTCTTCTATGTGGTTACATAGTTTTCTGTATTATGTACAGTAGTTGTAATAAAATTCACACACATAGTGGGTGCCAGTTTTCTTGCTTCTGGTAACTTTTGTGCAAGGATGAAAAAAAGAGGCGCGACCACCTGTTTTTCTGTTAAAATTTTGTAACGTATATGTGGCATAATCTGCAAATTACATGTAGGGTGCAATGGCTTATTCTGGACTCTAAAACTTCTCAGGCATAATTTCTGGGGCATAAAATATGGAGTATAATTTCTTGCTAAGGTAATAACAATATTGGAGTATTTACTATGTAAGTAAAGAACTTTTGGGGCAAATCTTGCCCTAAACTGAAACGGAGAGTTCAACTGGTATGGCGAGAGATAATAGTGCCCCACAAGTAGGATTACACATGATTTTTCATGGAGTAAAATTGAAAAGATGTGAATCTTTGGGGGGAAGGGGGGGGGGGGGGGGGGGGGGGGGGTGGGGGGCGGGGGGGGGGTTGGGGGTGGAGGAAGATAAATTTGATGAGAATGAGTGCAAAACATGGATTCTTCATTATTATGTTCCCTCTGGTAATGAATTCTTGTTGGGCATGTGTTGCAAGTATGGCAAATTCTAGAAAAACTGCGAGTTCAGGGGCATTACTTACTTTCTCATCACACTGGTGGCGCCTTTGCTGAGAGCATAAATTTTTTAATGCAACTGCTTATGTGTCAAAAGTAATTGCAAATTTGAAACATTACTTGTTGACCAAATATCAAATGCTTTCTATTCATGAATGGTGGTCTATGTGCATTCATCCATTTAATGGCATCACTGAAAATTAATTTCTACTCTGTTTCTTCTTCTTTTTTTCTTCTTATCATTCTGTTTTGTGAGCTCTTATTCATAGTGTGGTGTTGCAGGTAGCTCAAGACATACAATCAGAAGCAAAGTTCCAGAATGATTTTCTCAATCAGTTGGTATATCGAGAACATTAAAACCCTTTCTATGAAGAATGTTTTTCTGTCTTCCTTACTAGCTGGAACATTTGTTGGAATAGGTTATCTCATATTCTCAATTTATGACTTGGACAAAATTAACCGCTTTGATAACATGTCATCGCTTCTTTTTGTTGTCAACTACTTAAACTGTGAATTTGATTGAATACAGTATGACTCATAGATGAGTTTATGGACTTGTAAAGTGGAAAGAGGAGATGAGAAAAGATAATAGTAGTATATGGTGTGGAAAATAATTAACTATCCATTTTACAATGAAAAGGTACGAGATTAGGTTTGTATTCTGCACCTTGTGAGTCAAGTATTCAACTCCAAAATGTAAAAGATAGGATCATAGAAGCATAAAATTTATGAGGTAGTATTTAGCATATGAAGTTCCCCTGAATGGTATATTACTATCATGAGTTTCCCTTACTTTTAAGACTCGAACTCTTAAAAAAACAGAAGTGCCCTTTCCATTAAATTTTCGAGACCACGGTGATTTTTTGGCCCGTCTTATTTTCTGTAGTGAGATACGGGATCAAATTAACATTAGATCAGCCAATGGAAGAGAGAGATTGGTGGGGGAGTCATTGCTCAAGCTAGAATGGAATGAATAGATATCATACCAGCTTTGTCAGAAACTAGAAGCACTGTTCTCAGTGTGAGTGCAGGAATGTGTGAGAAAAAATCGTGGAGTCAGGAAGAGAGAAAATTGATTTGTTTTACATTTGGTGTTCGAAAACAACTGCCAAAATCACGTTGACTGCTAGTGCTAGAAAAAGGAGACTGTTTGTCACAAATATAATAGCGACCTTGATTCGCTTGCCTCCTTTAGAACCATATTACTTTTTCACGATGACCTAGGTCCTAGACAAGTCTTTCAATGGGGGCTTTTTTATCGGTCATATACTAATAAGTTAATTACCATATTGTGTCTCTTTTTTTGTTCATGTTAGAGCTTGTCCCACATTGGTTAATTATAAGCGCCATATCTGGTATATGAACCTGGACGGCCTCTCACTCATTGTCAATTGGTTTTGAGTTAGAATGCTTTAGCAGTTCATATCACTAAAGATTTAAAATTCAGGGGCTTGTGGTCTTGTTTAGAGCTTCTCCAGCAGTCCCTAGCTATTTTGGCAAGGAAAGATGCAATTTTCTTCTTTAACTAGCCTCTAAATATATACACTACCCAGCAGCCTAGGCATTAGGTCATCTTCTCCACCATTTTGCGTCTTCTCCAGCCTGAAATCCTAATTCTTCACGCCTCACCCCCACGAAATCTTCCTCCTTCAGCCTTAAAATCACTAAAGATTTAACATTCAGGGGCTTCTGGTCTTGTTTAGAGCTTCTCCAGCAGTCTCTTGCTATTTTGGCAAGGAAAGGTGCAATTTTCTTCTTTAGCGCCTCTAAATATACACACTACCCAGCAGCCTAGGCGTTAGGTCTTCTTCTCCACCATTTTGCGTCTTCTCCATCCTGAAATCCTAATCCTCTGCGCCCCACCCCCCCTAAATCTTCCTCCTTCAGCCTTAAAATCTTTGCCAATACCCTAACCTCTCTCCCTCTCTCATCCGGCAGTCGATCGAGCTTTGGCAATGAAATCGCGACTGATTTCTTCGCAGATCAGCTGGAAAACGTTGATTGGAACACTGGCTGGAAAACCTCGGTTAGAACGCCGACCTGAACAACTCGGGTAGAACGCCGGTGACTGTTTAGATGCCTTGATTTGCACCAAATGTGAAGGTTTTGGGGTGGGCAGGAGAGAGAGAGTGAGGGAAAGAGGAGGAGAAGCCAAGCGAGTGTACAGTAACTCGCCAGCCGTAGCGAATTACTGTAGCACCCCTTCAAAGTGGCGAGTTTGGAGCTTAGTTGCAGGAACCTTCAACTATGCCCACGTTTCTTCGACGGAAACACGTTTCTGCGTTCCCGTTGAAGGTTGAAGGAAACTCCAAGATACCCATCCCAATGACGACGGGAACTCGTTCCTTACCTATATGGGAACTTACACCCAAAAAACGGTTAAAAGACTTACGATTCAAGTTGCAATTGGTACCTTTAAAGTTGTTTTGATCTTGTTAGTGAGCACATCTGATATTAACCTTCTAGAATCATATTAATGCCCTTAACTTTTATGCGTACTTAATATGCACAAAGAGCTCTATTGTGTAATCATGTTCTACAATAAAAATGTTGAAATATAACTAGAAACTTATAATTTTAATAGTAATATTTTGTGGAAGAATAATATTTTTATATTGACATTTAACAATATAAAATTCCAAAATATATTTATAATTTTAATAATTTTTCCTAACCGCTCCCAATGGCGCTCCCACACTTCTGTGATCATCTGCTCTCCCGTCCCCGCCCCCGCTTCGTGTAACTAAGGTTTGGAGCGATGCTGTTGGGCCTGCTATTTTGGTGGTTTTCCTTGCCATTTCCTCTTTTGGGGTTCTTGCTTAGGCTGTTGGAGATGCTCTTACAATGCTAAGATTGGCAGCAATTGCATTTTGCTTCAAAGCCGCAAGAAGAAGAATTTGGCTGGCAGTTATATTTATTTGTGATATTGAAAGTTATTAAACTGTGGTTTTCCTTTTATTCTCTCTTAATTATTCATATGGGCATAGGACCGCTTTCTGAAGTCATAATATTATCTCTTATGCGACAGCAAATGACACTGATAAAAGCTCAAGCGGGGGTCAAGAACAACATGAGGCGGTTGAACAAGAGTATCATCCAGCACGGGGGAAACCATGTTATCCATGTGGTTCTTTTTGCACTTCTCTGCTTTACCGTGGTCTACTTCTGGTCCAAACTTTCAAGAAGATAGGTTTAAAATCCAACTGCAGCTCTGTCATGCCAAGGCCAACAGGATCTACTGGACTTCTTAGGAAGATGTAATTTAGATTTCTTTATAGAGCTGTTGCCATTTGTATCTCTTGAAATGGTGAAACATGAATTCTTGTTATCCGGGAGAAGTGTTGTTGTGTGGTAAATATGACTTGTCTAGTTGGAACTATGATTGTTGGTGATGGAATTGTTGTTTCATCGGTATTTGATTGCCTAAGCATACACCTTTTAGCTCATGGAGTGGTAAATAAACTGCAGTATAACATGCGCACTTTGCTTTGGGGAGTGCAAGGAGTGTGGTTAACAACTTGGGGAGTACGAAAATCACTTCCCCTAAATAATCTCATTTCTAAGATTATGTACATCCTATGTTTGTGGGATATTGTACCGGTGAACATAGTTCTATCGATACAATTTTCAACTAAAGGTGTTGTTTCGTTCACTTTGGCTGAATACATAGTTCTATCTGTACAAGTTTCAACTTCAAGTGTCGTTTTGTTCACTTCAGATTCCCAGAACCGCAAGTTTGTTCGCTTCGGGTGAATACGTAGTTCTATCTATTTGTACATGTTTCAACTACGAGTGAACCCCAAGTTTGTTCGTTTCGGGTGAATACATAGTCCTATCTGTACAAGTTCCAATTAAAAGTGTAAAGCCCCAAATCCCACGTTGGTGGGTGAGAAGTTTGTGTAATATATATGAAAATGCCCTCCAACTACTGTTAACTCGAGGTGTACCTTTTGAGCCGCGTGGTTAAGCTAAGGGTAAGTAAGTCAATTGACGTGGGTTGTTACAGTTGGTATTAGAGCACAATCCTAGTCTATATTAATGGGGTCACCTCTAAAATCTAGGAAAAGGTTGCTGGGCCAATACAATGAGGACCTTACATCATAAGGTGAAGAAATTGTAAAACCCCAATCCCACATCGGTAGGTGAAGAGAAGTTTGTGTAATATATATAAAAATGCCTACTAGTTACTGTTAATTCGAGATTAACTTTTTGAACCGAGTGGTTAGGCTAAAGATAAGCAGGTCAGTTGGCGCGAGTCATTACAATAAGTGTCGTTTTGTTCACTTGGGAGGTTCCCAAGACCAGTCACTCAATATGATTTTCCAACAGGTTTTTTCTCCAATTATCAACAGATCTACAACCCAAACAAACAATAACACTCCCAAGGCATGTGGGGTCCTGTGCAGTGTGTAGAGCCCACTGTTTCATGTGTGTGTGTTATTATTATTATTTGTGGTTATACTTTTGCTCCAGTTATTTCTCTCTCTCTCACACACAAACTAAAAACCTCCCCCTAATCAGAAAATTTGTTAAAATTAAGGGCAGTGAATGATAAGGCATCGGTATTGTTTCCGATTTTCTTCTCTTCTTTTCACGATGGCTTCTTTCTTGTTACCTTCTCAAACAATGCTGTCGTGATACCTCCTGTTACATTGTTCTGTTCAATCTCTTGCTTATGAAGTACTGCTGTCACCATACCTACATTCACAGTATTGGCAAGGTCTGGCTCATGTCAACACATAATTTTTCATGAACACAGACAGATTTGGTCCTGATCTTGTTAGGAGTCAAAACATTTCTCTGAAGCTAAATAACCCCTCTTTCCATCCCTTCTTCCCATCGAGGCGACCCTCCAATTCAAGACCTGAAAAAAGCACCATCTCAAACCAGCTGGTCAAAAAACCAGGGTTACAAATGCAGTTCTATGAACGAGGGATGTAGGCACCAAAAGCGATTGCACAAATGGTGATAACAAATCACCAACTCTCTATTTACATAACCTGTACATAAGATTATTCAGTCAAAGTTTATTCAGTTGGATCAGATTAGGCACATTAACAGGTCAATAGAAATGAATGCCAGATCGAACTGGAAAACTACGCTGGGCAAGTCAAATCAGATCCCCATTCAAAAAACCGGGTGATGTAGTGGCGGTTGTGTCAGTTGGTCAGGTCTTCATGAATCGGAATCAAAATGCTTTGCACAGGTTGTTAGTACTCAGGTTAGATGAGCACTGCTCCCTTATTGGGCTTGAGGGCCCACAAAGCCTGCTTCTCTTCGGTTCAGAAATTGTCACGTGTGAAATCGCTACTGCCAGTGCATCCACCAAGCCACAGTCATCTTCTGTCGATGATGTTAGGATTGCACCCTTGCTGAAAGACCCACCATGGGTTGCCCTACTTTCATCCTGCTCTGGTCTGGATGTAGGGGATGATAACTGGGAAGGAGGGGCTGATTGACTCTTTGACTTTGACTTGATGGATAACGACCTTACGGTGCGCTCGGTGTAGAACAGAATCCATGGATGGGCTGAAAATAACATCAGTCGCGTGTAAGTTATTAGTGTTATGAAGGAATCCGAGGTTAAGCAACTACAAGGAACTAGTAATAGCTTTGGATCATAACAGTAAGTAAAAGAAGGAAACGGAATGATAACTCGTCCTATATTGCTGGTACCCTATTCCATTTTAGGAAGTCCAAATGTTTGTCCATTTGGAAAAGTCAACGCATAAGGTTCAAACCCTTACAAGTAGCTACAGATATATTTTAGAATGGGAAACAAAGATTAGTGCTGGAAATAATCACTCTGCTTGGTTCACCATTTTGAGAGTAACTTTTACTCTGGGCACAGTTTTCAATAAATTTCTCTCTCTATCTCTCTCCACTCATTACCACTTAACTCTCAAAAATAACTTTCTAAAATCTCAACCAAACAAAGTGAATGACTTTGGATCCCAATTCGAATGCAATAATTACGTCCTCATGGAAAGTTAGAACTCGCAAAAGGGAGCAGCAAAATGGGACAAAGGCAATACAAAAGAAGGTTGAAGTGGTAAATGAGCACGTATGTTGCTGATCGGTTCACACATGGTTCTAGCCTTGTGGGGCACTGCAAGGGGTATACACCAGTGACACTACAGCCAAAACAGCATGGCAATAGGGTAGATTAGCCTTTTCATCTCATACTCAATAATGTAACTTGGGATAAAAGCAGCTTCATTAGATCTTAAGAAAACATAACCAAGAATTCAAAACCTTTTCTAGAATATGACTAGGACTAGGATAGGAAGCTTACTTAGCACTTCATCCGCTGTAATCCTTGCTGCAACATCCCTCGTAAGAATGCGCTCAATCAGATCACGGGCAGGTTTAGATATAGCCTCCCAAATCCCTGTGTGGAAATCAAGCTTCACATTCTTGATTTGCTCAAAAACTGCATCCAACGAGTCTCCTTGAAATGGAAGAACGCCAGCCAAGAGAGCATGTAAGAGGATTCCGGCACTCCATATATCGACTTTCTCAGAATAATTGCCAGACAGAACTTCTGGGGCAACATAAGCAGGGCTCCCAGCCAAGCCTGTCAATCTCTGACCTGCAATGGACCAATTGTTCTGTTTCATAAGCAAGAAGCAAAAGAATGACAAAATGCAAGTTGCAACGTCAATAAGTAAGGTATGCGCGGATGAAATGAAAAAGAACCATAAACTCGAAAAATATTGAAGCGGAAAGAGATTTCTGTTTTTTAAATTCGCAGCATCAGTACTTTGTTGAATACAACTGATGGCGTAACTAGCATATCAAGTATCTACTAGCATATCAAGTATCTATTAGAGAAAAAACATGAACTCGGAAAAAGACTTATCCCTCAGCGAAATATGCTGAAAACAACTATGAACAGAGCACATACACATGGCCCAAAGAGGAATGAAGGAAAACTGATGACACACAACACAGCCAGCCACATCGACTTGAGGCTTGGCAATGAAACAAAAGTTAATATGTTGTGTGAGTGTTACGGGTAAGCAAAAAAGGAAGTCATTCTGCTGCCGTTTTGAAGACAGTAGGTAAAATTCTTATATGAAGGGATTGTACAAAAAAACTAAGTTAAAAATGGGTAAAAAATTCTAAGTCTGAAAAAAAAAAGGTAACAGAATTTCACAAAGAGCCATGCCAATTGGAAAATAGGTTTGAAGGATAATGGGCTAAGATAGATTCGATCTATTTGAGCTTTAAGAAACATGAAAAAGATCAGCTAGGTAAAAAACACCAGCAATAAGCATATCCGAATTTCTCTAAATGAAAATACTCTCTAATATATGTCTTAAGTGACATAGACTAAACTGGAAGTTGTAAAAATAATCCGTTAAAGAAAATTAACGGGAAACATGGAGAAAGAATCTACAGAAAAAGGTCCATGTTCACTTCAACTACTGGTCTCAAAACTGCAGCAGTGACGCAATATTAAGGACATGAAAAACAACACAGCATTAGTAAAAGGAGTGTCAGATATTTTACCATTTGCTACCCTCATGGCTAAACCGAAATCTGCAAGCTTGATCTTTCCTGAAGTCGTGAGAAGAATGTTCTCAGGCTTTACATCCCTGTGTACAACTCCCATCTCGTGACAATACTTAATCACCAGCATTAATTCCTTGAATATATTAGCAGCCCGGTGCTCAGAATATCGAACCTCCTTGGACATCTGATCAATCAACCGACCGCCGGAACACAACTCCATCACAAGGTGAAAACATTCCGTATCCTCATACACTGCTTCCAATGTAACAACACCCGGGTGGCCCGATAAATGCTGCATAATCTCCACCTCACGATGAACCGTCTCCTCCCCCTTACAAAGAGTCTTACATGCGAATTCCACTCCAGTAACCCTACTCTGGCACAACCAAACTGAACCAAATTTACCTCTTCCAATTGTAGCTCCTGCTACATAATCCTCTTCAATCTTATTCTTCCTACCCATTTGAGTGGCTACGTCGATACACCCTATCTTCCTCTTCAATCCCCTTCCTGGTAAAACCAACGACGAGGTTCCACATGGTGGAGCTGTAGCAGCAATACCCACAAGCCTACTTTGACATGACCCAACATGCTCACTACCCACCACATCTTCCTTACACCTCTTCTTCAACCTTGCGTAATCTTCCAAAGAATAATGGGTCCTCAATTTCGACAACGAAGACCTTGAGGTTGATTCTAAAACTTCCTCCTCCTTATTTTCGTGCAAAAGTTCACTCCCTTTCCTCTTCTTCCTCATAATACTCGAATCACAATCTGGGAAATAATTCAAACCGACACAATCCAAAACTCTAATTCAAAGACAAGCAACAAGATCATCCATTCGATTTTTTGACTCTCTTCCACAACCTGAAATCAAAAGAAAAAATTCAGGTAAGGAAACTCACTCAAATATACTATAAACAGCATACACAAAACTGAGTTGAACAAACAAAAAGTAGTAGTAGATTGATGTTTACTTAATTACCATTTAGCGGAAACAACATGACTACTGCCCTTAGCCTGCAGTCCAATAATATAGCAGAAACTCACCCTAATAGAATAACACGACTTTAGTTCGCTACTGAAGATGGGTAGGTTTATTCTAAAATTTCCTCCGCCTTAGTTAAACTTCAAAATTGCCCAAATCTACCTAAACCAATAACCCTAATTCAAAGACAAGCGATAGGATCACCCATTCCAGTCAGTACTATTTTTTTTTTTTTAACGCATTCCACTTTCGTCCTAACTCAATTTCAATCACATGTACCATAAACAGCGTGTACCCATCAAGTTGAACAAAGAAAGGGTAGTAGATTGAAGTTTAAATAGATCACCGAAGCATCGAATAAGTGTACGCAAATAAAGGCGAAAGAAAGAACCTTTTGGCGTTCAGATTGTGGGGGCAATGAACGGAGAAGGTGATCGAAGACGGTGACGAGTATGAGATAGTCGAATCGCTGGCGAAGAGAGAGATAGACGAAGGAGATGGTGATGAAACTGTAAAGAAACCCTAGAAATCTGCAGCGGATGACATTGGGGATTTGGGTTTTCTTTTTTCTTTTTTTCTTGGGGTGTATATAAATGCTTTTACTTTTTGACAGAGAGACAGGTCCGCGCGTCGGTTTTTGTGGAATTAGGGAAATCGTACAGAGAGTAGATTCCAATGATCCTGTTTGTAATTGGATACTACGAGAAATTTTTGGGTACCAAGCAGATATCACACAGCTGTATTCGTTGGCGATTTCAGCAGTCTAAATGTATTTTGGATGATTTGAAATATTTTTGGACACCAAGCAAGTACCACGTAGAGGTATTCGTCGGTGATCCCAACCCCGATTTATTCACTCCTTTCTCTCCTCACCCAACTACTCTCTCTTTTTATTTTTTCTAAAATTTAGACCATCGAAATCACGTTTGGACGGCTAAGATCGCAGCTCTGCACCAAAAACTTCTTGTCCACATTACTTCCTTTAGTCTTGCTAAGTGGAGTATGATAAACTAACAATTTTAAATAAATTTAGATATCTACCTAATAAAACACAAGCGCGTGGGGACCACACAAACACAAGTTGAAAGAATGGTTGAGATTCATTTGATCCAAGAGCTAATGTGTGCTCTCCAACTCTCTTAAGAAAACACCTACACTCTTACAAATATATTACAATTATGCCATTGATTTTTGTTACCCACTGCTCGGTTTCTAGCGTTGGAATAAAAAAATAAAAATATATTACAAAAATGTTCGTGCCTACAGCACTACCGAGGTGCATAGGCACGGGTTACCTCGGTAATATCATACAGGTAAGCACTAGTCAATACATATCTCACGAATATTAATAAATTTAAACAAATATTGATATACATTTTTTAAGGAGATCAATGCACAACACACAAAATCCCATCTTCTCTCTCTCTCTACTTCTTCAATTAAGGTTCGGGGTTGGGGGGAGGGGAGGGGGGTTGCTGCCTCTTGCTCCACCTTTTCCCCTACTCCTTTGCCGGCCACCCTACCTCACCTCGCTGCCCGTCACGACCCAGGCCCAACCAGATCCACTCCTCCGCTGCCTCCTCCGCCTATTCCTCTCTGCTACCGCCTCTCCCTCAGTCGCATCTACCTTCTCCTCTTTCGCCTCCTCTCCGCCGCCGCCTCCTCTGCCTTCTCACCACCTCCTTGCCGCCACCGCTTTCTTTTCTCTGCAATCGCCTCCTCGCTAGTCGCCACACTCTAGTTTCAGATTTTGGCCAAATCTGACAACAAGATGAAGTTTGGGTGGCTTGGCTCCCTCTGACAATAAGTTTCCAGATTATAAGCGGCGTTATCCAGCGATTTTTCCTTAGCCGAAGGTTTTTACCGATTGGTTTCCCTAGTCCGATGACTGTACCGGTCTTGACTCCTCTAGATCCGGTGGGCGTGGTTGGTAGACGAATAAGTCAAGTTTTTATTTTGTTGCTATTTTTGCTTTCTTTGTTACTAGTTTGTAGTTGATTTCATCTTGCGGTTAGGGCTATGGTTTAAACTGGTGTCCCTTCGAGCTCTACTACTAAAATCGGAGACAAGTTTGATACCCTGCATTTATGTATAGTCTACCTTAGCAGTATCCGTTCTGGAGCCTCCTTGTGGATATGTTTCAGTCTAGATTTTTGTAGTTTTGATTCATTCTTGTATTTTCTGATGGAATCTTTGTAACCTTGGGGCTTTACCTTCGGATATTTTAAAATGAATTGCTTGACTTATATATATATGAGTTTTCTTCTCCTAAGGACCACCTTAACTTAATAAAATAAGGACCTCCCTTTCCCGATAAAATTTCGATGATCCAAATCGCTCAATGTGTTCAGAACGTGATTTTCAGGGTACCCATGAAAAATCGGCCAAAAAAAATGACCGGAAAGGCTTCATCCGAGCAGTTTTTGTTTATTTTTTATCAAATGGTTCAAATAAAAATTGTTTGGATGAAGCCTTTCCCGGTCATTTTTTTTGCTGATTCATCGCGTGTACTCTTAAAATCACGTTCTGAACACATTGAGCAGCTCGGATCATCGAAATTCGAACGGAAAATGGAAGGAATGGAGAGGTCCTTATTTTAACTAAAATAAGGACCTCCTTATTTGAAAATGACTATATAT
Source organism: Rhododendron ovatum (assembly GCA_019656835.1). Classification (NCBI taxonomy): domain Eukaryota; kingdom Viridiplantae; phylum Streptophyta; class Magnoliopsida; order Ericales; family Ericaceae; genus Rhododendron; species Rhododendron ovatum. The sequence goes on from CM033794.1 coordinate 41,758,518, forward strand.
ATATATATATATATATATATATATATATATATATATATATATCGGAACGGTTCAAGGAACACCCTAAAAAAACATCCATAATCTCAATCTCATAGTTTCCAATCAAATTTTTATGATCCGAACCGTTCAATGTGTGCAGAATGTGATTTTAAGGGTGCCCGCGAGAAATTAGCAAAAAAAATGACCGGAAAAGGTTTGATTTGAGCAGTTTTTATTTGAATCGTTCAATAAAAAACTGTTCGAAACTGTTCGGATCAAACCCTTCCCGGTCTTTTTTTTTGCTGATTTCTCACGAGTACCCTTAAAATACATTCTGATTACATTGAGCGGCTCAGATCATCAAAATTTGATCGGGAACTATGAGGTATTTTTTCGGTATTTTTTTGGGTGTTCCCGGAACCGCCCCGTATATATATATATATCTAACCTTGTAATAAAAGAACGTTAAAAGGGTTGGAAATTTTTGGTCCAATTTTCCAATTAGATCCCCAGATTGCAGGGGCTCAAGGTTATCTGCTGGGGGTATTTTCGTAAAACCGTGGTTCTGCATGCTGTCGTTATCTGAGCCGCAAGATTTCCGCTGTGTTCTGGATGAATGCCACGTCTTTGGCTCTGCCCTTTGTAAACTAGAAACGATCTGGTGTATTAAAAAAATACCTCATAGGCTATAATGACATAGGTTGGCTTTGGAATAGGAGATCACATGGGCCTCCGCCTAAAGGCTGACATATTATAAAAATTTGCTAAAGTGACATGTGGTTTGGTCCAACCATTACTCTTTTTGCCGTATCATAAAAAAAAAATTTCCTAACACATGCGCATGTCACTGAAGATCTATTTGTTATTATCAGAATTTGGCAAATAAGTGATCACAGATACAAAAATTTGCTCAATATTCCATGACTTGATAACTTTTGGGAAAGTGTTAGTTCACTTTAAATTGTAAAATATTTTTTTCCTGCATATTCATCAATTAAGATATTTTTACAACTATGAAGATTCGATGTTAACAAAGAGCGAGAATTTACACCTACCTTCTGTTATTCCTTTTCCCATTTTGTTAGTACAAAAAAACCTTTCAATATTTTCGCAAAATTAATTAAGTTATTATCGCATCATCGTAAAATAATAAATTCTGATAAAACTTAGCCACTGTAAAAGTACCAAAAAAAAAAAAAAGCTCACTGCACTCAATATTTTCACAAAATTAATTAAGTTGTTATCATCACTATAAAATAATAAATTCTGATAAAACTTAACCAAAATAAAAGTATCGGAAAAAAAAACCCCACTGGATAACTATCGATATTAATTAGGATTATTGATAGTCTTTTGAATTAAGGAGTTTGTGCTTCAAATTTTTTCACTTAACTTGATTCAAAATCTCAAGACTAGCTTAGAATATTGGCCAGCAAAATAGAACAATGATGACACATATCTGAAAAAATCCATTAACGCATGTACCATCTATGCCACTCAAGGTTAGATTAGCTTTTCCCCTTTATGCATACACTCAAAACTATTACCACAGTAACCATGGTACCACCACCATCTCAAAAGTTTTGGTTCTATTAAAAAAAAAAAAAAGTTTTGGTTTGTTTGCAGAAAGGTAGAAACTCTGCCTAGAAACCACCAACTCTGCACCGTTCTTTCCATCTCTCTACCTTTGGATTGCAAATTTACTGCCTTGCTGCTCCTGGACTTCATCGCTTGGTATCTTCCTCAATCCAGCGGAGAAATCCATTTCTGAGGTGTGTGCTTTCCTTCTCACTCTTTCGAAAACTGCTGCTGTTCTGTTTTCACACCATTACATTTGCCAATCGCTTAGTTGCTCATGTTTGTTTCCCTTGCACCTGAATATCTATGTGTTTGCTTTTGTATTCAGTACCTCTTAATCTATATATAAAGCACTTTCAAACTATTTAGCGCTACAAATTCTCCTTTTGAACAGATTCCACGGCACGAAATCTTCGTGTTTGCACGACAGCAAAAACCTAGTATATATATATAAGAGATCAATGCACCTCTTCCATTTTCCTACTTCCATGTCCCAATTGATCTCCAAACTAGTATTAAATAGTTATTTCTATACGTCTTATTTAATAAATATTTCAATCCATTTCCTCTATTTTAGATTCAGTCTTTTAATTTAGAGAGACTTAAAGAATCATTCTCGTAGGATTTCATCTTGCTTAATTTTGACACTTATATTTTCATCCTCACATTAAAATAAACCCAATATTGCCCTTCTATATACTATTGTATGGTAATGAATTTTGGGATGGAAAGTTAAGTTCTGAAATCCCAACAGAAAAGATAATGGTTGGTCCTTGTAGATTTTGTCAATATACGACCGAATATCTCGCGATTGAAACCTCATTTCCAAATTTGAACCCCATTTCCATTGAAACCCCCTCTACCAAATCTGAAATCCTTTTTCCATTTTGTCCATTTTTGCATCCTTAATGGTAAACACAGTTTAGTCCTCCGGCCCCATCACCAGCGGTCATTGTCAGCCATATCCTTCCACTACATCATAGCAAGAGGCGGCGCATGGATCGGCGGCTCCTACCCATCGCCTTCCGTGCCGACGAATGATGCTCCATTGTCGTTGTTGTTCAACCTCACCTTCGCCCAAATCAACGGGTTCAGAGGCGATGAGTTTGGGATAAAGAACAATGGGTTCAGGTAGAATCATATCGTGTTTTGGGAGTTTTGGTACTCATTAATCAAGTAGAATCAATTGGTTGGAGGATACATCCATATTTTGAATGTCCCGAGATGATTCGATTCATGGTAAACTATTCAAATAATTTGCCATGAATTCAAAAACTACTCCGCACGGTCATGATGAAAATACAGTGAATTTGCAAAAAAATAGTTATGACCCATATCCATGAGTTTTCCAATTTTTGGGATAAACAGTAGTTTAAAATCATGGCAGATTTCTGTAGGGGGATAAACATGAGTTTTCCAAGTGGATAATTTTACAGATTAGCCATAAAAATAATGGCCATAAATTTTATTTTTGTTCACGGAGTATGGTCATGATAACACATGTTGATTTTGTAGAAAATAATCATAAAAATGGTTGTCATTCTCAATTGTCATGATTCATGAAAAAATAAACCATAGTGAAATAAATCATGAAAAAATGGCAGATTCACAAACATGGAACAATTTGTATAGATAATCCATAGAAAACATGGCCGGTGCGAAAAACATGGTCAATTTGTGCAAAAATATGTCATGGCTTGTGCAAAAAAATATGATGAATTTGCAGAAAATAATTATGAAAATCGTTGTCGTAGTTTGATTCTCAATGGTCATGATTCATGAAAAAGTAAACTATGGTGAAATAAACCATGATAAAATAGCAGAATCACAAACATGGAATAATTTGTAAAGACCCGTATTTTTTCAAAAATTATTTAAAGGTTTATTAATATTAAAAATTGTGGAAAATATGAAATATGTGTTTATATGATTTAGGGTTCGAATGAAGGTATTGGAAATTGAGGGGGTGCAAGTGTGATTCGTGTATAAGTTAGTATATATATAGGGTGAGAGTGTGTGTAGGGGATAAAAAGTCCTCCTCTCCCTCTCCCTCTCTCCCTCCCGTCTGACTCTCTCTCCTTCTCTCTCGGCTTCTCACTCTCTCTCTCATTCATTCCACCACCAAAGCTCAAAACCCAAAGAACCCAACCTTCTCTCCATCTTCCTTACGTGATATTGAGTTCGTAGCTCGTCCGGTTTGGCTCAGAAATGAGTATTTTAGGCGTATTTCTAAATTTGAGTTCAAGGGTTCGTGTGGCCCGATCTCTTCGCGTGTTTGCTCTTTGACTTCGAGGTAGGAATTTCTTACTCCTTCTATATGCCTATGAGTTGAATTTATACTTTGATCGTACTTGAAATTGTTGATTTGAATGTTGGGAATAGTTTCGAAAATTTGCTCGAACTGGTCTGGTATCGATACCATTTGGCAAAAGTATCGATACCTTTGT